>JACEFZ010024716.1:235000-317500 GCA_014155875.1 Cepaea nemoralis
TATATATATATATATATATATACACTAGCTGACCCGGCCCGGCTTCGATCAGTCCTTTTTGGGGAGCATCTCATTTAATTCATATAAGTAGTCATATAAGTTCCCGTTCCCGTTACCGACTGTCTGTCTGTCTGTCTGTCTGTCTGTCTGTCTGTCTGTCTGACCCGGCCCGTCTTACGCCTAGACCCTGATGGGGAGCATCTCATTTAATTCATATAAGTAGTCATATAAGTTCCCGTTCCGACTATCTATCTGTCTGTCTGTCTGACCCGGCCTGGCATCGCCCAACACCTGGTGGGGAGCATCTAATTTAATTCATATAAGTAGTCATATAAGTTCCCGTTCCCGACTGTCTGTCTGTCTGTCTGTCTGTCTGTCTGTCTGTCTGTCTGTCTGTCTGTCTGTCTAGTCTATCTATCTATCTATCTATCTATCTGTCTGTCTGTCTGACCCGGCCCAGCCCATGGTGGAGAGCATCTCATTTAAATTATATAAGTAGTCATATAAGATCCCGTTCCCGACTATCTGTCTGACTGTCTGTCTGTCTTGGGTAAATGTAGGAGAGGAGGAGGAAGAGGGAGGTGGAGGAGGGAAGAGGAGGGAGGAGGAGGGAGGAGACAGGAGGAGTAGGGAGGAATAGGAGGGAGGAGGAGGGATTAGGAGGAGGGAGGAGTAGGGTGGAGGAGGAGGCGAGGAGGAGGGAGGAGGATGAGGGAGGAGGAGGGAGAAGGAGGGAGGAGGAGAACGCAGGAGGAGAAGGGAGCAGGAGGAGGAGAGGGAGGAGGAGGGAGAGGGAGGAGAAGGGAGGAGGAGGAGAGAGTAGGAGGAGGGAGGAGGCGGAGGGAGAAGGAAGAGGGAGGAGGAGAAGGAGGGGGAGGAGGAGGAGGGAAGAGGAGGAGGGGAGGAGGAGGAGGGAGGAGGAGGAATGTGAAGGGAGGAGGGAGGAGGTAGAGGGAGGAGGAGGAGGGAGGCGGAGAGAGGAGGAGGAGGGAGGAGGAGGAAGAGGGAGGAGGAGGAATGTGAAGGGAGGAGGAGGGAGGAGGTAGAGGGAGGAGGAGGTAGAGGGAGGAGGAGGGAGGAGGAGGAGGGAGGAGGCGGAGAGGAAGGAGGAGGGGGGGGAGGGAGGAGGAGGGAGGAGGAAGAAGGAGGAGGAGTGATGAGGAGGAGGGAGGAGGAGGGAGGAGGAGAGAGGAGGAGGAGGGAGGAGAAGGGATGAAGAGGAGGGAGGAGGAGGAAGAGGGAGGAGGAGGAATGTGAAGGGAGGAGGAGGGAGGAGGTAGAGGGAGGAGGAGGAGGGAGGAGGAGGAGTGTGGAGGAGGAGAGGAAGGAGGAGGGGAGGAGGGGGAGGAGGAAGAGGGAGGAAGAAGGAGGAGGAGGGAGAAGGAGGGATGAGGAGGAGGAGGAGGGAGGAGGAGGAAGAGGGAGGAGGAGGAATGTGAAGGGAAGAGGAGGAATGTGAAGGGAGGAGGAGGGAGGAGGTAGAGGGAGGAGGAGGAGGGAGGAGGAGGAGTGAGGAGGAGGAGAGGGAGGAGAGGAAGGAGGAGAGGGAGGAGGGAGGAGGAGGAGGGAGGAAGAAGGAGGAGGAGGGAGAAGGAGGGATGAGGAGGAGGAGGGAGGAGGAGGAAGAGGGATGAGGAGGAATGTGAAGGGAGGAGGAGGGATAGGGAGGAGGGGGAGGGGAAGAGGAAGAGGGTAGGAGGAAGAGTGGAGAGGAGGAGGGAGGAGGTAGAGGGAGGAGGAGGAGGGAGGAAAAGGGAGGAGGAGAGAGGAGGGAGGAGGTAGGAGGAGAAGGAAGAGGGTGGAGGAGGGAATAGAAGGAAGGAGGAGGAAGAAGGAGGAGGAAGAGGGAGGAGGAGGATGGAGGAGGGAGAGGGAGGAAGAGGGAGGTGGAGGAAGAAGGAGGAAGAGGAAGGAGGAGGAAGAGGGAGGAGGAGGATGGAGGAGTGGAGAGGGGAGGAGGGGGAAGAGGGTAGAGGAGGGGAGGAGGGGAGAGGAGGAGAAGAAGGGAGAAGGAGGGAGGAGGAGAAGGAGGAGGAGGGAGGAGGGGAGAGGAGGAGGGAGGGAGGCAGAGGGAGAAGAAGGAAGGAGGAGGAGGAAGGAGGGAGAGGAAAGAGGGAGAATGAGGAGGGGAGGAAGGAAAGGGGAAGAGGAAAGGGAGGGGAAGAGAGGGAGAGAGAGGAGTAGGAAGGGAGGAGTAAGGGAAGAGGGTGTAGGTAGGGGGGGTGAGGAAGGTTATAGGGGCAGGGGTTTGGGCGGGAGGGTGTAGTTTATTAGGGGGGTTTATATTATAGGGGGTGGGGGGGGGGGGTAGGGCGGAAGTTCCTTAGGGGCGGTATTATTAGGGGGTAGGGGGGTTAGGGCGGTCTGTTAGGGGGGTTTATTCGCGGGGATAGGGAGGGGGTTTTAGTAGGGGTGAGGAGGAAAGAGGTAGGTGTAGTCATAGCGTACGGGTTATGTGGGGGGGGGGGACTTTAGGGTCTTTTAGGAGGGTTTTAATTTAGGGGGTTATAGGTATAAAAAAGAGGTTATAGGGGGATAGGTTAGGTTTGGGGGGGGGGTGGTGGTATGGTTTTTAAAAGAGCGTAGGTAGGTAGTGCGGTTTATCCTTAGGCGGGGGATTCCAGGGGGTTTATCTCTTTTATCTTTGGTAGGGGTTGCTTATGGGGTAGGTGGGAGTAGTAGGTTTTGGGGGTATTAATGGTTATTCAGGTTAGGGATGGAAGAGGTTCTTAGGTCTAGGGGGGCGTAAGAGGGTGGTTTATAGTTTAGGGGGTTTTGGTAGGGTGGATTTCAGGGGATGGGGAGGTTTGGGGGAGAGGAGGAGGTAGAGGGTAGACCAGGATGGTCGTCATAGGTAAGGAGGAGGTGTTTATTAGTTAGAGTGTTAGAGTAGAGCTGGAGGGGGTAGAGGAGAGGTCTTAGGCGCGGTGTTAGAGGAGTAGGGGCAAAGGAGGAGAGCGGTTTTAGACTATTTATATTGCGGGTATGAGGTAGGATCCGGGCGCAGGGAGGTGGTAGATTAATAAGAGGGTTTTTTCGTTTCAGATGAGCGGTGCGGGTCGGGAGTGGGGTTGCGGGGGGACCGTAGGGTATTCTGATTAGGGAGGAGCACTTATATGGGTAGGTGGGAGAGGGGAGGATTAGGGGGAGGCCGTGAGTTTGGTGTGGTAGGTTACGTGGGAGAGAAGGTAGATGGGTAGAGGAGGATGGGGCGAGGAGGAGGAGGGAGTTGAGGGGATTCCGGGTAGGGGAGGAGGAGAGGAGTTCGAGGAGAAGGAGAGGGAGGACGGGGGGGGGTTAGCGCAGAGGAGGGAGCGTTTTAGAGGGCGTATGGAGTTAGAGGATAGGAGGGGGGGGGAGGGGGATGGAGGAGAGGAGGAGGTGAGGATGTAGAGGGCTTATAGATCTAGTTAGCTAGAGCGGGAGGTTATAAGTAGCCTAGACGTAGTGGAGCGTTTAGGGGTAGTATAGAATCTTTAGCGGGGTGGCTTAAGGGTAGCAGATCGTTAGTAGAGGTAGATATTAGTAAGAGGAGGTTTTTTTAGAGGACCGTAGTAGATTAGCAGCGGGGTAGAAGAGAGACTAGAGGGGGTGAGACGGAAGGTAGAGGGTTGGTTAGAGGTTATAGACGGAGAAGAGGGATCGTAGAGTTAAGCTAGGTCGATTCGATAGAGGGAGGGAGGAGGGGGAGAGAGTTTCTATAGTAGATAGTAGTATAGAGGAGGGACTCGTATAGGATTGCCGGAGGGTGTCAAGAGAGTGGGAGGGTTTTAGGGTGGAGGGCGTAGGAGGGGAGGGAGGAAGGCAGGAGGAGGAGGAGTCGGAGTGGGTCTTAGTATATAGCATGTGAGTCGTATTAAGGTTAGAGGTACTATATGAGGAGGCGCGGAGGGTTTAGAGGGTAGAGGGAGTGAGGAATGGACACAGGGTTAGGGAGGAGGAGTTTAGATAGGTATAATAGACCAGGTTAGGGGGTAGAGGAGAGGGAGGCGGCCGGAAACGGAAAGGGGAGGAAGGGGGAAAGAGGAATAGGCTGGAACAGGAGAGCGGAGGAGGAGGAGGAGGAGAAGGGGCCGGTGAAGGAACAGGAGGGGAAAAAGAAAAGGAGTGGATAGGGAAACTAGGGAGGAGGAGGGGGGAAGAGGGATGAGGGTAGATGGGGAGGGAAGAGGAAGGGTGTAGGGAGGAGGTAGAGGGAGGATGAGGGAGGATGGTAGGAGGAGGAAGAGGGAAGAGGGGGGGGAGAAGAGGGAGAAGGAGGAGGGAAGGATGATGAGGGAGAAGAGGCAGGAGGAGGAGGAGTGAGGCAGGATGAGGAGGAGGGATGAGGAGGGAGAGGGAGGAGGAGGGAAGATGAGGGAGGAGGGGGGAGGAGAGGCGGAGGGAGTAGGAGGAGGAGGATGGAGGAGGAGGGGGAGAGGAACGAGGGAGAAGGAAGAGGGAGAAGGAGGAGGGAGGGAGGAGGAGGGAGGGATGAGAGGGAGGAGGAAGGGTGGAGGGAGGAGGTTAGAGGGAGGAGGAGGGAGGAGAAGAGAGGAGGAGAGACGTTCGCCATTCCGAATTCATACTCGTCTAGTTCTTCCCTTCTACACGACTGTAGATAACTTCCTTACACATAAAAAGATGAATTGTTATTGATATTGCCGTGGCATGGAGGAATATCAGCAGCAGAGTTGATCCAAAAAACCAAAGACTGAGATCTACGGAGAGCCATGAACGCCTACGCCAGCCGGCACGGCACTTGATGATGATGATTGCCGTGTGACGATTCTGTGTATGTACGTCATTTTCTTCCCTTTCCCTAGCGTTTTGGTTCGGGGATTCTTTCATCATCATCATCATATATTTACGTACGTATTTTGGGAGGGGGAGGAGGGAGGAGGAGGAAGAAGAAAAAAAAACTATGACAGTTGACAGCTCTGGAATGAAAGGAAGGCGTGTAGAAAATTTCATCTCAATCGGATGGGCCGTTCGCGAACAAATAAAGGACATACATATTTACATACATACATATATACATACACATATACATACACTTTGTTTTATAGATATAGATATATCTTATATATAAAAGGCAATCTCCGTCCGTATGTCCTTTATGCGTTCGCAAACCGCCCATCCGATTGAGATGAAATTTTCTACACGTCTTCCTTTCAAATCCAGGGCAGCCAACTGTGATATTTCTTTAGTGTGAAATCGGCTGCTTACTGAATATTATTTAATTTTCCATTTTTCATTATAATTTTCATACAGCAAGGGGACTTAACTCTGTAAAAGTTATTTCAAGGGGCATAACTTTTAATAACTTTTCTGTATAACTTATAGTCATATTGTTGCATCGTTTTCAAAGATTTATAAACTCTGTGTCTATAGTTATGTACCGGCATATGAGTTATAATAAATAATGATACAATCTTTAAGGCATTTTCAAAGTTTTCATAAAAATAATGCAAATGCATAACATTGTAACTCATCTTTTTATGCTTAAGAAGTTACTGTAGTATGCAGGTGATTAGAAATGAGTTTTCATTAAAAATAATGGATGGTGTGTGGAAGGACCTTCTTTTAAGTTACTTTTTTGTTGTATGAATTTAATGAGACGACGCTTACCCGCCAGTGAGGCTGGGCAAAGCCACGCCGTGTCAGGATAGAGAGACAGACCCACCGTTTTCTGTGCTGCAGTTGGTCTACAGGCATATTATGCGGTAAAATCCTCCTCCATCCTCTCTTCCCTCCCTCCTCCTCCTACCCTCTTTTCCCCTCCCCCTCCTCCCTCTACCGCGTCCTCCTCTTCTCTCCATCTCCCTCTCCTCCTGCACTCCTCCCTTGCCCCTCCTCCTCCTCCTAATGTCGTCACCTTCCTCTCCTTCTCCTCCATTCTCCTCTCTCTCCTCCACCTTCTAGGACTCTTACGTCCTCCCCTAATTCCCTCCTCCTCCCTCCTCCTCCCTCCTCCCCCTCCTCCTCCCGTCTCCTCCAGCCTCCTCATCCCTCCTCCTCTCTGCTCTCCTCCCTCCTCATCGCTCCCTCCTCCTAACTCTACTCCTCCCGCCTCCTCCCTCCACATCCTCCTCTCCACCTCCCTGCTTGCCCTCCTCCTCCCTATTCTCCTCTTCCTCTTCACTCCTCCTAATCACTCCTCTTCCTTCCTCCTCCCTCTCCTCCTCTCTATCATCTTACTCCGCCTCCTCCTCCCTCATCCTCCTCCTACATCCTCCCCTCATCCCTCCGCTCCCTCCTCCACCTCCTCCTCGCTCTCCTCCTCCCTCCTCTCATCCTGCTCCTCATGCCACCCTCCTCCTCCTCTCCTCTCCTCTGCCTAATCACCTCTTCATCCCTCGCCCTCCCAAGCCGCGCCTCTCTCGCTCCTCTCCTCCTCTTCCTCTCCTCCGCCTCTACCTCCTACCTCCACTCCTCCTCCCGCTCTCCTCATACCTCCGCTACTCCTACCCCTCCTCCACCTCCTTTTCTCTTCCCCTCCCCCTCCTCTCCTCCCGCTCCTTCTCACTCTTCCTTCTCCCTCTTCCTCCTCCCTCATTCTCCGTCTCTCCTCACCCTCCCCCTCCTCCCCTCCTCTCCTCCCTCCTCCTCTCCCTCCTCTCTCTCTCCCGTCCCTCCTCCTCCTTCCTCCAGCCCTCCTCCCTCTTACCTCCTCCTCCCTCCTCCTCCTCCTCTATTCCTCCCTCCTCCTCCTAATCCCTCCTCCTCCCTCCTATTCCTCTCTACTCCTCCTCCTCCCTCCTCCTCCCTCCTCTTCCCTCCTCCTCCTCTCTCCGCCTATCTCTTCCTCTCTTCTCCTCCTCCCTCCTCCACCTCCATCTTCCTCCTCCCTCCTCCTACTCCTCCTTTTTCTTCTTCTGCTGCTGCTGCTGCCGCCGCCTCTCCATTTACCCAAGTTAATTGTTGGGGGAAGATGTAAAGATCTTTCAAGTGCTCTTTCTAATGCTTTTTGTAAGTTGGTCTTCGTTTATCTAAGGTTGTTCTAACTGCAACCAATAAATGATTAGACAGACAGACAGACAGACAGACAGACAGACAGACAGACAGACAGACAGACAGACAGACAGACGTCGGGAACGGGAACTTATATGACTACTTATATGAATTAAATGAGATGCTCCCCATCAGGAGCTGGGCGAAGCCGGGCCGGGTCAGACAGACAGACAGACAGACAGACAGACAGACAGACAGACAGACAGACAGACATATAGTCGGGAACGGGAACGAGAACTTATATGACTACTTATATGAGTTAAATGAGATGCTCCCCACAAGGGTATGGGCGAAACCGGGCCGGGTCAGCTAGTATATATATATATATATATATTATATATATCTATATATATATATATATATATATTATATATAATATATATATATATTATATATATATATAGACATTAAATCTATATGTCTGCCGGGAACAAAATCAGCCACTGTTTATTGCCTTCATCGACCTCACAAAGGCATTCGATTTGGTCAGTCGTGAGGGTCTGTTCAAAGCACTAAAGAAGATTGGCTGCCCACCAACTCTTCTGTCCATTGTGGAATCGTTCCACACAGGCATGAAGGGTATAATCAAGTTTTATGGCTCAACTTCAGAAGAGTTTGAAATCAAGAGTGGAGTTAAGCAATGTTGTGTACTATCCCCCACCATCTATGGGATATACTTTTCACTTCTACTGAAATATGCCTTTCGTGATCAGGATGATGGTATATACATTAACTCACGCTCAGATGGTGGCCTCTATAATGCTCAGAGATTGAAGGCCAAGACCAATATTAGCAGGGTACTAATCAGAGAGTTGCTTTTTGCGGATGATGCTGCGATTACGACCCACTCTGAGGAAGAATTACAACAGCTACTATCTGCATTCTCCAATGCTTGTTCTGAATTTGGTTTAACAATTAACAAAAAGAAGACAAAGATTATGTCACAAGGTGCACATGGTGTACCATCAATCTTTATTAACGACGCCGAACTGGAGATAGTAGACCATTTTACATATCTAGGAACAGAGGTAATTAGCAAATTATCCCTTCGATCAGGAAATCAACATCAGGACTGGCAAGGCAGCAACAACAATGAACATGTTAGCAAAAAGAGTCTGGGAGAACAGGAAGCTTACTGCCAAAACAAAAGTCCTCGTCTACCAAGCCTGTGTCCTTAGTACTCTTCTTTATGGCAGTGAAACCTGGACAACTTACTCACGCCAAGAGAAACGTTTAAACAGCTTTCATATGCGGTGTCTGCGAAGAATACTTGGTATTAAGTGGCAAGACAAAATCACAAATACTGAAGTATTGGAAAGATCAGGTTGTGTGACGGTGTATTCCATGCTCAGTCTTCGTAGACTTAGATGGATAGGACACGTTAGGAGGATGGATGATGGTAGAATACCAAAGGACATCTTTTTTGGTGAATTACAGACGGGTAGGAGATCTCAGGGTCGGCCTCTACTACGATACAAAGATGTGTGTAAGCGGGACATGATTGATACAGGCATTGATAATGCACATTGGGAGCTCGTCGCCGCTGAACGTGTTGCATGGAGGGCAACTATCAGAAATGGAATAAAGACAAAGGAGAAAATGATTGCAGATAAAGCACACACAGAGCGTGAGAGACGTAAGATGGTGCAAAATGTGGAAATGACCATGTTTTCACATGCACCTACTGTGGGCAAACATTTGCAGCAAGAATTGGCCTTACCAGCCACACTCGCCACCGCCATGGATCGTAGTTATTAAGCCTTTTTGAAGCACAATGTACCAAACTATCGTCTGTCAAGACGGAAAGGTGCCAATGTATGTATAAATATATATATATATATATACTATATATATATATATATATATATATATATATATATATATATATATATATGTGTGTGTGTGCGTGTGTGTATGTGTGTGTGCGAGTGTGTTCTATGGTCTTTGGCGTCTTCGGGAAGCTCGCAACGCTATCGGGCTCACACTCATAACTACTTTCATTCCAGCTTGACAAAGTTCGGTGTTATTATGTAGTGTCGTTCTATTATCTCCACTGCGTCTGGAGAGATTTTGCGATCGACGTTAAAATACATATTTATCATATTTATAATAAGAGTTCAAACTACTGTAACCAATATTCTGTCTACCATATCGATTCTATAGGTAAATAAAACCTTGAGCGTTTTAGTTATGTAATTTAAATTAATTAATTAATATTAATTAGTATTAACCGTGCTGTTTTTTTTTTTATATGGCGTCAACAAGTAAAGACGTTGGACCAAAGAAGAGAAGATTCACAGAAGAATTAATAATTTTTTAAGACAGGTGGACTATAAACTAACTTATATTTATTTTTCGTAGAGATTAAAACAAAGCCCATATTCTTGATATGCAACGAATCTGTTTCTGTTTTGAAATAGTATAACATCAAACGGCACCACGAGACTAAGCAAGCAAATAATTTTGATAAGAACAAAGGACAATTTCGACAAGACTAAATAAATGACTTTAATAAAATATTCTGCGCAACAAAAGATATTTACCAGACAGGGTTCAGAGTCAACATGCTATGTAAAATCTAGTTATGCAGGAGCCATGATACTAGCGCGCGCGCGCGCAAGCACGCACGCACGCACGCACGCACGCACGCACGCACGCACGCACGCACGCACGCACGCACGCACGCACGCACGCACACACACACACACCACACACACACACACACACACAAATCGAAGCCATATTCAGATGGTGAAATGGTTAAAGAATGTTTGGAGAATGTCGTAGAAATTCTGTGTCCAGAAAAGAAGAAGGATTTCTCAAAAATAAGTCTGTCTCCTCAGACGATTACTAGGCGTGTGGAAGACATTGGAAAACATATTGAAGATAATTTGAAAAGTCGAGCGTCCGAGATTATATTTTATGCTCTAGCATTGGATGAAAGCACAGATATGGCAGATTCTGCCCAACTTGCAATTTTTGTCAAGGGTGTTGATGTCCATTTTAAAGAGACAGAAAAATTAGTGGCACTGTTTCCGCTTAAAGGACACTACTAAGTCATGAGATTCGTTAGAGGGAGTTACATTGACATTGAATAGCTTTTAGTTACAACTTAACAACTTTTCGGGCTTAACGGATGGTGCTCCCGCAATAGTTGGGAAACACGGTGGTTTAGTAAAATTGATTGAAGATGAGGCCTCCAAAGTCGGTAATACTTCAATGCTAAATTTTCATTGCTTTATTCATCAGGAGAAACTATGTTCGAAGTCCCTCAAAATGGACCATGCCATGAGAGCGGTCGTCATAATATGATCTTCATTAAGTCGAACGGGTTGAATCACCGTCAGTTCCAAGAATTTATAAAGTCTTTGGACTCATATTATAATGACGTTACATTTAAGCAGAAGTATAATGGCTTACCCGTGCAAAATATTGAAAATAGTATTTGATTTGCAGCAAGAAATACAATCATTCTTTGCAAGCAAGTCAAAATGTATCCCAGAATCTGAAGAAAAAGAGTGGGTTTGTGACTTTGCATTTCTGATCGATATAACTAGCCACCTAAATGACGTTAATACTCGTCTACAAGGGAAAGATTAATTAATTAATTAATTAATAAGATGTATGATCATATTTCTGCATTTCAAATGAAACTTAGTCTTTGGGAACGACAGTTGAGGACAACAAACTTTACTCACTGTTCTACATTATCATGTTATATGTTGTTTGTCCATCAAGAATGATGATGACCATTCATTTCATCCAGTGGGGTTGAAGGTGTGGAGTCGTGGGTTCTAGAGATGGCTGATAAGGCCTATTTTGGCTCGAAATGTTCTTTGACAATGTGGGCAAAGAATGCTTGACGTCTCTGGAGGAGGATTTCCTGCAGTGGTTTTTCTGTCCTGCCTTTTCTTCACAGCTCTTGCAGTCCTGGTTGCCTCACATATGACTGCACCTTTGCGCAATGATGCACGCCACGAATTTCGGTCTCTGGCTGCAGCCTCCCAGGTGTCATGATGAATTCCAAAAGCATTCAGTGAAATTTTCAGAGTGTCTTTAAAACGTTTCCTCTGGCCACCTTGGGAGCGTTTACCACAACGCAGTTCGCTGTAGAAAATTCGTTTAGGGAGCCTGTGATCTGGCAAGCGAGTCAAGTGACCAGCAAAGCGAATCTGATTCTTCATCAGTAGAGTGTGGATACTGGGCATGGATGCTCTTTCTAGGACTTCAGTGTCTGGAACCTTGTCTTGCCATTTAATCTTCAGTAGCTTCCTTAGGCAGACTGTGTGGAAGTGGTTTAATTTCCTAGCGTGTCGCTGATAAACAGTCCAGGTTTCACAAGCATATAGCAGTGTGGATAATACAACTGCTATGTAGACTTTTAGCTTTGTTTGCAGGCTTATTCCAGTTCTGTCCCATACATTCTTGTACAGTCTGCCAAAGGCTGCACTGGCCTTGGAGATTCTTTCATTCACTTCATCATCGATTGTGGCAGCTTGTGACACGGTGCTGCCAAGATAGGTGAATTTGTTCACAACACTTAGTCTATGACCATTCACTTTGATATTCGGCACAGTGTGATTATTCCCTGGAGCTGGACATTATCATAGCAACCAAACGTCACACAGGAGGCTGCGGATAAATACGATTCTTTGATATCTGACTTAAACCTCGAATTTGGAAACCGATTTCAGGATTTTGAAAAAATAATCATCTGCATTTTTGAGCATTTGCAACGCCATTCGTGGAAGACGTGAATTTATTACCAGGAAGATTACAAATGGAACATTGTGAAATGTGTTGTGAAACACAGTTAAAGGAGAAACTCCGTCAAGTTGCTTTAGAAGAGTTCTATAAAAAGGTATTTGGACAAGGATAAACATCCTGAGTTTTACAAACATGCTCTGTCGATGGTTTCGCTATTTGGAAACACGTATGCATATGAACAGCTTTTTTAGTCGCATGAAGCACATCAAATCACAAGTGAGAAAACGTATTACTAATGTTCATTTGGAAAACTGTTTGCGCGTAACGACAACAATCGAGATCAATTTGGATGCACTTACTTCTACAAAACAAAGTCAGATGTCTCACTTTTACATTTTCAAATAAATATATTTGATATTTGATTCTCAGTTATGTTCTATTTCTTCATATATATATAATCTTCTTCTTCGTCTTCTTCTTCTTCTTCTTCTTCTTCTTCTTCTTCTTCTTCTTCTTCTTCTTCTTCTTCTTCTTCTTCTTCTTCTTCTTCTTCTTCTTCTTCTTCTTCTTCTTCTTCTTCTTCTTCTTCTTCTTCTTCTTCTTCTTCTTCTTCTTCTTTCTTCTTCTTCTTCTTCTTCTTCTTCTTCTCTTCTTCTTCTTCCTTCTTCTTCTTCTTCTTCTTCTTCTTCTTCTTCAGCGTTCCGAGCCATTGTGGTTCTTTGCTGCATATACAATATATATCCGGCATATACACCTTTTTTAAACATTAAGCCAGGCAAGTTTTTGACCACGATCTCACCTACTTAGAAGCGACGATGTGGTCGAAGATGTAGCGCGCTTGCTTGTTTACTTTAATTTAATAAAAGAAAAAAAATTAAGTGCACGCCCGGCCGGAAATATTAATTCTGAAATTTGGCCCGCCTGCTAAATTGCTAAACAACTGCCTGGGCAAGCATAGAGCAAGATACTTGGGATGTCCGCACCTGCAACGACACAGAGACGTGTTAAAGTTTGCCATCAACACAAAAACACCATATAACGAAGCAAGGCGGAGGTGCGAGACAGCCACAAGCTATCTCAGAAGCGGAAAAAGCTCAACTGTCAAGACCAGATAGATGAGCTAAAGAAGCAAATCAAGCTACTTCAAACACCGGCACCGACCAGCGACAATGAAAAACTGCTGGCTGAAATACGGAGATACAGCGAAACATCAAGCAAGAAAGTGGAACATATGGCACAGACGACAAAGAAGAATGAAGAGATTCTACGGGACATCAAAGCGGAGAGAGAAATGCTAAAAATTGATCTAACCCAAAGCAAACCAGCTGAAGCCAAGGAAACGATCACAGAAAAGCCACAAGATGAAACCCGAACAAAAGGCGAGACGTTATCGTACTCCAAGAGGAAACCGATATACCACCACACCACTGGAGAAATCGTAGGGGAGGAGAGTGACGGCGGCACAGATTACCTCTTCCAATGTACCCTGGAGGAGCTCCTAGGAACGGCTAGAATGAATGAACTCGAGGAAGCAGAATACAATAGCAAATAGAAAGCAAAAGAGACTATATGGCAAACAGGCGCAAGAGAATCAAAAGGGAGAGGAAGAGATATTACGCAAACAAGAAAAGGAAAACGTCGATAAGCTCCTACAGAAATACACAAAAAGGAGGCAAACATACCAAATAAAAAGTCCTGTTAAGGACGGCAACCAGTCAAGCCAGACGAACCAGCAGCCTTCACTAACAACAGACACCACCAGAGGAGACGGGCACACAAGACAGCCGCCACCAAACCCCCTGCTGACGTGACAGACACAAAAGCAGATCGAACCAGTCCGGATCAGGACCAACTCGTAAGAGCGCATAAGACAAGAATCAGGGTGAACAAATCCACAAAAACCACGGACCTCAACAATAACTACAAGCTGAAAGAAGCAGGCTGAAAGAGGCCGAATTTAAGAAATTTTTGTTTTTAAACCAAGCAAGCCTGCTAAAACGGTTGGCCACCTCTGCGCTAGACCATCCTTACCTCAATAGAATGACTGCCGGTGCGTTAGTATTAAGATTTGAAAGCCCTCTTCAATGGGATTCTCCAACCAAACACCCACTAACTACATGCAGGGTATGTCAATTATTTTAGCCGCTTCTCCTCACCCAATGAACGATTCCGTTACTGCGTCATGACAATCTCTCATGTTGCGCATCTTCTTAGTAGTGGGTATAATTAAAGAACCCTTTATGCGCGTTTAATGTGCATTTGACATGCAGAGTGTGGTTTGGTCAGTAGTTCGTCTTTACTTCTTGTCACAGTCTTGCGTTTACTCGCAATCAGGCAACGACATCCGTACCTCAAATATAACTACAGCTCGTACAGATGTTTTACACGGAATTTATTCCAGGCAAGCCTGACAATCAAACAAGGCGTTATTTGCCTGTCACATCAATATAATGATCGCCACTCGTCACACAATATATAGATACATATCATCACACATGATCACTCTCTCGTTAACATCGCATGCGTTCACAACAATAGATAATGGCTTCAGAACAACACTACGTTCAGTCGGAAGGCCGTCTTGTCGCTGTCTGAAGCAGCTCAGGTTGTCGCTTGCCTACGTGGTCAAACTCCCTCGTGGGGTCCGCAACTCTGCGTGCCATTCTCTTTGCACGCAGCACTGTCGTCTTAGCACTCGTTACCCTTAAAGTTCTATTCTAGTTTACGTCGTCACGGTATTCCCCGTGACCTAATGTACCCGCCCCTGTTCTCGGGTCGGTCCCTCTGTTGTCCTAACCATAACACGTTAGTGTCACCACCCGAGTCTAGTCTTATTGCTATTCTTAAGTCCTAGCTTGGGTGCTGTCTCTATTCTGTCTATACCTTTATAGAGGTCCTGTCTCTATGTCCTCTTAGTCCTTGCCCCACTTCTGTCACTAGTCTGTCCTACTATAGTCTAACACCTTGACACTTCTGGTACTGGTTTCTAGTTAGCTCTAGCCACTACGTTATAGTAACTTTGCAACCATATAATACAATGAACTGAGCACTACATGTTTGAGCATCAGTTATTAATCTTTAATACAGCCGTCGAATACAGATGGTAGGCACTATGGATTATTAGTGGAATAGGACCATTTGATTTGGGTTGGTTCCGTACATGTGGATGCACAACTTTGTGTAGTTTAAACACAAGTCTTAACAGTTGAGAGGATCGACTTAATAGCACTGGGATTTCTTCTTCTTCTTCTCTTCTTCTTCTTCTTCTTCTTCTTCTTCTTCTTCTTCTTCTTCTTCTTCTTCTTCTTCTTCTCTTCTTCTCCTTCTTCTTCTTCTTCTTCTTCTTCTTCTTCTTCTTCTTCTTCTTCTTCTTATGTTGCTTTTAGATGAAGGGTCTGTTGTAAGCGTCGCACAGAGCACGCAAACCGTAGTTTCAGTGACTGTTCCCATGGGAATACGAAAAAACTGCACACATGAAACGAATGACGGGATATGAAAACAAACCTATGTACGCACAGCATAGAGGCAAGCAGCTTAACTACTTCCCCACAGAGACCTCCATCCTGTAGTTTCATTATTATTTTATTTAATTAAAAACATGAATTTATGATTAAACTTATCAATCTTAATGTTAAACTGCACGAAATAGCGAGGTAACAATGACAACTACACATATTGTCGTTATCTTTGTAAATAAAATGTGTTAAATGTTTGTATTCTCCAGGTATGTACATTCAGTACGGTGTAATATCTGCTGGGCAAGGATGCCAACTGCCTAATTTTGCTGACGTATTTACAAATGTCAGTTTCCATGTAAGCTGGATTCTGCAAACTATTAAGAACAACAGTATAAGTATCGATCAACAGAGCCTTCCATATCGGCCACAACCAATTCCATGACCAAGGACCCTTCCTCATCCACAGGATTTTCCTTGGAAATTTGACATCTCTTGATGCTTGCTTGTAGCTCCTTTGAAAAACTTACTTCTAAATTGAGATATTGACATTATTTTTCCAGATGTTCAAAGTAAATAACAATTACTTGGAAAGCTATAAAATAACAGGAGAAGAAAGCACTGTTTGCATTTATTCTTTGTTCTTAGACCGTGCGGTATGCCAGGAAAAAAAAGTGTAATGCTGCGAAAGAAATTGCATATTTGTAGCTAGTCGTCCCTGGGGGAAGATGGAACCAACAAGCACACCTGTTAATTATCCTTGTCTAGGTTTCCTCTGCTCGTGGACCTTTGTCTACATACCCCCCCCCCCCCTTTTATTTTTAAAGTCTGCCAATCACTAATTCTCACTCTCTCTCTCTCTCTCTCTCTCTCTCTCTCTCTCTCCTCTCTCTCTCTCTCTCTCTCTCTCTCTCTCTCTCTCTCTCTCTCTCTCTCTCTCCAACAGACAATACCCTCTTTCACGTTCCTTCAGCACATACCTCCACTAACACAGGTTTCGAACAAATGATAAAACATTTATTGCATAAAAGTTTCAGTTGAGTGTGCAATGTACTTGTGTGAATATATGTGATGTGATCTATCTTAAATGTGTGTCATAATCTAGTATCAGATCAGCATCAGAGTTTGTCCTCATTATGCAGCCGTTCAACGTAACCATTCACATAATAGGAAATATATCACCAGGGGCTGCGTCTTTCTCTGACTGTTGATGATTTTTCTTCCCACTCTGTTCTGGAAACTCGTAAATAATATAGTATCCACGGATTTGTTTTCGTAAGTTTTTGTCAGTCACATCACATGTATAAATCCGTTCAATGGGAAATTATTATCGTTCAATAAATATCCGATCATCAATGTTTTCTTCACTTACTTAGGGTCCTTTAGTTCTTCACACCCGATATAACGGTCGGTAATATATTCCAGGCATTAAAGAAGATAAACACCGATTCAAGCACATATTGTCTTTCCACTGCAGTTTATCACTTCATTGAGCATCTCACGTAGAGTGGTGCAGTTAGTTTCGTTGGTCATTTTTATTCACATTAAACTGACATTCGTGTTGAAACATTGTTCACAGCTTCATATCAGTGATTACTTCATCCTATTCTGACCAATTACTTCTGTTCAGATTGGTAACCACTTTCAATGTCAAGTGTAGGGAACCTGTTGAGTAAAACAACAGCTTGTGAAAGAAACGCAACTCCGACCTATGATATGTGAATATAGGTAATTGGCTATATTCAGAAAGCAATCTCCCTAGATCATACTAGAGTTATACTCTTATATAAGACAGAATAGTCAGCACTCTACCCTATACAAGGTGAAAGAAAAACACGCTAAAGCAAAGCACATAAATCCTAGTATAGACTTATCCTTCTGACTGTACAGACACCTTACTCTACACAACTTAAATCACTCTTCAGCCGAATGCTGTCGACTACGTTTACACACGAAAATCCCTATGCTAGCTTATTATTCTACATCTATATATCTATATCATCGCCTTATTTACTCATTCCTGCCTAGAATTATACCACTTAATTCCATAAAGGAAAAGTGCGGGTCGACTTTACACAACCTAGACTTAGTGATACATATATTCAATTTCGGCACTCAATTAACTCCACACCCGCCTATTGTAAAGGCAATCTTCAACTGCCTTGTAAAACCATAAATTCAGTCCAAAGTTATTAGCTGGACTACGTCACTTATTTTGTTCTTAACCCTCAGCCTTTGTTCTCTTTCCGCGTTGATGATCTCCATACATCAGTACTGATCACCCTCTTTAATAAAGACTATCTCCAATTCCATCGTGTCTCTCCGTTAGATCAAAAGACTCTTTTCACCGTATTTCCACTCGATTACTGTTTGATTTAGCTCCGAAATTTCGAAGATAAACGATATTCCTGGGCCCCTCGGTAATTCTCCGCAAAGTCCGATACGGACTTTTGTCTCTGTACTTTCCCAGTAACCAATTCGTCCGTTGGGCTCCGCTTCCGTGTCCCAGACGTACGACCAGTGTTTGAAGTCACGAGCGCTGTCTTTTTTTAAAATTACAGGACCGTCACTTCTTCCCCCAAGTGTTTCTGTCGTTTTCTCTATCAGGATCGTCGCCTGCCAGCCATATCATGACAATATTATATGCGTTGATACATTCGCATACATTTTGGGTACAGGATTAAGTTAAAGTGCCACATGCAACAGCAACACAAACAACAACAACAACAACAACAACAACAACAACAACAAACTAAGTCAGCGACTCTGTTGCACCACTAAGACGCACTGTACATATGTAGCTAGACCCATATTTGTATAAACCGTTCGACAGTAAATGGGATATCGTCAGTAATAGGCAGGTCACCTTTACTTCCCGAGACAGTTCACGGTACCCAGCATATTCTATATGCTAGCCTATGTCTATTGTAATAAATATGCCACGATGCGGATCCGATTCCATGGCCACCGGACAGGAAGGCGAGCGTATAGTGGCATATGTAGATTACATCGCCACCGGACAGGAAGGCGAGCGTGTAGTGGCATATTTAGATTACATGGCCACCGGACAGGAAGGCGAGCGTGTAGTGGCATATTTAGATTACATGGCCACCGGACAGGAAGGCGAGCGTGTAGTGGCATATTTATATTAGACAAAGACCATCATCGTCAACAGCAAGTGCCTTGTCGGCTGGCGTGGGCGATCACGCTTCACCACATCTTGCTACCTCCAACGGCATGTAATAATTCGTGTGTTGACCCCTTTCTTTCCGTGCCATGACACAAGATTGTCAAGAATATTCTCTCCCTGTGTTCCTCAGCCTATAAGTTTACAAATCGTTAAAGTTTTCATATCCTGTGTAATGTCTTTGTCTTTGTATATTGTGGCAAAAATATGTAGACTGCCTTTTTATGATGTTTATGACAAGTTGTCGTCTCACGCAGCTTTCGTATCAAGATGTCCAGAATACTCATTTTGACTGAAGAAGGAATGTTCAGCATTCTTCTATATAATCACATTTCCCTAGATTAATGAGATGACTTCGCTTTCTTATTCATTGTTTAGGTTTCGTAGCCATTTATTAGAAATCGTTCGATGTAACACGAAACAATTATTTTTCTAATTTCCAATGACAAGGACGTATTACAAAAAACAAAAAACAAACATTCTTCATTTGATAGAATGCAGTTCTTGCGTGCCCCACACTGTAATGCACCTTCCATATGATGTTATCGACATGCCTAGCTATTTGAATTTCTGCTTTTGTCCCAAAATAGCATCATTTATTTTAATTGCACATTTAAGCAAAATCTGTATCTTTGATAACACTATGACTTATCTCTTCCTATTATTCAAGCTAAGTTCCATTGTTTTCACTTTTTACAACCACTGTATCTATCATATCATGTAGTTCCTCCTGAATTGTTGCAATCAAGACGGTGTCATCAGCATACCGAAAGTTATTTATATTATGTTCACCAACCAAAATCCATGGCATATGTTTTGTGGATCTCTTTATATAATCATTGTACAAAGAAAACAAATCAGGAGGAGAGAAGTCTGAAATCCCTTTAGGGACAAACACAGTATTTAACCTACAGGCATAACTAAAAAATTCAGACTCAAGCACAATATATCATACCCAGGAAACCTTTTTGCGAGACATTACCATATCATTTCGTCCGACTTCAGTAAAGAGTCTAGAGGCGGGATTCCTAGCTATAAATTAATGTAACATCAATATAATTTGTAATCATTTGTCTGAAGAACTTGTTTACGTCACTGTGCAAATGGCGGCACCCATGAACTGAGTATGTTTGAAGCAACATTGATAGTTTTCGCGATGACGGGATGATTTGCCAACGTTCAAATTTTCCATTTCTGATACATCAATATGTGGGTGTTTCCGTCTGGGATCTGGAATGTGTATAATCGGCTTTACTGGCCTGTTCTATTGATCAGATGTATGTATCGACAATGCGTTGCAATCGGGGAGAGCCTGTTTACGTCACGTTACTAATGGCGGCAACCATCATTTTCCAAGTAAAGTTTATAGTTTTGCAATTCTAATAAAAGGAAGATACATTCACATTTCACATCTGCTAACTTTTCAACCATTTCTTCCCTGCTTTCTTCAGTTCTGATACCTAGATGTCTGCTATGTATCTTCTGAACTTTGACTGCCTTGTCGACATAAACAACAACTGAAGTTGACCTCTTTGTTGCGAAACGCCAGTGGCCCATGTCCTCATGCCTTCTTTGGGTTTGGGTAAACAGTGGGAAACAGCTTTCGGGAACCCTCAGTTCTCTTATTCGCTCAATCCCCATGGAAGATAGTTCTCTTGGTTACTTTAACAACCTGATCTTCTTAATAGAATTATTAGAAATATGTCTTTTCTTCGGGGAAAACCCGATAGGGCACCTTGCACCACATACGCACTAATGTAAATTCGTGGGCCATCAATGTCCGTTTCAAACAACTACCATTTGTAGACTGCCTCATGTCAATTCGACACTTTAAAGAGTGAGATAGAGGAAGGGCAGCATCCTACTGGTGGATTGGAAAGGTAAAAACGGGTTTTATTTAGTCCTGCCAGACCTTAGCCTATAAATCTATGTTGTCTTGACTGGTGAGACGAATTGGCGAAACGGCAGTCACGCCATATTGTGAGTGGGTTGACCGTTGGCCAATCTAGCTAAGCGTCTTGTTCTTGGCATTGCCTGGGAACGAATATGAGCAATATATCTCCCCAGATGATTTCGCTTGTTCTTGGCAGCAGATGGGAGGGGGCTATCTTTCTTCCTACGGCTTGCACTCTGCATAGTGTCATCTTTCATTTGAATATAAATATTGTGTATCCACAATGCCGAAAGGAGGGGAGGGCTCCGTGGGGACGGGTTCCACCCATCTATCTTCTTGAGCCGGACGAGGGTATCCCCTGTGCTATCTCTTTCATCTTTTAGCAGATAGGGTGGCGGCGTGGATCGAATAGTTAATGGTCATTAAGATGATGCCAGAGAATAAATAGAATTCTTTATAGCACTGGAAAGACCCAGAACTCATCTACACATATGGCTTATGCAAGGCACTGCGGCAACAGCTCAGACAAGAGCAGCGGCCGGAAGGGGTAGTATCTTCTTTCCTATTCTTGCTGGGAATAGGGAACTACACTTCTTTCCATACAGACCCACTACTATCATATTAGTTAAGGGGGAGAAACACACATAATTACGCACACAACACTACAAGAGTTTTGTCGTGAGAAAGGCAGGGTTTGCAAGTGAGAGGGAAGCCGGAAAACGAATGTGCCCAGTAATAATAAAGGCATGGTATGAGAGGGGAGAGTGAATCTTGTATGCAAAGAGTTCCTAAGGTAGCCATCATGACGTATACAAGCTGGAGGTCTAGTCAACCATGACGTAGCCAATCTAGGGGCTACCTGACATGTCAGGCCCATTCACTCGGGCCTCTTATCTAATTGAGTAGGTAAGGGAAATGTATGACAAATGTATTAACTGAGGCCCTATTGGACCTCAGGATTGTGGTACTTGAGTCAGCCCCGTCGCTCACTAATCTCTGTCATCTCCAGGGTCCTTCTTTTGAAAGTGAATAGAGCTGAAAGTCTCGACAGGGCCTTCTACGCGGAAAGTTATGTTTCAGACGAGTTCATGTCAAGTTTTGGGCCATACCAGGCCCAAGGGTATGATCTCTACGAGATAGAGTCACCGCTGGCCCCGAAAGAATGACCATCAGCCTTTATAACACATCGCCAGTCATCTCGATACGCTAGGATCGAGTCATTTTGTATTCTTGGCTGGACCCCGCCAAATTCTCAGACACCCAATTATTATTGACGAACTGTTCTCCATTATATTATGTCCCACCCAACCTTGTACCCAGTGATTCCATGGTACTTCCCAAGAACACTTAATTAACTGAAGTTTGTGGTCCACGGAAACCTGGAAGCCTGGTTCTACAGCGGCCTGTTGTTCGAACAACCTACGGGGGAAGGAAAGAACTGAAGAATTATTCGGTGAGCTGTATGTGGACGGAACGGACATTGACTACAGATTGGTCTATGATGTAAAGTCATAAGGCTCTGTGCCTGAACTGAACTCTGTGTCCCTGTTGTGTCTGTAGTGAACTATCTGTTTTAACTGCCTTGATGTTTTCCTGTGCTGTTCTTTATTAGGT
Source organism: Cepaea nemoralis (assembly GCA_014155875.1). NCBI lineage: Eukaryota > Metazoa > Mollusca > Gastropoda > Stylommatophora > Helicidae > Cepaea > Cepaea nemoralis. The sequence continues at coordinate 256,851 of JACEFZ010024716.1, forward strand.
TATTAAAATTAAGTTATAGTTTACTCTGACGATCGCCATGTTATCTATGCGTCAGCCAGAAAGACACCTCAGGGAATAGGCCCCGAGGTCGAAAGAGAGAGTGACAGTGAGTCCAGGGAACGGAGGAGGGTTGGCAAGCAAAGACCTATCCCAGCCAGGGCTAAAGAATAGTATTGAAAGCATTGTGACAAGGGTATTTGGGACCCTCCACGTAGCCTGTTACACTCTTCACAAATAAAGATTACTTGTGCAACAATTAAAGATGGATTAATCATCAAATAATTACGACATGAACAACTTGTCCTCTTGCTATAACAAATTGCAACTTGCCCTGAACAACTTTTTCACTTGTTATCACTTTTTGACTTGTTCTCACAACTTTTTCACTTGTTCTCACAACTTTATCACTTAACAATCACATCTTGTCGACTTTCCATAAATATGTTCCCCAGTTGTCATAACAAACGGCCCACTCACTATCACAACTTATCAACCTGCCTTTTCAGTTTGCCCAAATGATTTGAAATCTTGCCCTCTTGCACTCACAATTTGCCAGTTTGCTCTAATAAATTACCACACTGGCTCTAAACTTGTCGACATGCCCTTACATTTTGCACGCATGCTCTCACAAGTTGCCCACTAGTTCTTCCAACTCTCCCCACATGCTCTCACAAGTTGCCCACTAGTTCTTCCAACTCTCCCCACATGCTCTCACAAGTGTTCTACTGTTGATGTTATGTCTTCCTAAATCAATCAATCATGTGCCATGCCGGAAAGCATGGGCTCGCCATTTCACTCGATCATCAGAGTCGTTGATCAGTACAATGTTCCTGTATCGCCCAAGCCATGTGGCCAAGCCATCCAGGTATTTTCCTCGCGGTCTTCCTCTTGGTCAATTCCCTTCGATCTTGTCAGATGTCACTAAGTTCTCCAATCCATTTCTTCTCATAAAATGTCCAAAAAATGTTGACTGTCCACGTCTAATTTCTGGAATCAATTTACGATTGTCATTTGTGTCCTGTAGTACTTGGTCATTGGTTTTTCTGTCTGTCCATGGTATTCTATTCATTTCCCTCAAAAATCACATTTCTGCAGCAATCAGATGTTTTTTTTTTTTCAGCTTGGCTGCTCGTTGTCCAAGTTTCTCATCCATTACAAAAAAAAAAAAAACGGGCCCTTTATATCACCTCAACACTCTTTTTCTCGATTCAATTGACATCTTTTTATTGGTCAGAATGTTTTTCATCTTGCTAAAGGCTACTTTCGCCACGGCGATTCTTGTTCTAATCTCTTCAAGACATCTCCCATCAGATGTTATGACTGTTCCGAGATAATTGTACCTATTCACCTGTTGAAGAATAGTCCCATTTACTTGTATATTACATTGTGGTATTTCGTTCTTCCTAGTGACTACCATAACCTGTGTCTTTTTACAATTTAATTCTAACCCAGTTGCTCACTGTGTACAACAATCCGCATCTACTAATTGTTGCAGATCCTGCGCATTGTCTGCAATCAATACTGTATCATCTGCATATCTAATGTTATTGATGTTTCGTCCTCCAATGCTGATTCCATTTATATCTTCTACATTTCTGAAAATATTTTCACTGTATAGGGAAAAAAGATCTGGAGACATTAGACATCCCTGACTAACACCTCTCTTAATAGGCTGATATTGTCCCACTTCATTATCAATCCTTATGGCAGCTTGTTGTTTCCAATATATGTTTTTTATAATGTCTAATGTCTTTCCATCAATTTGTAGATCTGCAAGCATATCCACCATGTTGACATGTCTAACTCTATCAAAAGCCTTTGTGTAGTCAATAAAGCAAAGATGAATATCCTTGTTTACTTCTATAGCACGTTCAATAACTGTTCGCGGCATATACACAGCATTTACTGTACCCTTTCCTTCTACAAACAGACATTGTTCTTCCTCTATTTCAGGTTGTATATTCTTCCTCACTCTTTGCATGATAATTCGTAGCAAAACTTTGTGATGTGACTCATTATACTAATTGGTCTATTTTTATCAATTTCCAAGGCTCCTGATTTCTTTGGGATTGCAATAAATATCATCATCATCATCATCAAGTGCCGTGCCAGCTGGCGTAAGCGTTTATGGCTCACCACAGATCTCGGTCTTTGGTGTTCTGGATCAACTCTGCTGATGATATTCCTCCATGCCACCGTCTCAATCCGTCCAGCATCATTTCTCTTGGTCTGCCTTTGCCTCTCTTCCCCTCGATCTTTCCAGTTGTCACGATGTTCTCCAATGCCTCTCTTCTCATCACATGACCAAAGAAAGCTGTTTGTCTCTTTCTTATTGTTGTATATAGTGTTCTAGTTTCATCAGCCTCTTTCAGGCAACCGTTATTAGTTACTCTGGCAGTCCAAGGAATTCGCAACATTCGTCTTAAAAACCACATCTCTGTTGCTTCTAAGTTCTTCCTAATTTGTTCATTTACATTCCAAGATTCGCTGCCATACAGCAAAACTGGTTCTATATAGCATTTTAGCACTCTCTTTCTTACATTCATTGATAGCGACTTATTGCATAAGATACTCTTCATTTTCTGAAATGCGGCTTTTGCCTGCCCTATTCTGCTCTTAATCTCTGTTGTACATCTTCCATCTGATGTTATAAGTGCCCCTAGGTATTTAAAATTATCCACTTGGTTGAGAATTTCCCCTTCTATTTCTATGTCACATTTTGGTGTCCCCATTTTCTTTGATATCACCATTGTTACTGTTTTCTTGATATTCAAGGAGAGTCCTTTCTGTGCACTCTCTGATTACTACAATGTCCAACAATTGTTGTAGGTCTGTTGCATTATCCGCCACCAATACTGTGTCATCTGCATAGCGTATATTGTTTATATTATATCCTCCGATTAGTATTCCTGGCTTCTCTTTGATCTCTCTCATTATTACTTCGCTATATAGGGAGAAGAGATCGGGTGACAAGACACACCCCTGTCGTACTCCTAGCTTTATCTGTTCGTAACTACCTCTTTATTTCCCATTTTAATTGCTGCTACTTGGTTCCAGAATATATTCTTTATTATTCTTAAATCTTTCCCATCAATGTTGATATCTTCCAACATTTTAATCAGCTCATCATGTTTTACTTTATCACATTCCTTAGCATAATCTATGAAGCATAAATATATGTCCCTCTGTTTCTCTATTGACCTTTCTATTAGTGTTCGTAATATATATATATATATTGCATTGTTTGTGCCCTTTCCCTCCACAAATCCATACTGTTCTTCACTAATTTCCATTTTTATTTTCTTTCTGGTTCATCTCATTATGATTCTGAGCAGAAGCTTAGTGACATGGTTTATGAGGTTAATTGTACGAAATTCTTCACATTCAATTGCTCCTGGTCTCTTTGGTATTGCTATAAATACAGATTTTATCATATCTCTCGGTAAATATCCACTGTTGTAAATATCATTTAGCATTTTGGTTAATATGTCTACCCCAAATTCTCCCAATACTTCTAATTCTAATTCTTCAATAAATACAGAGTTACATAATTCAGAAGGTATATCACCAGTATCATATAATGTGTTCAGCAGTCTGGTGACTTGATCTATTCCATATTCTTCTAAAGCTTTAATCATTTCTGTTGTGATGTCATCTGTACCATAAGCCTTGCCAGCTGTCATATGATTAAGAACATTTCGAACCTCCATCTTCAAAATTGGCGGTCCTTCATTATTAAATCTAATATCATACTGTTCCTCTCTGTTATCATCATAAAGGCTTTTCACATAATCTGTCCATACATGTAGAATCTGATCTTTTTCTATTATGATTATGCCATCTTTAGTTTTTTGACAGCCTGCTGATGCACTTGTTATTTTGTTAGTAATTTCCTGAATTCTTGTGTGCACTAATTTGGTATTTTGACTGTTGTGTTGTTTTTCAATTTCTAAGCCCTCTTCCTCAAGCCATACTTCTTTTGCCTCCTTACATAATATTCTGTCTTGTCTGTGAATGTCTTCATATTTGGCAGGATTATGTTTGTTGAGTCTTCTTGTTTCCACCTTCTTTAATTTTGGAATAGTTGTTTCTGCAGCCAAACTGATTGCATTCTTCAACATTTCCCATTGATCATCCACATCCTGGAATAGGATCTCTAGATCAGACAATATATCAAATCTGTTCTGTACGTCTATGTTGAATTTGTTTTGTATTTCCTTGTCATTATTCAATGTACACAAATCATATTTAGTGTTTCCTGTTATATACTTTACTTTCTTCAACTTTATCCTCTTTGTTCCTGTAAGTAGTCTGTGGTCACTATAACAATCAGCACTGGGAACTGTTTTTGCTATCGTTAACATGTTTCTAAATCTTCTGCTAATCATAATGTGGTCAATCTGGTTTCTAATCCTGCTATCAGGACTCCTCCATATCCATAATCGTCTAGGGTGTTGCTTAAACCAGGTGTTTCCTACGATCATTTCCTGTTCTTTAGCCCACTCTACGAGTCTGTATCAGCTTTCATTTCTCTCTCCTAAACCATAATTTCTTATTGTGTATCTATCACCTTGATTTCCTACTTTTGCATTGAAGTCACCTATTATGATGTTTATTTCTGAATTTTTATATTTCTTTAAGGCAGACTCTATCTTATTATAAAATTTCTCTACACTATCTTCACTGGATTCTCCTGTTGGGGCATATACTTGAATAACTTTTATGTTAAAAGGTCTCCCACTTAATTTAACTAGTAGAACTCTGTCCGACACGGCCAAATATCCTTGAACAGATTTTGATTTTTTCCGGTCCAAAATAATTGCCACTCCCCTTTGTCTTCCTCACTTAATACAAAAATGCCCCTAAACTCACACAGAAGTGACCTTCACATCATACAGAAGTATTCCTCATGTCTTACAACAGTGTTCCTTATTTTGGTATGTTCCTGTTTCCATCAGTCTTCGTAAGTTCATTTATTCAGCAAAAGTGTGTGTACGTTCATTTCTTCATCTTCAGTGTGTGTAAGTACATTGTCGTGGGGAACAGGTTTTGTATGTTCATGTTTTCTTGAGCAGTGTTTGTAATTTTATATCTTCGTCTGGTTACGATTTTAGTGCAACGGCTAATGGACGAGTCTTGAAAAAGGAGAGTCTGGCTTATGAGACTACGACATCCAGCAATAGAATGGAGGTGGATGCATTGTCAGCGGCATTCCGTTGGTTAGAGGAGACTAGTACTACACACGTTGTATTCATTACTGATTCAAAGAGTATGCTTAGTAAGGTGGAGAAAGGAATGTTTCGCGTGGAATGGCTATCGTCGCTACAGATGTCACAAATTGTGAAAATTGTATGGATATTTTGCCCTGGCTATGCGGGGGCGGGGGGGGGGGGGTAAATCAGACTGATAGGATGGCAGGGAATGCACCTCTTTGTGGTAGATTGCCTATGGACGGGGGAGGGGGGAGAGAGTGGTCATCAGCTTGTAGGACCAGATGGAGAAAGCGGGGGAACAGATTGAGAACCCGAATGTTGAAAGAATGAGATTGCAGGGTGTCGGCAGGGGTTCTGAAAGAATCTGAAAACTGAGAGGGAAGATCAGGGGAACTTTAATAAGATAGCGATGGGAACGATTAGTGGCTTTATTCTTCGCTGGCTGTTGAACGAGGGGACGCAGTACGTATGGGAATGTCTTGAGTACAGTGATGTCGGTTCTTAACTCAATTCAACTCATCTTAAATCTTGGTCTTCATATTTGGTAGCTCAGTGTCTTCGTCAATTCATGTTTTCGTCATTGGTCAGCTTTAGTAAGTTAATGTTTTCGTAAGTGTTTTTAATTGTATGTCTTCAGCAACAGTCTTTGAAGGTTTATGTCTTCGTGATATAATAATAATATAATAATAATAATAATAATAATAATAATAATAATAATAATATAATTGCTTTTTGACATCTGATTTCGATTGTATATCTCATCTGTCATCATACTTCTTAGATATGTAAGAGAGTTTATATTGTTTATCTGTAATTTAAACTTCGAACCACGTATGTTCCTCATATGGGAGTACTTAACCCCAACCGGGCCTGTCGCTGTGTCTTCAGTACCCGTCTAATCAATCAATCAATAAGGTGCCGTCTCCACATTTAAGATTGGCTGCAATGGATCTCCAACACTGTCTTTCTCTTGCCTTGACTGTACATTCTGTCAGGCTGATGTTCGTCCATCTCTTGATGTTATCTTCGCACTTATATCGTTGTCTACCTCTTGCTCGCTTGCCCTCAAACTTGCCCTCCAGTATGGTTTCTATAAGAGTATCATGTCTTTTAGCATGGCCGAAATGTTTCAATTGCTTCCTCTTTATTTCTTTAATCAACTCTCTCTTCATTCCCAGTTTTTCTAGAACCTCTGCATTTGATTGTTTTTGTTTCCATGAAAAACGACATATTCGTCTGTATGTTTACATCTCCAGGGCTTCTAAGCGACTTTCTAGTTGCTTGTTCAATGTCCAGGTTTCCGCGCCATACAGTAGCTTTGAATATACGTAGCATTTGACAATTATCATTGTTAATGCGTTATTAATCTCTCTAGATGTTAATACTGATTTCAAGCTGTTGAAAGCATCTTTAGCCATTCCTATTCTCTTTTTGATTTCTATGTCACTTCTGCCATCGTCTGTTATTATATGTCCAAGATAAGATAAACTTGTTACTTGTTCTAGTATCTGCCCGCTCACTGTGATGTTCATTGTTGACATTTCCTTTTCACTGTTAATTATCATAGTTTTTATTTTTTGGATGTTAATATCTAAGCCACATTCTGCACTGTGCCTGTTTACTTGTTCCACTAGGTCTTGTAACTCTTGCTCACTATCTGATAGCAACACGGTATCGTCAGCATACCTAAGATTCTTTATGATTCTTCCACTGATGTTAAGTCCAGGTATTTCAACTTTAAAAAAAAAAATTCTTTCTGTGTATAGGTTAAAGAGGCTTGAGGACAGTACACATCCCTACCGTACCCCTCTTTGTATCTCTATAGGCGACGAATAGTTATTACCGCATCTAATAGACGCCACTTGTTCCCAGTACACGTTACTAATAAGTCTGATGTCCTTTCCGTCTACTCCTATATCTTGAAGGCACGTAATTAATCGTTCGTGTTGTACTCTATCAAAAGCTTTCATGTAGTCTATAAAACAAGCACATATACTTTTTTGAACTTCTATATATTTTTCAATTAACATCCTCAAACAGATAATTGCTTCTCTGGTGCCACTGTTTTTGCGGAACCCAAATTGTTCTTCAGCTACTTCCTCATCTATTTTATGTTGAATTTGTTCTTGTTTGACCTTGAGTATGATCTTGTGTGTCAGGTCTTAGTCAGATATGACTGAGCTACCGTATAACAGTAGACGGTACTACCTGCTTTCTGTTAGCGCCGAACGTTGGGCGGCGCTTACCAAACCCAACACCCCACATTGTGCCAAAGGCTTCGGGCGGAAGAGCGCAATTGGGAGGGTACAAACCTTACCCTGGTGCGAAGAAATGCAAGCTAAAGACAAAATGTAATGGCAGGGCAGACCAGGCCCTAAGCCTTGGTTGGCGGCTAGTCTAGGATCGAAGCTCCGACACAGTTAGAGCATTGATTTGCAGCTTGTCTTGTTCCAGATGTAGAGGTTTTACCTTTCCTCTGGAGTGAACTAGGCAGGCCGAGAGAGGGATCATGCTTCATGGGCAACACATGATCTCTGTATTTTAGCCCAGGCTTTGTGCTATGGAGAGGCAATAACTCCATCCCTGGTCTTAACTGGTCTCAGAATCAAAGCGAGAGGCAATCTGTTACGGGTTATAAGTCCCTATCAATTGGCGTAGACATGGGACGCCACACGTTGCCTCTGACGGTGGGAGACACCTATAGGTGTCACCGATCAGCTACCGCCCGCCTCAAGCTGGGCAGTCCCCGGCCTATTGGGTGCTGATCCGCCACAGCCTGCCTGCTTCAATGGGTGCTTGGGGCTAGGACAAAATCTGAATCACAGGCTATAAAACAAATGCACCAGGTACAAATAAAAATAAAAATAGAAACCTCATGCTACGGCTTGCAACCTGGAACGTGAGAACCATGTGTCCAAAATTTTCCACTGACTTGACCAATATTGACGATGTGAGAAAAATGGCTGTGATTGATGCCGAACTCAATCGTCTTAACATTGATATTGCTGGCCTGCAGGAGACTCGCCTTCGCTGAGGAAGGGTCACTATGGAAAACAATTAAACCTTTTTTTGGAAGGGTAGAGGGCAGGCTGAAAAAATGCAACACGGTGTGGGCTTTGCAGTGAAGAATTCGCTACTGGGAATGATTGAAATTCCAGCAGGAGGAAATGAAAGACTAATATCCCTGCGCTTGGCAACCTCTTGTGGTTTTGCCACCATTATTACTGCATATCCACCGACACTCGATTCCTCTGATGATGTGAAGGAGTCGTTCTATGAGGAGTTAGACTCCGTGATCAAGGCAATTCCAGAATCTGACTACATTTATATGCTCGGTGATTTCAATGCTCGTGTGGGCAAGGACTCGAGTTCATGGCCAGTGTGCATTGGAAAATACAACATCGGTCGCATTAATGAAAATGGGCAAAGGCTGCTGGAGCATTGCACCAGTAATGACCCGTGTATTACAAACTCCTTTTTTAAAACAAACAAGATGCACAAGGTCACATGGAAACATCCAAGATCCGGCCATTGGCACCAGTTGGACTTCATCATTACACGGAGGCAACATCTGAACCATATATCATTGACTCGAAGTTACCACAGTGCTGACTGTGATACGGATCATTCTTTGGTTGTTGCAAGGGTTAAACTGAGACCAAATATAATCTACACAGCTAAACACAAATCTAGCCCCAGGATTAATATTATTAACACTCATGATCCTGAAAAGTGCTTTCAGTTTCAACAGCAACTTGAAGACGCTTTCACTGATGCACCAGAAAATTGTACAGTAAATGAAAAGTGGTGTCAACTTAAGGAAACTCTTTATAAAACTGCCATAGGGGTATTCGGCACTGCGGATCATAAGAGGCAGGACTGGTTTGCGGCAAATAGCGAGACTCTGCAGCCCTTGATTGATAAGAAGAAGATAGCTCTCTTAAGAAACAAGGAAAGACCAACGCGTAACACTCTGAGTGAGATAAGGCAAGCTAGGAAGGATGTGTAAAAGGCTGCCAGATGTACGAATGACTATTGGATCAGGTTATGTGAGTCCATTCAAATCGCAAGTGATAAGGACACATAAGAAGCATGTATGAAGGAATAAAGAAAGCCTGTGGTCCAATAATCAAAAGAAGTGCACCGCTGAAAACCTTGACTGGAGAAATCATCACTGATAAGAAACAGCAGATGGATAGATGGGTCGAGCACTATTTAGAGCTTTACTCAAGTGAGACCAAACTAGCGGATGATGCCCTTAACGCCATAGAGGCTCTACCAACTTTTGACCACCTGGACACACTTCCCACCATAGCAGAATTTAAGTGTGCTATAAATGAACTTGCATCTGGCAAGGCTCCAGGTAAGGATGGGATTCCAATAGAGGTTATCAGGAGTGGGCAAGACACACTCACTATACAGATCCACCAGCTAATAGAGCTATGCTGGCGAGAAGGACAAGTCCCACAGGATTTCAAAGATTCAAGCATCATAACACTGTACAAGAACAAGGGCGATCGGAGCGACTGCAACAACTATAGGGGTATCTCACTTCTGTGTATTGTTGGAATAGTATTTGCCAGAATTGTTCTGCGCAGACTTCAAGTCCTAGGAGATCAAGTCTACCCAAAATCCCAGTGTGGCTTTCGACAGAACCGGTCTACCATTGATATGATATTCTCATTACGACAAATGCAAGAAAAATGCCGTGAACAGAATCAACCACTGTTTATTGCCTTCATCGGCCTCACAAAGGCATTTGATTTGGTCAGTCGTGAGGGTCTGTTCAAGGCACTAAAGAAGTTTGGCTGCCCACCAACTCTTCTGTCCATTGTGGAATCGTTCCACACAGGCATGAAGGGTATAATCAAGTTTGATGGTGCAACTTCTGAAGAGTTTGAAATCAAAAATGGAATTAAGCAAGGTTGTGTACTAGCTCCAACCCTCTTTGGAATATACTTTTATCTTCTACTGAAATATGCCTATCGTGATCAGGATGTGGTATATACATTCACTCAGGCTCAGATGGCGGCCTCTACTATGCTCAGAGATTGAAGGCCAAGACCAAAATTAGCAGGGTACTGATCAGAGAGTTGCTTTTTGCAGATGATGCTGCAGTTACGACCCACTCTGGGGAAGAATTGCAATGTCTACTATCTGCATTCTCCAATTCTTGTTCCGAATTTGGTTTAACAATTAGCAAAATGAAGACACAGTTTATGTCACAAGGTGCACATGGGGTACCATCAATCTTTATTGACGACACCGAACTAGAGATGGTAGACCATTTTACATATCTGGGATCAGTGGTAAATAGCAAATTATCCCTAGATCAGGAAATCAACATCTGGATTGGTAAGGCAGCAACAACAATGAACAGGTTAAGAAAAAGAGTCTGGGAGAACAGGAAGCTTACTGCCAAAACCAAAGTCCTTGTCTATCAAGTGTCATAATCCCCATTGATATGCCGCGACATCGTTACGCCCGCCAGGTGAACACCAGTTACCTACTCACAGGTTTCGCTGACGACAGAGAGAGCCACCGTCAGAGTCAAGCCAGTACAAGCGTGACGCATGCAATTCTCGCTGCGCTCGAATCCACAGGGCAAGCACTGTGAGCGGGAAACGGCAGACACGGCTAGGGAAATCAGACGAGACGGACGTGTATGAAAGCGGCTCTTGTGTTTCTGTGCCTGAATGTCGATTGCTCGTAGCTCTTGTGAGAAGATAGAAAGACTGCATAGCTGTGGGTTTGAGTCTGTGAGTGCATTGATGTATTATGTATAGGTTGTGATATTCACCTTGTGATGGCCACATGCCGAATTAGATTGTGTTGCATGTGAAGTGTAAATAAAACCATCAAACTTAGTGTTACCGTGTGTCCCGTCAAATCATTCTGTACTTGTGTATGTCTCACATATGTTAGGTCCAGCGAGCCAAATTCATTAGATTGTAAGACCCTGACATGTGTGAACGTGGAGGCTTTCGTCCGGCTTTAACTTAGTTAAGATTTGAACCTAGATGTGAACGTAAATTACATACATTTGAATGTGTTAACGTGGAAAAACATCAGTGATTGTGAAACTTGTCTCGATAAAATTGTAATCTAAGTTTAAGTGTTGTACCATCATAGTTGTTGAACGTTTAAACATGGCTAACTTGTCTTCGTGAAAGTAGTTGTGTACAGAAAAAGCGTGTGGAAGCAGAAAGTTCGGGAAAGAAAGCAACTTGTGAAAATTGTTGAACGACGACATTACGACCAACAATAACACTCAACGCCATACAAACCTAACCAAAACTTAATTGACAAGCATACACAGCACACAGACATAGATTCTAATTTATTTCCTTCCAAAAGTAACCAGGTTTCCTGTGCCATCTGAAACGGTTACCCGTAGAGGTCATTTGCCGATGTAGTAGCGACCCTACAAGTTCCTGGCCCTGGTTTTCACCATTCTTCAGCGTATCCAGAGTACTTGAGTATTACCTTTTTATATACTTTTGGATGCAAATTTGGGCACACGCTGTAAGTCTAAAAATATTGTAAAAATTGTTCATATTACTAACACTTGATAACAAAATTACGTGTGTGAGAGATCATTTTCATTGAAACATTCCATCATGTCTTCTCTAAACGACTTCATCGAGATGGGTTTAAAACTAAAGTTAACTGGTGATGAGTTGACAAAATGGAGTGAGACAAAGTATTCAGAATACCTCCTAGCACAGGAGAAAGCTAGGGACCGCGACGAAAGAGCGGCTGAAAGAGCTGCGAAACAGTCAGAAATAGATGCAGAAACGAAGAAGGCAGAAATGGCAATGAAACAGTCAGAATTGAAGTTGACTGCAAAAACTAAACAGTCAGAAATAGAGGCCGAATTGAAAAAAGCAGAAATCTCAGCTCAAAGCAAACGAGAAGAGCTTGAACTCCAACTGAAAATCAAACAGCTTGAAGCTGAAACAGCTGTTGAAAAAGAATCTCGTAAATCTGAAAGACTGGAAAAAGAAAACCAGTACAAAAAGTACCAAGGTATTGTCAGAAATTATACCTCGGGGGACTGCATAGCAGCTTTCACCCAAAACTTTGAGACTTTAATGGACCACTACCAGATCCCAGTATCTGAGTGGAACATCATTTATATGAGAAGTTTGTCAGGGGAACCTCTAAAAGTTATAGAGACTATCCCTAAAGATCTCAGAAAAGATTACCAGTACATAAAGTCAAAAATTATGTCACATTTCCTGTTAGATGAAGCAGGCTACAGAGAACAGTTCAGTAAACTAACTCCAAAACCTACTCAAACGTTCTCTGACTACATCTCATGTAGTACAGGATATATTCAGTAAATGGCTGTCAGCAGCCAAAGTTAATAATGACTTTAACAAATTGAAAGATCTCATCCTTAGGGATAAACTCATCACATCCCTTCCACCATTATTTTCAAAATTTTTGCAAGAGAGTGAGTGTATGAATGTAGAGCAGATCGAGAAACGTGGGTCGGCGTATTTTACAGCCAATAAACATTGTTTTGCTAGTGGAGCAACTGATATAAATTTCGTAGCAGCTGCTAGCTATGAGAAATCAAAGGCAGATACATATAATAGGCAAAAGACATTTAAGCCTACTACTGAGAAATGTAGGTTTTGCCAATTTCCGCACCACCGGAATGAGATGTGCGACAAGAACCCTGCATATTTAACATACTTACAAAACTATGTAAATAACCAAGATAAAGAGCGAAGAAACTTCAAACGACTACAAAAATGTTTCCTTTGTAAAGCTTATGGCCACTGGCGTAATGTTTGTAAAGGGAAACAGATGACCAGGAAGGCGAATGCCGCCTTGTTTGATAGCTCTTCATCAGATGAAGAACATCTTGAAAATCATCCTGTGAACTCAGCACAGGCCATAGATACATTTAATCCACAAAAATGTACCATCTGTAATCAGTTCCATGAAGATGGCCTATTAACATGCGGCCACTCGATACCTATTGCCAATGAGGAAGCCAATTTGGTAATAGATTCCAAAGGCAGAATTAACATCCACCATGGGTATGTGAATGGCAAGCCGGCTACAGTCTTACGTGACAGCGGAAGCACTCTTATAGGTCTTAAAAGAGATTTCATAATGCCTACAGACTATACAGGCAGGCACGTAACATGCAGAACATTCTCGGGAAATATCGAGAAGTATCCATTGGCATGGGCATACATTGATACTCCATTCCTCACTGGGAATGTAAAATGCGCAGCATTAACTAATCCTTGCTGTGATGTTATCATTGGGAACCTTCCCGAAGTGAATGAGATGCCTCATAACACCATAACATCTGCATGTATTGATGATCATGTAACATCATCTCCATCGAACGTCATCATGGAAAGTGTGTTATCATCAGATAATTGTATGCTAGCTAATGCAGCACTATCATCACATGATATCATTGATCCAATTGTATCATCATCACATGATATCATTGATCCAATTGTTCCATCATCACATGATATCATTGAACAAATTGGTTCACCATCACATGAAATCATTGATTCAAGTATGTCACCATCATCTCATATCACTGAAAGTGTGAACGCAGTAACTAGATCTGCTGCTAGAGTGCAAGAACAAATTGATCAAACTGAGGCTATAGAAATGCTAAGCCCAGTATTACTACCTTCTAAAACCATGAAGGAAAATTTTGTAACAGCCCAAAAGGCTGATCCTTCATTATATAAGTATTTTAATCTGATAGGCCAAAAGCCAAGGTTAACTAAGAATGCAAGATGGCATTTTGCTCTCAAGAATTGCATCCTCACTAGGTACTATACCAGAGGTGACACCACCACAGAGCAAACTGTTTTGCCACTAGAATACCGTAAGCAAGCCTTACATCTTGCCCATGATATACCTCTTGCAGGGCATATGGCGTATTCAAAGACCAGATCTAGATTGTTGTCACAGTTTTATTGGCCAAAATTCTGTAATGACATTAAACAATATTGCAGAAGTTGTGACATCTGCCAAAAACTAGTGAAAAAGGGGAAACACCCACAGGCTGAATTACAGGTTACAGATTTAGCCAGTCGACCCTTTGAGAAAATATCTGTTGACATCGTAGGTCCTCTAAATCATGTAACAGCTAGAGGAAATAGATTCATAGTTACAATTATTGATTTATGTAGCCGCTGGCCTGAAGCGATTCCTCTCAAGAACATAACTGCCAATGATATTATGGAAGTCTTTTTCCATGTATTTTCAAGGATAGGTTTTCCTGATACTATCCTATCCGACCGTGGAAGTCAATTTATTGCTGCATCCACTCAAGCTTTCACTAAAATGTTAGGTGTGAAACAATGTTTCAATTCACCGTACCATCCTCACTCGACAGGAGTAATAGAGAAGTTTAACGGGGATTTAAAGCATATGCTTTCCAAAGTCACCCAAGAACACCCCGAAAATTGGGACATCTATCTGCCTGCCATATTATTCGCATATCGCGAGGTCCCTCAATCAAGCACTGGGTTCTCTCCATTCGAACTTATCTATGGTGCCAAACCACGCGGCCCATTGAGTATATACCATTCCATGTTAACTGAAGCAACTCCTATACTTAAACCCATATCATCATACGTATACGTAACATCATTGCGTGAAAGGATAATTAAATCTTGTATTATTGCCAAAGATGCACTGAAACAATCTGGTGCGATGTATAGACAATATGCAAACAAAGGAAACAGGACGATAACACTGACACCTGGACAGGACGTACTACTGCTCCTACCTAGTGACCGACAATTACTGACCGATTCTTGGCAAGGACCATTTAAGGTACTAAGACAGATTTCACCTGTGGACTACGAAATTCAAATTAAAGACAAACACAAAATATTCCACATCAATATGCTAAGACCATACTACAACAGGGACAACGAACAAGACGATACAGCAGCCAGTACAACAATAATCGACCATGAAGGCGACGAAGAAAGCGACGAAATACCAACACCAGCATTAAACACGACGAACTGCTTACAAGACATTAAGATAAACCCTCAGTTAACTCAAGCAGACACCGACAGCTGCAAACAACTCATACAGGACTACAGTACCATCTTCTCCAACAACCCAGGACAAACAGAACTAGTACAACACCACATTACTCTGACTTCCAACACACCAATAAAATGCAGACCCTACACAATTCCATTACATTACAAAGAAAAACTGCATCAAGAAATCATTGACTTAGAAAAGAACAACATCATTAGACGATCGCAATCACACTTCTCTTCTCCAATAGTCATCATACGCAAAAAGGACGACACAATAAGACTCTGCATAGACTATAGGAAATTAAATAAAATTACACAGTTGGATTTGGAGCCAATGACC
Organism: Cepaea nemoralis; assembly: GCA_014155875.1. Taxonomy (NCBI): domain Eukaryota; kingdom Metazoa; phylum Mollusca; class Gastropoda; order Stylommatophora; family Helicidae; genus Cepaea; species Cepaea nemoralis. The sequence goes on from JACEFZ010024716.1 coordinate 272,459, forward strand.
AACTGCGAGGAACTGCTGACAGAGCTGACAGACTCTAGGTACTTCACGAAGCTAGACATGACAAAAGGTTACTGGCAGATAACGGTAGACGAACAGAGCAGACATCTGACAGCCTTTGCCACACCTTGGGGACTGTACGAATGGTGCAAATTACCATTTGGGCTTGTTAACGCACCGGCAACATTCGTACGCATGACAAGACTATTACTGACGGACATAAAGAATATCATTTCGTATATGGATGATATATGTGTACACACAACGACAATGACAGAGCACATAACGACATTACAGCAGACGTTTGAACGGATCAGACAGCACGGACTTACTATTAAACCTGCCAAAGTTGACATAGCCTACCAGGAAATCTCCTTCTTGGGGTATAAGATCTCTAATGGCTTTGTCACTACTGACGATAACATCGTGTCAAAAATTCTGAAACTGACACTTCCGACTACGAAGAAACAAGTCAGAAGTGTATTAGGACTTCTAAATTATTACAGGCAGTTCATCCCAGATTTTGCTGAACTGACTGAAAGTTTTACTAATATACTAAAAAAAGATCACCCAAATAAAATTGAAAACAACGAATGCCTAAAATTTGCATTCCAGAAGGTATTGTCCTATTTTTCTGAGAATAGTTTAAAGAATCCCATTCTCAAATTGCCAAATTTGCATATTCCTTTCAGATTGCGCACAGATGCGAGCTCCGTGGCGATTGGGGCGGTACTATTACAGGAACATGACGGCATTTTGCATCCTGTATATTACCTATCCAGGAAACTTAAACCAAGAGAACGCACTTGGTCGACCCCGCAAAAAGAAGCCCTTGCATTAGTGTTTGCAATAACGAGATTGTCTAGATTCCTCCTTGGAAGGCATTTTTTAGTAGAATCTGACAACAGCCCTTTGACGTTTATTACATCTGGAGTGCCAACTAACCATATGATAGCGCGATGGTCACTTTTGCTTCAAGACTACAGCTTTGAAGTAAAACACATACCGGGCACATCGAATACACTAGCTGACCTTTTGTCACGTTGCCCCGATGATACCCAATAGCCAAATATGTCTGAGTGCAGTATGTCGAAACACTCAGACCAGCACAGCCATTAATGTATTTTTTTCAGAAAAGCTGTGAGTGTCAACTACATCATTGTGATAGGGATCAATTCCCACTGTAAATATTATTAGTGTTTCTAAAATAAGGTGATAATTGTGTTGTATAAGTGCGTAGTATGTGTTAGAGAGTGAACAATAGTAATTATAAATATTATAAACTAAGAACAGTGCCACAGGTCAGTGTCGTAACTTACCTCAAGTGAACAAGAACAATTTAAGTTATCCGTGGTATCTGCAATACTGGAGTTATCCAGCAACATTTTATCCCGTGTGAATTGAACAATTGAGTGAACTAATCTGGGACAGTTACGCCACTGTATAAGATCGTAATCCAGAAGTCCAATGAAACACCGAAAACACCAGCGAATAGCACAACGTTACACTCCGAATATTCCAACAGCATTACCGAACAAGTGTGTGAAAAACTATTCCTTACATCAGCTGTTCGTGTGTACTTCCGGAAAGGTAGAAAGTTAAACAAAAATCTAGCAGACTATGAACAAAACCTTAAAAATTAATGACGCTTGTAAAATATTGGTGAAACACGAATTTTAAATATACAAATTGTGTATTAATATTTTTGAAACTACTGTAATCTGAGAATCATACCTTGATTAACTGATTCACATTAGCGACATTTTTTCGCTATTGTAAAGAAGTATCAAGCTATGACGCTGATAAATAAATTTATAATTGTAATTTATTAGGTTTAACATCTGTTTAAATTATTTCCCTTTCATTTAATAGGTGTCACCAATTACACCAAAGGGCGGTAAATCTAAATAGATAGTAATGTGTAATGTATAAAAATAGCCACTGTGTTGCCAGATTGTCGACACGCCAAGATTGCATCAGCTGGGCATGGAGAAGATTGCCAAAGTTGTAGACCAACATGGGAGCTCCCTACCAAGTTTGGTTGGAACTCTACAGTTGAATTCGTCTCATATTAGGACGTTTTACGGTCTAACCTGATGTCTAAGGACATATTATACGTTTTTTTTTGTTGGTTGCGAGGTAGTTGCATTGATTGCTGGTGCTACCGGTCTGACTGGGTCAAAATTGCAACAGAGGTGATCATCCATCGAGAGGATGATACTTGGGGAGTGTTGAAGTCTGAATACATCATGACTTAATATGTATAATTTACAATACTTATGTATTTCTATTGAACCTATGCCAGGGTATATGACAACCAATGGGAAGATTCTGACTTGGTTAAGAATAGCAACCCTGAATTTACAGAGAATACACATGAAAGATAGAATCTTTCATGAATGACGCGCGGGGAGGGTGTCATAATCCCCATTGATATGCCGCGACATCGTTACGCCCGCCAGGCGAACACCAGTTACCTACTCACAGGTTTCGCTGACGACAGAGAGAGCGACCGTCAGAGTCAAGCCAGTACAAGCGTGACGCATGCAATTCTCGCTGCGCTCGAATCCACAGGGCAAGCACTGTGAGCGGGAAACGGCAGACACGGCTAGGGAAATCAGACGAGACGGACGTGTATGAAAGCGGCTCTTGTGTTTCTGTGCCTGAATGTCGATTGCTCGTAGCTCTTGTGAGAAGATAGAAAGACTGCATAGCTGTGGGTTTGAGTCTGTGAGTGCATTGATGTATTATGTATAGGTTGTGATATTCACCTTGTGATGGCCACATGCCGAATTAGATTGTGTTGCATGTGAAGTGTAAATAAAACCATCAAACTTAGTGTTACCGTGTGTCCCGTCAAATCATTCTGTACTTGTGTATGTCTCACATATGTTAGGTCCAGCGAGCCAAATTCATTAGATTGTAAGACCCTGACATGTGTCCTTAGTACTCGTCTTTATGGCAGTGAAACCTGGACAACTCACTCACACCAAGAGAAACGTTTAAACAGCTTTCATATGCGGTGTCTGCGAAGAATTCTTGGTATTAAGTGGCAAAACAAAATCACAAATACTGAAGTATTGGAAAGATCAGGTTGTGTGACGGTTTATTCCATGCTCAGTCTTCGTAGACTTAGATGGATAGGATATCTTAGGAGGATGGATGATGGCAGAATACCAAAGGATCTCAGGGTCGGCCTCTATATCGCTACAAAGATGTGTGTAAACGGGACATGATTGATACAGGCATTGATAATTCACATTGGGAGCAAGTCGCCACTGAACGTGTTGCATGGAGGGCAATCATCAGAAATGGAATGAAGACAAAGGAGAAAATTATTGCAGATAAGTCACACACTGAGCGTGTGAGACGTAAGATGGTGCATGATGGTGGAAATGACCACGTGTTCACATGCACCCACTGTGAACGGACATTTACAGAGCAAATTGGCCTTATCAGTCACATCGATGTACCCAGTATTATATATATATATATATATATATATATATATATATATATATATATATATATATATATATATATATATATATATATATATATATATATATATAATTACATAATTCTGTTATAGTTTCAATGCCAAAGCTGGATAAGGATTTTATCATCTCTGTTGTTATCTTGTCAGGACCTGCAGCCTTTCATTCTTTCATCTTATTAATTCCCTTTTCTACTTCAGCCTTTAATATTCTTTGTGCATCTTGAGTATTATACAATGTTGGTCTATTGACCCTGTTGTCCCAGAATAAATCTATAATTTCTCCTTTTTTTCCTCTGATACAACCATTTCCTAATATATTATTTTTCTTCTTTGTAAATCTTTGTATATGTTCATGCAATCTTTTCGAGTTGTGTTTTATTTCCAGATCCTCTATTTCTTTGCATTGTTTCTGCAACCACTCTTCTTTGGCAACTCTGCAACTCTATGTCTAGTAATATATACACTGGAGTGTTATTAGCTTTCTTTCTTTGAGTCATTTTACTCAAGATTTCATCGGTTATCCATAATTGTTTTTTCTTATTTATCTTCACTGGCACAGTGGTATTTGCAATCTGTATACTAGTTTTTACACTTTGCCATTTTGTATTAATTTTATCCTCAGGATTTTCACGTCTATATTGTTCCATACTTTCAACGATTAGCCCATCATATCTATTTTCACTTCAACCAGGTATAGTTGACTTATTTTTTGTTGTTTAAATGCCGATATATCTACTTGAGGTGTCTTCGATGTATTTATTCCTGGGTTTTTAAGATTCATTTGTAATTTTAAGACCACAGGATTATGGTCAGAGTTGATATCAGCACCAGGATATGTTTTGGCATTTTTAACATTTTTAAAATCAATTTCTAGTCATAATGTAGTCAATTTGGTTTCTTGTTCTATCTCCAGGGCTTTTCCACGTATACAGTTTCATAGGGTTATGCTGGAAAAATGTGTTGCAAACAATAAGATTTTTGCTGTGTGGTTGCGGGTGTGTGGATGGGTGGTGGAGAATATGTGGGTGGGTGTGTGCGTGTCGGTTGTGGGATGGGTGGGGGATGTATGTAAGGGTGGGGAAATGTGTGTGGGTGGGGGATCAGTGAGTCATGTATGTTTGCCTGAGTCTGTGTGAGTGCGAGGAGGTATGTGTGGGTGGGTGGAGGTGTGGTGGGTGGGGATGTGTGGGTGACTGAGGGATATGTGGGTGGCTGCGGGGTGTGAGGGTGGATGGGGGATGTGTCTCACAACATTGCAATATGCACTGTTTATGTTTACAACTTTCATTGGACAATGTGTTTTTTTTTCCCATGTGAATGTACCATGCGTAATATGCATTGTTTATGCTTACAAAATCCATCTGACAATGTTTTTTTTTTCCAATGTAAATGTAACATGCACATTTGATGAATGAAAGATGAGTGATCGAAAGGGCCGAATCTAAGACGGACCTGCGTGCCCAAATTGTTACCATTTTAAAATAAAGTTAGTTTGTTCGTTCTTTCGTTCGTTCGTTCGTTTATCACTATAATCAGTTTTTGTAGCATATGTCTGAAGAATTCTATAGTATCATTCTATCTTTATGAGTCCAGAATCCACTAATGTTTCTCTGAATTTCGTTTTATTAAAATTCTTACCCCTCTCTCGTGATGATCTCCTCCTGAGTTAATGAATATGTAATCATCTCTCCTTATATAACTTGTATCTGTCCATCTTGTTTCAGATACGCATAAGATATCTAAATTCATGTTTTTTGCTTCGGCAATAAGGTTATCAAACTTCCCTGCTTGATATATAGTGCGTACCAATTCTTAGACTTCTCCTTCTACTTTTCATGTAGGTAATGTCAGAATGCACCCTTTCAAAAGAATTTGGGATGCATTCTTCATTATGTACTTCCTTATTCACTATAGGAGTTGTCTCTTCCCTTTGATTATTTAAAACTGGCTCATCCCCAGGGGGCCAAGAATTACCCGCATCGCTTTTTCTTGTTGTTGAATTATCATTGCTGTCGTTGGGATATTACATGGTGAGTCCCAATCTCGTGCACGATGGCCAACCATGTTAACTATCGTGTCATGATAACGCCTCATGTATGCCATACACTTTGCTGTTTCGCTTTCAAAGCCGTTGATCTATTTAGATTCATCCGCCTTCTCCACTATCCCAATCTTTGTGTATTAGGGATGGACATTTCCTTAGTAGGATATTACCCCTACTTCACTCATGTAGTTTAGCCAGTCAGCCAAGACTGTTGCCCGTGGTGTGGCCACCGCCGTACGCAAGCGGTATTCGTGGAGCCATACATGAGCTAGGTAAAGAGATGGGAACCAAATAGGATCCTGGTCTATCCCTTGGGATATGGCTGCCACTCACCGTGAGGTACTATCCCTCTCTTTACCCTACACCACACCAGTCTAATATCCTCCACCTTAACCTCACACTATCCTTCCTAGTGACCCAAGACAAAGCTTCTGTGACTATATCCCCAATAGCCATATCCTGCTGATCCGTCTGTTTTAAAAATCGTGCAAGAAAAGCCTCCCCTCTATCCTGGTCAGTCGTCATAGTTCTGTGATTATCATCATAAATGGTACCATGTGTCTGTTCATCTGCCGGTGCAGCCTCAAAAATTTACCCAATATCACATCCCCACTGACTTCTTTTTTAAACTATTCCCCTGCATCCGTTTTGCCTCTGCCACCTAGCATTTAAAATCCTGCAACGTTACCTTGTTATACCTTTCAGACTCATCCAATTATATGTCAACTAAACTGGTTGCTCTCCGCACCCTCTGTCAATTCCTTATGGCCGTCCTCTTTTCCATCCACGATTTCTTCACCTCTGGTGTCCAAAATGGTGGGTGGGTGAAGAGTCTTCTTGGTGATTTAAACCCTGCCTGTGATCTGAAGCGCCCCAAGAGGGAAGAGTGGTCACAATCTTAATTGTATACCCTGCGGGTTCTTATAGCCCTGACTGTACTGGACTTAGGTATCATTACAGAACAGGGGAGGCTACCGCTTCCATGGTCCCCAAGGACACTTCATTTATGGATGATGCCTTCTTTGGATACAAGTCATAGATCAATGGCTATGTTAGCGTCACCGGGTCTCATTGCTAGCTTTGTTAATGCCCCGCCATTTATACGAACCACATCCACATCCGTTTCAAACTTATACTCCTTGGGGATTTCAATGCCAGAGTAGGCACGGACACCACCTCTTGGAGTGGCATTATTGGAAAGCACGGAGTCAGAAATTGTAACAGCAATGGACTCCTCCTTCTTCAGACATGTGCCGAACACGATCTCCTGATTACCAACACAATTTTCCGTCTCCCCATGTGAAACAGGACATCGTGGATGCACCCTCGATCGGAACACTGGCACCTCATTGACTATGTCATCGTCAGGAGGAGTGACAGACAAGACATTTGGGTGACAAAATCCATGTGTGGCGCCGAATGTTGGACAGACCATCGTCTCATTATCTCGAAAATAAACATTCACATCAAACCACCACGGCGTCCTCAAGGGGTAAAAATGCAAAAAAAAAAAAAAAAAAAAAACACTAAATGACACCTGCCTAAACAGCAAGAAAATGCAATTGTCGTTTGAAAATAAGCGGGAAGACCGGCCACATCCGTCTCAAGCAAGACCTCAACAAGAGCAGTACCCTGTCTGTTATCTCTCGATCTATCCCACTCATTGGCGCGCGCATTGAAGTCACCACATATCAGATACCTGGTACCATGGGTATCCACGTAACCTTTCAACCAGTCCCGAATCTCTCTCTGCTTACGCAAGATTCCCCACGTACGTATACGAGGGTCGGTCAATAAGTAATACCTCCTAATTTGTATCTATGTAAACATTTTATCGGTTTGCAATTTATTAATTTAGCGGGATTCCTCATCCAAGCTTCTGTATTATATATCACTACCAATCTGTTTCAGTCACAGGTTGCGTAACAGTAATGGTTTAAAATAGCCACCAAAGAAGTTCGGTTAAAGCAACATAATATCAGAAATCTTCAATGCTGAAGGCAAGACCCCGATTCATATCTATGAACCTTTAAGTATTGTTTATGGACATTTAGCAGTGGATGTTAGCCCTGTCCGATGTTGGGTATGTGGTTGTGACGAAGCTGAAGTAGTTCAATCCTCACTGGCTGACGCAAAGTGGTCTGACCGTCCGTTAACCGCGTTGACTCCATACAACATGCATTAAGTTGATGTCACCGTGCACAAACCTATAAATATCCCAGGTCTTTAATGACGGTTTGGGCACTGCCTTTACTAATGGTCAACATGGAACACAGTTTATCCAGTGTTACCGGACGGTCTCAGCGAATGATGACAATTAGCACCAGTTTGGGTTTATAAGTCAATCTTTGCTATGTGTAACATTTTCCCCTGTACTTCTCTTATATTTGTGTATTAGCTAATGTTTGTAATCGTGGAAACTTGTCCCCGTGCGTCACGTTCTTATATGTTTGTGGGCGCATTAAGTCAATGTTTGTTATGTGTAACGTTTTCCCCTGTACTTCTTGTATATGTTTGTGGGCGCATTAAGTCAATGTTTGTTATGTGTAACGTTTTCCCCTGTACTTCTTGTATATGTTTGTGGGCGCATTAAGTCAATGTTTGTTATGTGTAACGTTTTCCCCTGTACTTCTTGTATATGTTTGTGGGCGCATTAAGTCAATGTTTGTTATGTGTAACGTTTTTCCCTGTACTTCTTGTATATGTTTGTGGGCGCATTAAGTCAATGTTTGTTATGTGTAACGTTTTTCCCTGTACTTCTTGTATATGTTTGTGGGCGCATTAAGTCAATGTTTGTTATGTGTAACGTTTTTCCCTGTACTTCTTGTATATGTTTGTGGGCGCATTAAGTCAATGTTTGTTATGTGTAACGTTTTTCCCTGTACTTCTTGTATATGTTTGTGGGCGCATTAAGTCAATGTTTGTTATGTGTAACGTTTTTCCCTGTACTTCTTGTATATGTTTGTGGGCGCATTAAGTCAATGTTTGTTATGTGTAACGTTTTTCCCTGTACTTCTTGTATATGTTTGTGGGCGCATTAAGTCAATGTTTGTTATGTGTAACGTTTTTCCCTGTACTTCTTGTATATGTTTGTGGGCGCATTAAGTCAATGTTTGTTATGTGTAACGTTTTTCCCTGTACTTCTTGTATATGTTTGTGGGCGCATTAAGTCAATGTTTGTTATGTGTAACGTTTTTCCCTGTACTTCTTGTATATGTTTGTGGGCGCATTAAGTCAATGTTTGTTATGTGTAACGTTTTTCCCTGTACTTCTTGTATATGTTTGTGGGCACATTAAGTCAATGTTTGTTATGTGTAACGTTTTTCCCTGTACTTCTTGTATATGTTTGTGGGCGCATTAAGTCAATGTTTGTTATGTGTAACGTTTTTCCCTGTACTTCTTGTACATGTTTGTGGGCGCATTAAGTCAATGTTTGTTATGTGTAACGTTTTTCCCTGTACTTCTTGTACATGTTTGTGGGCGCATTAAGTCAATGTTTGTTATGTGTAACGTTTTTCCCTGTACTTCTTGTATATGTTTGTGGGCGCATTAAGTCAATGTTTGTTATGTGTAACGTTTTTCCCTGTACTTCTTGTATATGTTTGTGGGCGCATTAAGTCAATGTTTGTTATGTGTAACGTTTTTCCCTGTACTTCTTGTATATGTTTGTGGGCACATTAAGTCAATGTTTGTTATGTGTAACGTTTTTCCCTGTACTTCTTGTATATGTTTGTGGGCGCATTAAGTCAATGTTGTTATGTGTAACGTTTTTCCCTGTACTTCTTGTATATGTTTGTGGGCGCATTAAGTCAATGTTTGTTATGTGTAACGTTTTTCCCTGTACTTCTTGTATATGTTTGTGGGCGCATTAAGTCAATGTTTGTTATGTGTAACGTTTTTCCCTGTACTTCTTGTATATGTTTGTGGGCGCATTAAGTCAATGTTTGTTATGTGTAACGTTTTTCCCTGTACTTCTTGTATATGTTTGTGGGCGCATTAAGTCAATGTTTGTTATGTGTAACGTTTTTCCCTGTACTTCTTGTATATGTTTGTGGGCGCATTAAGTCAATGTTTGTTATGTGTAACGTTTTTCCCTGTACTTCTTGTATATGTTTGTGGGCGCATTAAGTCAATGTTTGTTATGTGTAACGTTTTTCCCTGTACTTCTTGTATATGTTTGTGGGCGCATTAAGTCAATGTTTGTTATGTGTAACGTTTTTCCCTGTACTTCTTGTATATGTTTGTGGGCGCATTAAGTCAATGTTTGTTATTTGTAACGTTTTTCCCTGTACTTCTTGTATATGTTTGTGGGCTGACATAGACACAGTTTGCAATCGTTGGGAATGTTTCCTCACACATCGCTGTCTTACATGTTTGCTGGGTCATAAGCAAATGTTTGCTATGTTTAAAGCTTTGTATTGTACTTGGCTTTCTTATATGTCTGGTGGATTATAAGTCAATGTATGCTATGTGTAGAGCTTTCCCCTGTAGTTCTCTTTCGTACATGGTTATCAGCTCATAAGCGAATGTTTGCTATGTGTCGTGTCCTCCTTTAAAGTGTCGTCCCTGGAGTGAAGAGAGTCAACACCCACATTATAATATTTTTTCCCTTATCAATATCCTGGAGAATCCACCAGCTTCCAGTCCAACACACTCCATCAGCCCGTGGACACCTTTTCCTATCACTCTCTCACTGTCGTACTATGCCCCCTCTCATACTTCCCCAACGCAACATACTCAACAACTCTTGCTTCTAAAAATTAATAAAGATTAATTTATTAAAAGAAAAGTGTAACGTATATGAGACGTGTATGCGAATTGAAGAAATGTGTGTCGTGTATTATAACATAAATGTATGTGTCAGCCCTCAAAGTTCAGGATCATAGTGTACACATCATGGCAAGGATTACACGACATCACACGAGTCAGTACACTAGACCTCACCGAAGTCGTATCCTTCTCTCCAGACATGTCCTCCTCCAGGAACTCTGATGACCATGAGATCTGAATCCCATGTAAATATAATCCGTGGAAAAAAACTATTATTGTTCCTAACGCAACTGTTCCTAATAGTTTATAGAAACTCCGGCTTCATAATTCCGGCGCAGTGAAACAAACCTGGAACACTGTCATATGAACAGGACTTTTTGTCTCTTGCTAAATGTTCTCTAGTTCTCACTATTAAACAGTTATTGTCTATACTCCAATAGGGTCCTTTATTTTTGTTCTAGTCATAAGTGAACTGAATATCCATCACTACTGGTGTGTTAAAACTGGTATGACCTAAACTCATTCGGTATTTATCCTGTAGGATACATATACCATTCAGCTCCACTGAGCAATGTTGATCATCTTCCTCTAGCATAAGCTCTGTTGTAAAGTTGCTGGCCAATCTTCCTGCGCCAAACTTTATCCGGGATCGGATTTTTCCTTGTTTCCTGTGTTCTTCATTCCAACCAGAGGAACCTGTAACATAAATCATATAACCGGTGATAGCCTCCCCGTCACTGATCTCTATTAGATGATCGTGGCCATCGGCCTCGCTCAGAAAATATAATGAACCTACTCTGTCATGGACAGATGACTGAACACATATGTTATCATCAGGCCAAGACAAGAAGAAAAAAATCAACAAACAGAATGCGGAACCCCGCCCACCAGGGACACCTACGGGAATATCCCAATTATCCCTCATTACTCAATTCTCAACTAGTAAAGCTTATCGACACTTCACTAATCTATTTACAACTAACAGAGCCAAGTATCACTTCCCTACTCTAGCTAGTTTTCCACTAACAGTGCTAATCATCACACGTTAGTTTTAACCAGGCTACAGTCTATATTAATTAGGCCTAAATAGACTATATTGACTACCTTAGGCAACACTGCAGTTAGATCAAATTACATCCACTCTTGCCATGACAGGCACGTGTAAAATTAAATTAACTCAATTCGCACACGGTAGACATTTTCCAATCGAACCACAGTGCCGAAGCACGTCCACTAAAATCCAAGGTTTGAGTTCAACTGTCCTCTCCAATCATGGTTTTCTGGCAAACCCCTAAACTTGGTCACGTGACATGGTTGATGTCCTGCAGGTGTTATTTGGGCATATCATCCATTGTCAAGAATCCATTTTCCCTGGCCTAGTCACTGTCAAAGTTGTCATCAGTTGTTTAGACTCCCCCAACAAACTAACGAGTTACTGTATGATCCCAACAACAGTTTTCCCCAACAAGCTGCCAATCTTCTTTACGTCCGGAAACTATAAATTGACAGATGGACTGTTTTCTTCCGAGCTGAGTACTTCCGCTTGCCAATCCGACTTGTTTATAATCTGTCAAAGCGATGTATGATTCAGCTCATTCACTTCCCCTACACATCTGCAACTGTTACTTTGCCCGACATGTGATGGCCGACATCCGATTGCCACCATGATCCCACGGGTTCCATCTGTATTCAAATGTTGACACACTGTCAAAGCGATGCCGGGATTTGTCTCACTCACCACCGAGTGTTCCCAATCCGTCGACCAGATGTACACGTGCAGCTACAAATATTGTCCTGGGATTTTGACATCCGATTTGTTTTTACTGTTAGTTAAAATAGTTGTCGCTGGCAGATAGTCCGTTTTATCAGGAAGCCTCTATAATAATCAACTGGTTAAACGCAAGGTTTTATTTTGTGACACTATGCTTAAAGCGTTGGTCTGTACTTCGCTGTGTTATGTGTTTGTGGGCATATAAATAAATATTTGCTGGTCCTAACGTATTTCCCAGTCCTTCTCTTTCTTGCATGTTTGTGGGCTGACAGGTAAAGGCTTGCATTTATTGAAAGCTATTTTCCGTACTTGGCGTTCTTAAATGTTTGTTTACAACCCCCCCCCCCCCCCAATTTTTAAAATGACTTTAGCAAAACTATAAAGATGATGGTTCCTATATTGTCTTTATGTTTGAGGCAGTATTTGTAATGTTGATTAAGGTGTTGGTTTTATTTGTAGTAAAGCAAAACACATTGCTTAATACGACAAATACAGCCGTATTAAATATTTACTGCTAAGTCTCTGATCTATTTAAAATAAAATCAATGACACAATTACGCATATAGGCTCCAATAAAACATGTTTTGTGTTAAATGGCCAGTGTTAAGTCAACAATACAACGGCAACCAGATCAATTTAACACGTATATAAGAATACAACAATACAGGTTATAGTGTTCACTGCAATTGAATATAATCAATGTCTACTTCCTTTTTCTTGACAGTGAAATGTGATGTTGGTAGTGTGCAGTTGTACTTTTCAATAGTAGTAATGTTGTTAATGTCCTTGATCACTTACCAAGCTAACGACGGATTGATGGTAAGTGTCTTTTATCTAACGTCTAAATCTAAAGTCAGGTCTTAGTGAGATATGACTGATCTACCGCATGTCAGTAGTCTGTACTACCTGCTTTCTGTTAGCGCCGAATGTTGGGTTTTAGTGAGATATGACTGATCTACGGCATGACGGTAGTCTGTACTACCTGCTTTCTGTTAGCGCCGAACGTTGGGTTTTACTTTAGTCAGATATGATTGAGCTACCGTATGACAGTAGACGGTTCTACCTGCTTTCTGTTAGCGTCGAATGTTGGGCGACACTAACCAAACCAGAAACCCCACTTTGTGCCAAATGGTTTGGACGAATGTGCGTAATTTAGAGGGTAAAAGCCTTAATCTCGTTCGAGGAAATGCAACCTAAAGACTAAATGTCATGGCAGGGCAGATCAGGCCCTAAGCCATTGTAACATAATGTGATCAATCCCACCTGTTTGCCGCACAAACACAGAATCGCATAAATAGATGTACCATCTTGTACCAATTCGCACAATGCGATCTGCAGTTGTCATATCTATTATTGGACATGTCAACCCAGATTCGAATTAGGGCAGCGTTTCAAGTCTAATAGATGGTTGGTTTAGAGAGGGACTGATGGCGTCACGCAATGCCTTGTAGGATAGTCCAGCCCAGCTCTCCGCGCACTTTGTCAAACATACTTCTAAGGACAGGACGCATTTCTATCCAGTGTGGATTTATTCTGCTCTCCTTGATGATCTCGGAGAGGAGAAGGTGTTCTTGGATAATTTCAGCATGAAATAAGCAAACGATCTGTCTGGGATGAATATGGAAAAGCTCAGCTTTTTGTCATAGCGTTGGATCAGTCGTCACAATGTCTGGTCGCCCTGGAGTCAATTTGAAATACTCCTGCATAGAACCTCATTCTAGTGAGATCTGCCAAATTCCATCATCTCCAGCAATCACTAGCTGTGAATTAAGTTACTCAGAACACTCAAACCCATCTCATGCTAAATTTTGTTCCATCTGAATCGAAGAGAACTTTTGTCATCCTTATAATATGGACTTTCTCGTCGAGCAATGAATGAACTGAATACCCACTCGTTTGGATCTCAGCTTCATATTGTTCCATAGGACCGTTGTTCAATATAGTGATATACCAGATATTTTTAAAGGACATTTTACCCAACACCAGACATTTTAATAAGTGATTTTATAGCATTACTTGAGGGGAATATTGAAAGGTATTTTCGTGATAAACACATTTTATATAACTACTGCACTCATAATGTACTTGGTGTTTTATAACATGCTTAATGTGTTGTTTGTGCATTTCATTTTGAGAAGCCTCTCATTAACTTTCCTCCAGGCTTCAAATTAATTTGGTTGAATTAAAATGATGACATTTAATCTTCCTCTTCTTAACTAACTCGTTATGTTATTCAAGCTCAATTATATGTTTGATTAAGTGAATAGTTAACATACTTTGAATATTTTGGAACAGCATGTGGCTGGGTAAGCACTAGCAGGCAGCTTAATATACTGGTCCTACTGTAAACTCCCAGGTTCCAAATTGTCCATTTAGGAGAACTCTTTATACTTAATTTATTATTGTACCCTATTCATCTATTGGGGGAAATGAGTGCAATTGGGGGTTCATGAGTCAAACTTTGTTCTCCTTGGGAAGGACAGAAATTAGTGTGGTTCCTGAACATATCCGGGAGTCCCCTTGACATCCAGAGTCCTTTCGTGCCACCTCACATTCCAGTGACATACCCAAACTATTGGAAACCAGTTACTTATTACAGGGGATGTACTTGTGGGTACTGACCTTTTCCATCTAACATGCCACAGCCATGCAACTGGTCTGGGACGTACGCTCGAATAGGTGGACAGTTAGAGCATTGCTTTGCTAATGCGGCAGCTTCTGCAGTTTGTCTTGGTCCAGATGGATTAGTGTTACCTTTCCACCTGAGTCAATTATGCAGGTCGAGAGAGGAAACATGCTGCATCGGCAACACATGGTCTCTAACTTCAGCCAAGGATTTGTGTTGTGTAGAGATATAACTACATTTTACAAACTATCGTCTATCAAGACGGTAAGATGCCAGTCACTTCTAAATAACTCCATGACACTGAAATACACAAAGACCACAGATAAACTGTTCACTTGCCATCATCTGAGAGACGTCCAGATTTAGTAAACATTTGGCGTGTATACATAAGTAACACAGTCCTAGCCACATGCTCGGCTTAAGACACTTACAATTATAAGTATTGCATAATCTTACCATCTGCCTGCAAGTATGCATGAGGAGTGGCAGAACTATTTCGCGAAAAAACAAAGTTCATAGCTTCTTATTTCTCGCGTCTTCATCTCCAATTATCTACAGTCGTTTGGTGAATTTGAATAATGCAGACACATACACACTATATTGCATGATTTACTACCTGGCTTATCTCGCAGTGTTCACTACAGAAACAACTTCAACATAAAATTAATTCAAAACAATCTTAGTGAAGTTAAGCAAAGACTCCATAAACAATATATTAGACCAGTGGTTCTCAACCATTTTTGGCCAGTGCCCGCCTTCACCATATTTTCAGAACGTCATTCCGCCCCTTCTTATCAAAAATTTGGCCCGTGCCCCCCTTCACCATATATTCAGAACGTCATCCCCCCTTTCATATTTTCTATCTAAAAATCCCCCACCCCTACACAGTATACGTAAAAATGGAAGGTAAATGTAATAGCATATACTAAAACATGTCTAGACATCCACATAAAACGTGATTTGCGGGTCTACTTACTTTATAAAATGTGTTTTAGAAGGATGAGACGTACATAACTGTAAAGTATGAAGGGAAAAACAATATCACGTAATCGGTTCTAGTATTAACGCGATCTTGAAATGGTCTTCATTCCCCCCTGGAAACCCTAAAATTCCCCTGGGGGGGGGGGGGGGGGGGAATTCCCCACCGGTTGAGAACCACTGTATTAGACGATTTCTTAACTGGCATATTTCACAGCATCTCGTCAGGTGCATACTGGCAGATAATGGCATGATAATTCTTAGCAAAATCTTCGAGAGATGTTGATCACATTCCAAAACTCCTGATTTCTTCTGGATTGCAATAAATAAATAATTTTATAATTCAGGAGGTATATCTCCAGTATCTTATAATGCGTTCAACAGTCTGGTGACCTTGTCTATTCGATATTCTTCTAAGGCCTTGATCAGTTCTGTTGTGATGTTATTTGGACCCGGAGTCTTGCCAGTTTTTATATGGTTAAGTGCATTCTATTATACATCATAGGCAGTGAATAAATAAATAATACTATAGCGGAAATACCAAGTGCATAGTCACTGTTATTGTTCGAATCTGGAGTATGATACTAATGAATAGAATGAATTCGCACAATACATTCTTTCAACAGAATGACACAAATAAAACAGCATCGTCGTATGTTTCACTTCCCCCGCGGCAGTTTTAAAGAGAATTAACAACTGTTTGTTCTTTAACCAATTCATAAAAGAAAAAAAAACAACAACTCATAGGAAATCCTTTTGATAGTAATACTGATATTCTGATGGCCTACAAGGAGTGGACTGCGCCTGGCCCTGCAGCCATCAAGGCTAGGATCGGCAAGTCTCTACCAGGAGGGGTGAACAATGAAAATTACTAGTCTTCCCATGACCTGCAGACTACGCCAGTTAACCCCACCTCCCCCGTGATGTAGACCGGGAAACCATGACCGCGAGGACATGGGCCAACAAAGCTCTGGCAAGCTAGGAGGGACGGGCCCCCTAATTTTGTCTTAAACCTAACCGGAAAAAGGAAAGGGGGGGGGGGGGGAATTCCATACTGCTGGTAGAAAAAGTAACAAGTATAATTGGGCAAATTACATCATTTAAGAACTCCTATTTGACGAAGATCAGGCACTAATAGCAAAACAATCAGAATTGTATGCCCACATGAATAGTCTGAACGAAGCGTGTAGGGAACATTTTTTTTTTAAAATGTTGCATATCCCTTACATGACACTGCAGTTAACACCAGCATTATTCAGCTGCTGTTGGCGTACTAGGCAAGTTTTTACGTTCAGTATTTTTCCATTGCTTTCTGAACGACTTTCCTAACAGTAAATATAAGTGAAATACCCCTACAGTAGTAGAACGAAGTACCACAATGTAATATACAAGTAAATGGGAATAATATTCAACAAGTGAATCGATAACATTATATGGGAACAGTCATAACATCTGATGGGAGATGCCTTGAAGAGATTAGAACAAGAATCGGCGTGGCAAAAGTAGCCTTTAGCAAGATGAAAAACATTCTGACCAATAAAAAGATGTCAATTGAAACGAGAAAAATAGTGTTGAGGGGGCACAAAGAGCCTGTTCTTTTGTATGAATGTGAAACTTGGACAATGTGCAGTCAAGCTGAAAAACATTTGATGGCTACAGAAATGTGGTTTCTGAGGAAAATGCAAAGAGTACCATGGACAGATAGAAAAACCAATGACCAAGTACTACAGGAGACAAATGAAAATCGTAGACTGATTAGAGAAATTAGACGAAGACAGTCAAAATTTTTTGGACATGTTATGAGAAGAAATGGATTGGAGAACTTATTGACAACTGGCAAGATCGAGGGAAACAGACCAAGAGGAAGACCGAGAGGAAAATACCTGGATGGCTTAGCCACATGGCATGGACGAGACAAGAACACTGAGCTGATCCACGACTCTGGTGATCGAGTTAAATGGCGAGTCATGACCGCCCACGCTTTCCGGCATGACACATGATTGATTGATTGACCCCTACAGTTGTTACAGTCGCTTCGATCGTCCTTGTTCTTGTGCAGCGTTCTCATGCTTGAATCTTTGAAATCCTGTGGGACTTGTCCTTCTCGCTAGCATAGCTCTATTAGCTGGTGGATCTGTAGAGTGAGTATGTCTTGCCCACTCCTGATAACCTCTATAGGAATCCCATCCTTACATGGAGCCTTGCCAGATGCAAGTTCATTTATAGCACACTTAACTTCTGTAATGGTAGGAAGTGTGTCCACGTGGTAAAGAGTTGGCAAGGCCTCTATGGCGTTGAGGGCATCATCGGCTAATTTGGTCTAACTTGAGTAAAGCTCCAAATAGTGCTCTATCCATATATCCATCTTCTGTTTCTTTATCAGTGATGATTTTTCCATTCAAGGTGTTCAGTGGTGCACTTGTTTTGATCATTGGACCACAGGCTTTCCCTATCTCTTCACTTGCATTTTGAATGGACTCACATAACTTGATCCAATATTCATTTTCACACTGCCTCGCAGCCTTTTCGCACATGCTTCCTAGCTTGCTTCAGCTCACTGACAGTGTTACGCGTTATTCTTTCATTGTTTCTTGTTATCAATTAAGGGCTGCAGTGTCTGGCTTTTTGCCGCAAACCTATCCTGCGTCTTATGATCCACAGTGCCGTAATCCCCTACCGCTGTTTTATAAAGAGTTTCCTTAAGGTTATCCCACGTTTCACTTGCTGTACAATTTTCTTATGTATCAGTGAAAGCGTCTTCAAGTTGCTGTTGGAAGTCAAAGCACTTATCGGGATCGGGGGTGTTAATAATATTAATACTAGTGCTAGATTTGTATTTAGCTGTGTAGATTCTCTTTGGTCTCAGTCTAACCCTTGCAACAACCAAAGAATGATCCGTATCACTGTCAGCACTGTGGTAACTTCGAGTTAATAATGTGTTGTTCAGATGTTGTCTCCGTGTGATGATGAAGTCCAGCTGATGCCAATGGCTGGATCTTGGATGTTTCCACGTAACCATATGCAGTTCTTTTGTTTTGAAAAAGGAGTTTGTATTACATAGGTCATTTCTGGTGCAATGCTCCAGCAGACTTTGCCTAATTTCATTCATGCGACCGATGTTGTATTTTCCAAGGCACACTGGCCATGAACTCGAGTCCTTGCCCACACGAGCATTGAAATAACCGAGCATATAAATGTAGTCAGATGTTGGAACTGCGTTGATCACTGAGTCTTCTAACTCCTCATAGAACGAATCCCTTATATCATCAGAGGAAGTGAGTGTCGGTGCATATGCAGTGATAATGGTGGCAAAACCACAAGAGGCTGCTAAGCGCAGGCATAATAGTCCGTCATTACCTCCCACTGGAATTTCAATCATTCCCAGTAGCGAATTCTTCACTGCAAAGCCCACACGATGCTACCTTTTTTTTCTGCTTGCTCTCTACCCTTCCAAAAAAATAAACATAAAAGGTGTAATTGTTTTCCCTGAGTGACCCATCTTCAGCGAGGCGAGTCTCCTGCAGGCCAGCAATATCAATGTTAAGACGATTGAGCTTGGTATAAATCACAGCCGTGTTTCTCACATCGTCAATATTCATCAGGTCAGTGGAAAATCCTGGACACATGGTTTTTATGTTCCAGGTTGCAAGCCGTAGCTTGAGGTTTATACTTTTCGTTTTAGTTCTTTATATATATATATATATATATATATATATATATATATATATATATATATATATATATATATATATATTTGTGTGTGTGTGTGCGTACGCGCGTGTGTGTGTGTGTGTGTGTGTGCGCGCAATCTTGATATGTACTGTGCTATTATATAAATAAAAGGAGAAAATAAATTGTGTTTGAGGACACCAATTAACGTATGAAGAGTTTCGTAATATAAATGAGTATAACGAGTGTCGGATATGGGTTTGATTGATGGCTCAACCCCACTGAGATAAATGATGAAACATCATTTTTCCCAATGTGATCCTGCCCGTTTAATTAATTTAGTTTTACTGACTCAATTGTTGAGACCAGACATAGAGTTTTAGAGAACCAAGGAATACCTTTAGGAAATACTGAAAAAGTGGTACTCCCTTTTATACCCAATTTATTCCCTAAGTGGTTCCTTGCCTCTCCTCTACCAACTAATTAATTATATCTAGGGTAATTTAAAACAATTTGATTATGACAAGTAAAATACAATCAATACATGACATGACCTTATTTTTTTCATGATTTAATACACATAAATATGGATTTTGTAAAGTGCATTCAAAATTACAATTTCCTGTCATAGAAATAAGGACATATACATATACATTAAATATTACAGACTTGATGTGCCCATGCTATGGTAGATATTAACAGTTTTCGATTTTTTCGCAGTGGCCAGTAAAGCTAATCTTTTACTGGTCTGGATGATCTGCAAAAAAATAACTGTCTCCAATCAGGATTCTCCACTTCCAGCTTTGGGAATCACTCTGGCTATCATCAATTGTAGTATTTTGTTCCTGGGCGTAGTAGAACATACGTTGGCTCTTGTTTTCCTTTGTCTTGGCAGGTACTTATTTAAATAAAGATTACCTCTCCTATGAGACAAATGGAATGGTTGCAGGTAGATAAGGTTCGACGCTACTCTATCAAGGGCATCACTCAACCATGTGCTCACTCAACAGGTGCTGCATTCAAACTTCACCAAGTCAGGTCTGGATTGACATGAATAAGACCACTACCTTATTTATCAGAATGACTTCAACATGTCGACACGTTTCATGATCTGAATGAGATGCAATTTCTCACAGCGATTTCGTAGGCTGAGGATGTTCTTTTCTCATGAATTTTGAAACTCTCTCACTCCTTCCGCTGCTTCAGTTCTTATGTCTCATGCTGGCTGATGTACAAACAGGCCATGTTGCTCTGCACGCTGCTATTTATACGGTCCTTTCCGGGTTAATGTTTTTCATTCCCAATGGGTATATTAAATCTTGGATCGTACCATTATGGAACAAATAAATCGGTTGCGGTGAACGCCGATTTTTGTCGTCCTGGAAATATTTAATCGTGATGTTAAGTTTGTGAAAATCTAATATATCACATGGCTCCCATCTCAGACTGTTGTTCGCCTGAAGAACAGTAGCTTTGAGCAAGCGTAACAAGCTTATATTTCCTCTAATCCTTTCTTCTCCCATTATTTCTTTTCTCCTCTGATTCTTGTACAGAATCTTCAATAGGATGTCTGCTGAGAAAGTCTGCTCCTACATTCATCTTTCCTGGAACATATTCAACTTGGAAATGAATACGGTTGTAGAAGTAACGACCATCTCATTAGTCGAGCGTTTAAGTTTCTGGATGCTGCCAGGAACGTGAGAGGTTGATGATCGCACTGTATTGTGAAGTGTTTCCCATACAGGTACGCCTGAAACTTCTCTACTGCCCAAACTAAAGCTAAACATTCCTTTTCAATGGTAGAATAATTGCGTTCGGCTGAATTCAATTTTCTACTGGCATAGGCAACTGGAAAGAGCATTGATTTATCCTCATCCATTCCTTGTAATAAGGTGGCACCAATTCCTATGTTGCTTGCATCCGTCCTAAGTATCCATGGACGCGTTAGATCTGGTAGATGAAGAACTGGTTTTGCTGTTAAAGCTTTCTTTAACTCCGCGTACGCTTTCTCGCAGTCAGCAGACCAAACAACCTTCTCTGGTTCCCCTTTCCGAGTGAGATTTGTCAACGGAGATGCGAGGGAATTGAAGTTCGGGATGTATCTTTGGTAAAATCCACAGAGAGATACAAAAGATCGAACATCCTTTTTGGTTCTGGGTCGCGGTGCATTTCTTAGTTTCTCCACATTACCATCATGAGGTTGCATTTTTCCTTGAGATATTGTGTGTCCCAAAAAGTCTAATTGCCTGAACCCAATCTGGACACTTCTTTGGTCTTGCAGTCAACTCCCACTTCTTTCAGGCGGTTGAACAGTATCTTCAATGTCTCAAGATGTTCCTCGAATGTTTCTGTAGCAATCAGGATGTCATCCATGAAGTTGCTAAGACGTGGATTTTCCAATGGTCCTAAAAGTTTCCTCATCATGCGAGTGAAGACACTAGGTGCATTGCTTAATCCGAAAGGAAGAACGTTAAATTCATAGTGTCCATCAGGAGTGCTGAAGGCTAACCACGGTCTAACTTCCTTTTTCACTGGGATTTGATAATATCCTTTGCTGAGATCTATCTTTGTGAAGTATTTTGCTCTGTTGAGGCTGGTGAAAAGTTGATTCTGATCTGGCAGTGGTTCCGGTTGGAACTCTGTCACCGCATTCAGCTGCCGATAATCAATGCATAATCTATGTTCACCATTGGGTTTCCTCAATAAAACTACACTTGCATTGTAAGGTGATTCAGAAGGTGATATTATCCCAGCTGAAAGCAATTGTTGAATTTCATCTTTGAGAGATTTGGCTTTGGCGTATGGAACAGGGTAGGTTTTGACTCGCGCAGGTGTTGTATCCTTCAACTTCATGTCGAATTCTTCAAGATTTGTTAATCCTGGCTTGTCTGTTAGTATCTCTGCATAATTCTCTAAGCACTCTCGAATCTGCTGCTGCTGATCCGTCGTTAATGTTGAACTAATGTCCACATCTCGATAAGTCTCGTTGAATTGCAGTGGATACTCCACTCCCATTGAGTTTCCATGCTCAACTTCTGTTGCTACGGCCATTGCTATCAAATGTGCTGTCTCGGTGGGGGGTCTCTCATTGTACTTTCGTAACAGGTTGAGATGAAAGATTTTCTCTTTCCCCTTTATAGCGATCTTGTAGTTTGTTCTGGAAATTTTCTCCTTTACTACATAAGGTCCTTTCCAACCGATTTGCAACTTGTTTTGACTTGTGGGAAGAAGTAATAGTACTTTTTCTCCCACCAGTAACTCTCTATCTTTCGCTTTCTGGTTGAAATTTAGGGCCATTCTACGTCGTGCTTGTCGTAGGTTGCTTGCGGCTAATTTCCAGCCAAGTTGAAGTCGTTGTTTTAACTCTTCCACATATGCGGATGCAGTCACAACAGTTTCATCAACTGAATCATCAGTCCAGGTACGAAGTAAAGCTTCTAATGGTCCCTTGATTGGACGACCGAACAACAATGTTGCTGGTGCAATTCCCGTAGATTTGTGTGGTACTATCGCGGTACGCAAAAAGTGCTGCCGGAATGTATGTATCCCACGCCTCTGGTTTTTCTTGAGCTAGTTTCTTCAAGATGGTTATTAGGGTCCCATTACATCTTTCCACAGCTCCGTTTGAAGCAGGGTGGTATGGAGAAGTACATATCTGCCTAGATTGGAACATTCTAAACACTTCCTCCATCAACTTCCCTTTGAACTGTGATCCGTTGTCAGTCAGGATCCGGATTGGAAATCCTAATCTTGTAAATATTCCAAGTAGAGCTTCTGCTACATGCTTGGAATCACTCGAAGGCATCGGCACAGCTTCCGCCCACATCGAGCATGTGTCTACTAGTGTTAGTATGAATCGATTCCTCTTCTTTGTCAGGGTGAGAGGTCCGACTATGTCCACAGCCACTTTCTCGAATGGTGTGCCAGTGATGGGCATTTCCCCTAATGTCGCTGGTGGTGTCCAGTGCTTCGGGGCTACTCTCTGACATTCTGGGCATGATTTGACATATCGTTGAATGTCCGCGTTCATTCCAGGCCAGTAGTAGTGAGTTGAGATTCGTTGCATGGTTGCGTTGATTCCCATATGTCCGCTAAACGGCATACTATGTCCCATCTCAAGTATTTGTGTTCTGTAAGTAGTTGGAACAACCAGTTGAGAATACTCTTGTCCTAACTTTCCTGCCTTTCTGTGAAGAATTCCATTCTTCATGTAGAAATCACCCTTCCCAGGAGGTGTATGTGATTTTGGCAACTTACGGAAGCACGTCCCAAGTGAACTATCTGTTGCTTGGGCTTGTTTTAAATCTTCGGGCTGAAGATTTGCTGGTGTCGTAGTCGTTGGAGTTTCCTTGGCCTGTTGGAGCGTAGTCACCGCTGATGCTATCATTGGCTGTACTGGTTCTCCTAAAAAGACGTAGCGACATCCAAGCATGACAGGGTAGATTGGATCTTCCATGACCGCTGCTCTGATTTCTCCCGTAACATAGCGTGAAGTTATGCTGACCTTGGCAACAGGAAGTGTCATAGGTACGGAACTTTTCAGAAATCCCTGTATTTCGACGGTTTCATCTGTAACTTGCTCTGGGTTTACCAATGAGGCTTGTACAATTGCGTCGAAAAATAAACCTGTATCATAGAGACATTCCACTGTCCATCCATTCAGGTTGACAGATTCTATGACTGGCAGTTTTGAGTTGGTGTTCCTTTGCGTGTCCATATTGGAATGAGCATTACGGTTCCTTCTCGCTGCTTTAGGTTTTACTGCACAGGCTGTGGTAAGAGGTTGAGGCTTCTTTTTGCAATCCCTTGTGTTATGAGTATGATTTTTACAATGGCTGCAGTAGGCTTCTTCTCCCACTTGACCTGCTGGTTCTGATTTGTAGTTATCTTATTTGATCCATTCGATCCATTTGGTTTGCTGGATTTCGGTTCTCCTTTATCTTTGGTCTTCTGAGGGAATTCGCGAGGAAGATTATTGGTATTTCGTTGATTACCTCCCGCCTCTTTCTGCGACTTTTCATATCTCTCTGCCAAAGTAATGATAGACTTCAATCTCTCAGCTCCATTCTGTGTTAAAAATGCTCTCATGTCCTGAGACATTTTCTGTTTGAGTTGATCTATCATTATCATTTCTTCTAGATCTTGGTAGGTTTCCTCAAATCTAGACATGGTACGCCATTTGTTTAGGTAGGATCTTAGTCTTTCTACGTATTGAGAGAAGTTCTCTCCGGCTTCCTTCCGAGCAGTCCTGAACTGTTTCTTGTAGTTCTCTCCGTCTATCTCAAATCTGGCTAATAAGGCTTGTTTTAGGATGTTATAATTGCCCAACTCCTCCGGTCGTATCCTAGAAAATACTTCGTAAGAAATTCCGCGAAGTCCTTGTGACAATTTAACTGCCCATTTGGTCTCCTCCAGTCCGCACATCACACACATCCTCTCGAATCTTGATAAATAATTTTCGATGATGTCTGTTTGTTCATTGAAAGGTTCCAATGGAAAAGACATGGCGTTCACTTGAACTGAAGCTGCTTCCCCTGGTGGTTCAGCTGAAGATCTACTTTGATCTGTTGAGGGGTTCTGTTGGTTCATGATTTCCAGTCGTCGTAACTCGGTTTCATTGTCCAACTTCCTCATTTCCAGTTCATGTTTTGTCTTCTTTCTTCTTGTTCTCTGTTTGCCTGTCTATCCTTCTCCTTATTTTCATTCTCCGCTTGTAGACGTCTTTCCTCCTTTCCTTCTCAGCTTGCAGCCGCTTTTCTTCTTTTCCTTCTCAGCCTGTAGACGTTCATGTTTCTCGAATTCCTCGCTAACATACTGAGCTAACTCCTTACCTGTTAGGTCGCACTGCTTACCAGTCTCCATGAAAAGATTTCTCAGTCTGGCGGTGTCTGCCATTCTTACCTTTTTCTTGTCTTCTCTGAAGGTGAATACGCCTGTATACCTGGAGAATAGACTTTAAGCAAAGCACGTATGTCTGATTAGAGTTATCTACCTACTTTATCAATATCTAATGATATGATAACTCTGACTAGGTGAATGTTACTATCCTAACCTGCTATATTCTACTTTCTAATTAAAGAAATACCCGGACTTAGCCCCCAACTTGTCGGATATGGGTTTGATTGATGGCTCAACCCCACTGAGATAAATGATGAAACATCATTTTTCCCAATGTGATCCTGCCCGTTTAATTAATTTAGTTTTACTGACTCAATTGTTGAGACCAGACATAGAGTTTTAGAGAACCAAGGAATACCTTTAGGAAATACTGAAAAAGTGGTACTCCCTTTTATACCCAATTTATTCCCTAAGTGGTTCCTTGCCTCTCCTCTACCAACTAATTAATTATATCTAGGGTAATTTAAAACAATTTGATTATGACAAGTAAAATACAATCAATACATGACATGACCTTATTTTTTTCATGATTTAATACACATAAATATGGATTTTGTAAAGTGCATTCAAAATTACAATTTCCTGTCATAGAAATAAGGACATATACATATACATTAAATATTACAGACTTGATGTGCCCATGATATGGTAGATATTAACAGTTTTCGATTTTTTCGCAGTGGCCAGTAAAGCTAATCTTTTACTGGTCTGGATGATCTGCAAAACAATAACTGTCTCCAATCAGGATTCTCCACTTCCAGCTTTGGGAATCACTCTGGCTATCATCAATTGTAGTATTTTTGTTCCTGGGCGTAGTAGAACATACGTTGGCTCTTGTTTTCCTTTGTCTTGGCAGGTACTTATTTAAATAAAGATTACCTCTCCTATGAGACAAATGGAATGGTTGCAGGTAGATAAGGTTCGACGCTACTCTATCAAGGGCATCACTCAACCATGTGCTCACTCAACAGGTGCTGCATTCAAACTTCACCAAGTCAGGTCTGGATTTACATGAATAAGACCACTACCTTATTTATCAGAATGACCTCAACATGTCGACACGTTTCATGATCTGAATGAGATGCAATTTCTCACAGCGATTTCGTAGGCTGAGGATGTTCTTTTCTCATGAATTTTGAAACTCTCTCACTCCTTCCGCTGCTTCAGTTCTTATGTCTCATGCTGGCTGATGTACAAACAGGCCATGTTGCTCTGCACGCTGCTATTTATACGGTCCTTTCCGGGTTAATGTTTTTCATTCCCAATGGGTATATTAAATCTTGGATCGTACCATTATGGAACAAATAAATCGGTTGCGGTGAACGCCGATTTTTGTCGTCCTGGAAATATTTAATCGTGATGTTAAGTTTGTGAAAATCTAATATATCACATGGCTCCCATCTCAGACTGTTGTTCGCCTGAAGAACAGTAGCTTTGAGCAAGCGTAACAAGCTTATAATTTCCTCTAATCCTTTCTTCTCCCATTATTTCTTTTCTCCTCTGATTCTTGTACAGAATCTTCAATAGGATGTCTGCTGAGAAAGTCTGCTCCTACATTCATCTTTCCTGGAACATATTCAACTTGAATGAATACGGTTGTAGAAGTAACGACCATCTCATTAGTCGAGCGTTTAAGTTTCTGGATGCTGCCAGGAACGTGAGAGGTTGATGATCGCACTGTATTGTGAAGTGTTTCCCATACAGGTACGCCTGAAACTTCTCTACTGCCCAAACTAAAGCTAAACATTCCTTTTCAATGGTAGAATAATTGCGTTCGGCTGAATTCAATTTTCTACTGGCATAGGCAACTGGAAAGAGCATTGATTTATCCTCATCCATTCCTTGTAATAAGGTGGCACCAATTCCTATGTTGCTTGCATCCGTCCTAAGTATCCATGGACGCGTTAGATCTGGTAGATGAAGAACTGGTTTTGCTGTTAAAGCTTTCTTTAACTCCGCGTACGCTTTCTCGCAGTCAGCAGACCAAACAACCTTCTCTGGTTCCCCTTTCCGAGTGAGATTTGTCAACGGAGATGCGAGGGAATTGAAGTTCGGGATGTATCTTTGGTACAATCCACAGAGAGATACAAAAGATCGAACATCCTTTTTGGTTCTGGGTCGCGGTGCATTTCTTAGTTTCTCCACATTACCATCATGAGGTTGCATTTTTCCTTGAGATATTGTGTGTCCCAAAAAGTCTAATTGCCTGAACCCAATCTGACACTTCTTTGGTCTTGCAGTCAATCTCCACTTCTTTCAGGCGGTTGAACAGCTATCTTCAATGTCTCAAGATGTTCCTCGAATGTTTCTGTAGCAATCAGGATGTCATCCATAAGTTGCTAAGACGTGGATTTTCCAATGGTCCTAAAAGTTTCCTCATCATGCGAGTGAAGACACTAGGTGCATTGCTTAATCCGAAAGGAAGAACGTTAAATTCATAGTGTCCATCAGGAGTGCTGAAGGCTAACCACGGTCTAACTTCCTTTTTCACTGGGATTTGATAATATCCTTTGCTGAGATCTATCTTTGTGAAGTATTTTGCTCTGTTGAGGCTGGTGAAAAGTTGATTCTGATCTGCCAGTGGTTCCGGTTGGAACTCTGTCACCGCATTCAGCTGCCGATAATCAATGCATAATCTATGTTCACCATTGGGTTTCCTCAATAAAACTACACTTGCATTGTAAGGTGATTCCGAAGGTGATATTATCCCAGCTGAAAGCAATTGTTGAATTTCATCTTTGAGAGATTTGGCTTTGGCGTATGGAACAGGGTAGGTTTTGACTCGCGCAGGTGTTTTATTCTTCAACTTCATGTCGAATTCTTCAAGATTTGTTAATCCTGGCTTGTCTGTTAGTATCTCTGCATAATTCTCTAAGCACTCTCGAATCTGCTGCTGCTGATCCGTCGTTAATGTTGAACTAATGTCCACATCTCGATAAGTCTCGTTGAATTGCAGTGGATACTCCACTCCCAATGAGTTTCCATGCTCAACCTCTGTTGCTACGGCCATTGCTATCAAATGTGCTGTCTCGGCGGGGGGTCTCTCATTGTACTTTCGTAACAGGTTGAGATGAAAGATTTTCTCTTTCCCCTTTATAGCGATCTTGTAGTTTGTTCTGGAAATTTTCTCCTTTACTACATAAGGTCCTTTCCAACCGATTTGCAACTTGTTCTGACTTGTGGGAAGAAGTAATAGTACTTTTTCTCCCACCAGTAACTCTCTATCTTTCGCTTTCTGGTTGAAATTTAGGGCCATTCTACGTCGTGCTTGTCGTAGGTTGCTTGAGGCTAATTTCCAGCCAAGTTGAAGTCGTTGTTTTAACTCTTCCACATATGCGGATGCAGTCACAACAGTTTCATCAACTGAATCATCAGTCCAGGTACGAAGTAAAGCTTCTAATGGTCCCTTGATTGGACGACCGAACAACAATGTTGCTGGTGCAATTCCCGTAGATTTGTGTGGTATATCGCGGTACGCAAAAAGTGCTGCCGGAATGTATGTATCCCACGCCTCTGGTTTTTCTTGAGCTAGTTTCTTCAAGATGGTTATTAGGGTCCCATTACATCTTTCCACAGCTCCGTTTGAAGCAGGGTGGTATGGAGAAGTACATATCTGCCTAGATTGGAACATTCTAAACACTTCCTCCATCAACTTCCCTTTGAACTGTGTGATCCGTTGTCAGTCAGGATCCGGATTGGAATTCCTAATCTTGTAAATATTCCAAGTAGAGCTTCTGCTACATGCTTGGAATCACTCGAAGGCATCGGCACAGCTTCCGCCCACATCGAGCATGTGTCTACTAGTGTTAGTATGAATCGATTCCTCTACTTTGTCAGGGTGAGAGGTCCGATTATGTCCACAGCCACTTTCTCGAATGGTGTGCCAGTGATGGGCATTTCCCCTAATGTCGCTGGCGGTGTCCAGTGCTTCGGGGCTACTCTCTGACATTCTGGGCATGATTTGACATATCGTTGAATGTCCGCGTTCATTCCAGGCCAGTAGTAGTGAGTTGAGATTCGTTGCATGGTTGCGTTGATTCCCATATGTCCGCTAAACGGCATACTATGTCCCATCTCAAGTATTTGTGTTCTGTAAGTAGTTGGAACAACCAGTTGAGAATACTCTTGTCCTAACTTTCCTGCCTTTCTGTGAAGAATTCCATTCTTCATGTAGAAATCACCCTTCCCAGGAGGTGTATGTGATTTTGGCAACTTACGGAAGCACGTCCCAAGTGAACTATCTGTTGCTTGGGCTTGTTTTAAATCTTCGGGCTGAAGATTTGCTGGTGTCGTAGTCGTTGGAGTTTCCTTGGCCTGTTGGAGCGTAGTCACCGCTGATGCTATCATTGGCTGTACTGGTTCTCCTAAAAAGACGTAGCGACATCCAAGCATGACAGGGTAGATTGGATCTTCCATTACCGCTGCTCTGATTTCTCCCGTAACATAGCGTGAAGTTATGCTGACCTTGGCAACAGGAAGTGTCATAGGTATGCAACTTTTCAGAAATCCCTGTATTTCGACGGTTTCATCTGTAACTTGCTCTGGGTTTACCAATGAGGCTTGTACAATTGCGTCGAAAAATAAACCTGTATCATAGAGACATTCCACTGTCCATCCATTCAGGTTGACAGATTCTATGACTGGCAGTTTTGAGGTGGTGTTCCGTTGCGTGTCCATATTGGAATGAGCATTACGGTTCCTTCTCGCTGCTTTAGATTTTACTGCACAGGCTGTGGTAAGAGGTTGAGGCTTCTTTTTGCAATCCCTTGTGTTATGAGTATGATTTTTACAATGGCTGCAGTAGGGCTTCTCCCACTTGACCTGCTGGTTCTGATTTTGTAGTGGTCTTATTTGATCCATTCGATCCATTTGGTTTGCTGGATTTCGGTTCTCCGTTATCTTTGGTCTTCTGAGGGAATTCGCGAGGAAGATTATTGGTATTTCGTTGATTACCTCCCGCCTCTTTCTGCGACTTTTCATATCTCTCTGCCAAAGTAATGATAGACTTCAATCTCTCAGCTCCATTCTGTGTTAAAAATGCTCTCATGTCCTGAGACATTTTCTGTTTGAGTTGATCTATCATTATCATTTCTTCTAGATCTTGGTAGGTTTCCTCAAATCTAGACATGGTACGCCATTTGTTTAGGTAGGATCTTAGTCTTTCTACGTATTGAGAGAAGTTCTCTCCGGCTTCCTTCCGAGCAGTCCTGAACTGTTTCTTGTAGTTCTCTCCGTCTATCTCAAATCTGGCTAATAAGGCTTGTTTTAGGATGTTATAATTGCCCAACTCCTCCGGTCGTATCCTAGAAAATACTTCGTAAGAAATTCCGCGAAGTCCTTGTGACAATTTAACTGCCCATTTGGTCTCCTCCAGTCCGCACATCACACACATCCTCTCGAATCTTGATAAATAATTTTCGATGATGTCTGTTTGTTCATTGAAAGGTTCCAATGGAAAAGACATGGCGTTCACTTGAACTGAAGCTGCTTCCCCTGGTGGTTCAGCTGAAGATCTACTTTGATCTGTTGAGGGGTTCTGTTGGTTCATGATTTCCAGTCGTCGTAACTCGGTTTCATTGTCCAACTTCCTCATTTCCAGTTCATGTTTTTGTCTTCTTTCTTCTTGTTCTCTGTTTGCCTGTCTATCCTTCTCCTTATTTTCATTCTCCGCTTGTAGACGTCTTTCCTCCTTTTCCTTCTCAGCTTGCAGCCGCTTTTCTTCTTTTTCCTTCTCAGCCTGTAGACGTTCATGTTTCTCGAATTCCTCGCTAACATACTGAGCTAACTCCTTACCTGTTAGGTCGCACTGCTTACCAGTCTCCATGAAAAAATTTCTCAGTCTGGCGGTGTCTGCCATTCTTACCTTTTTGTTGTCTTCTCTGAAGGTGAATACGCCTGTATACCTGGAGAATAGACTTTAAGCAAAGCACGTACGTCTGATTAGAGTTATCTACCTACTTTATCAATATATAATGATATGATAACTCTGACTAGGTGAATGTTACTATCCTAACCTGCTATATTCTACTTTCTAATTAAAGAAATACCCGGACTTAGCCCCCAACTTGTCGGATATGGGTTTGATTGATGGCTCAACCCCACTGAGATAAATGATGAAACATCATTTTTCCCAATGTGATCCTGCCCGTTTAATTAATTTAGTTTTACTGACTCAATTGTTGAGACCAGACATAGAGTTTTAGAGAACCAAGGAATACCTTTAGGAAATACTGAAAAAGTGGTACTCCCTTTTATACCCAATTTATTCCCTAAGTGGTTCCTTGCCTCTCCTCTACCAACTAATTAATTATATCTAGGGTAATTTAAAACAATTTGATTATGACAAGTAAAATACAATCAATACATGACATGACCTTATTTTTTTCATGATTTAATACACATAAATATGGATTTTGTAAAGTGCATTCAAAATTACAATTTCCTGTCATAGAAATAAGGACATATACATATACATTAAATATTACAGACTTGATGTGCCCATGATATGGTAGATATTAACAGTTTTCGATTTTTTCGCAGTGGCCAGTAAAGCTAATCTTTTACTGGTCTGGATGATCTGCAAAACAATAACTGTCTCCAATCAGGATTCTCCACTTCCAGCTTTGGGAATCACTCTGGCTATCATCAATTGTAGTATTTTTGTTCCTGGGCGTAGTAGAACATACGTTGGCTCTTGTTTTCCTTTGTCTTGGCAGGTACTTATTTAAATAAAGATTACCTCTCCTATGAGACAAATGGAATGGTTGCAGGTAGATAAGGTTCGACGCTACTCTATCAAGGGCATCACTCAACCATGTGCTCACTCAACAGGTGCTGCATTCAAACTTCACCAAGTCAGGTCTGGATTTACATGAATAAGACCACTACCTTATTTATCAGAATGACCTCAACATGTCGACACGTTTCATGATCTGAATGAGATGCAATTTCTCACAGCGATTTCGTAGGCTGAGGATGTTCTTTTCTCATGAATTTTGAAACTCTCTCACTCCTTCCGCTGCTTCAGTTCTTATGTCTCATGCTGGCTGATGTACAAACAGGCCATGTTGCTCTGCACGCTGCTATTTATACGGTCCTTTCCGGGTTAATGTTTTTCATTCCCAATGGGTATATTAAATCTTGGATCGTACCATTATGGAACAAATAAATCGGTTGCGGTGAACGCCGATTTTTGTCGTCCTGGAAATATGTAATCGTGATGTTAAGTTTGTGAAAATCTAATATATCACAACGAGTATTACAGCAGTTATTACGTATATGATATTTCAGGAAGAAGAAGCAGACATAGAACGTTCCTTGTCTAGCATAGTACACCGTTTACATGGCAGAGGTGCCCAGGAAGGTATATTACTATGTATATTACCCTGAATGTTACAGACACCTGTATTGCTATTTGTCCGTGCGTTACCGTTGCCCATGAGAGAATGAAAGCATAGTAACACTGTAGCCTACCATGCATATTTGCAAAAGTGAGTTGAGTTGAGTTGAGCTACGAACCGACATCACTGCACTCAGGACATCCCCATACGCGCTCCGTCCCCTCGTTCAATAATCAGAGAAGAGTCATACTACTAATCGCTCCCATGGTTATCTGACTGAAAGTTCTTCGGGTCTTCCCTCTAAGTTTTGAGATTCTCCAGAACACCTGCCGATCCCCCGCAATCTCATTCTTTCCACATACAGGTTCTCCATCTACTTCCACAGGCGCACGACCACCTCTACCTTGTTCATAGGTAATCAACCACCAAGAGGTGCATTCCTGCCATTCTATCAGCCTGTTCATTCCCCCGCACCCATGCATGGTCAGAATAAAATAGCCATACAATTCTCACAATCTGTGACCTCTGAAACATTCGACACTAAACATTCCTTTTTCCACCTTACTAAGCATACTCCTTGAGTCCGTAATGAATACAGCGTGTGTTGCAATGGTCTCTTCTAACCAACAGAATGCCGCTGTTACTGTTTCCATATCCATTCTCATGCTGGAGAATATCTGAAATATTGTGAACATGAAATCTTATATTAATGCATGGAACAAATAATTATGAAGGGAGGTGTAACAAAGAGGAGGAGCAGGAGACCACAATTCAGTACATTCATGAGATAAAAGATATGTTATACATGACAGCAACAGAGGCAGGATATATGACTGATGGGTGTTAGTTTATCCTGTATGAAATTTTATGTGCGAGACAGGAGGGCAGTATCGTCAGAAAAGTCCAGATCAAACTGTCGAGCTGCTTTGTCAGTAGGGTCCACTGGATTCCAATTCCGACAGTGCTTGTTGGTTTCTTCATAATCCAGTCTATAATCAATTAGGAATAATAAGAATGATAAGATGTATGCTTACCTTACACCTGTTCTTATTTCAACTGCTTCCTTTAATTGCTCCTTACGGAGGACCCTATCCTTCATGTTATTATATGTTGCTTTTATCAAGTTAATGATTGTCTGTGGTATTCCATAATATTTCTTTAATTTCAAAAGAGATCCCCTACTGATTCTATCAACGCTCCTTTTGTGGTCCAGAAACTCTGTATAAAGTGGTGAGATCAGTTAGATGCTTTGTTCTGTTTTTATAAGCAGTGTAACTAACTTTAGTACAGTATCTATTTGATCTGAAATCAAGTTCGTATCTTAGTTGTTTGTCACTGGCATCTCGCAATCTCTCCAGAATTATCCTGCTTAATACCTTCTTAGGAACTGACAGTATCATTATTCCTCTATAATGTTCACACTACTGTAGGTCTTCTTTGTTTGACAGCTTCATCAGATTCCTTCTCTCGAGTCTTCTGGTATTTCATCAATTTTCTAGATTCTGGTTAATATGTACAGACATTACGATTGAGGCGCTTATGTGAGTTTTAATGTTCTCAGCTGGGATGCTAACTGGACTAACAGCTTTCCAATACTTCATTAATTTAGATGGCGTTGCTGTCTCTTCCTTGCATGGTTTATCGCAGTTGATATTTATTTATTTATTTTTTTTATTTTTTTTTTTGCATATCCCTTACAGGAGGTTGCAGTCAACATCAGCATTTTCAGCTGCTGTTGATATACTAGGCAAGATTACGCTTAGTAGTTTGCCATTGCTTTCTGAGCGAACAGCTCACATATCCCGTAAGTTACCAACGCGGCGAGAACCGCTACCGATTCCCGCACATTTTACGTTACTCACTAGAATATACGGGATTACGGAGAAAGACGTTAACCCGTAGGCCAAGCAGTTGTTATCCAGGTCCTCTTTTGTAGGCTGGATCTCTGGAGGGTCTAAAGAGACATTGCTACATGGAATAAACAAGGCACAACAAAGTCGACACTCTTGCCTTTAAACCTTTAAATCCCTGACGTTTTACGAGTCAACCTCTGGTCATGATTGGTGATAGTTATTGGAGACTCATTGCTTCAGATGAACTTATAGCGGATCATTCCACCACAAGTCCACCTCTTGTCATGATTGGTGATAGTTATTGGAGACTCATTGCTTTTGATAATTTTATAGCTGAGCATTCCACCACACGCCAACACAAATTAGCAGATGCGACTTGCAGAAATATTGGAATGGAATATGAGCCATACTAAATCTGGACGTACGGAATCTCAACTGCTCGAACCACTATAAGCTAAGTCAGAGAAAAGTGGGACGATTGTTAAGACACTTGAACTAACTCCTAGGATCCGGGGTACCTTCGTGGCTAGATGCTTGTCTGCCGGCCGGGTGATCATGGGTTCCATTTCACTTCGCCGCGAATTTGTACAATTGGCCTGAGATTCCAGATCGACCCAACCTTAAATGTGTCTTACCAGCAAATGTCCCGGGAACAGAAAGATCTCGACGTGATAATGACGATATTACCACTGAAATACCGATCGGCCTTTACATTCTGAGTCTAGCACAATGTTCCAAATAAACCGTAAGTCTTGTACATGGTGGTTGTAAAGTCTCACTACACTTTGCATGTAGAACAATTTTGAAACATAAAGTGCATGACGTCATCAAAATGTGCTTTAAAAATTCTTTACATTAGTTACAATATTCACTGCTATGGTCTAAAGCTGTTTTGGGGACCCTGGAAAGTACCAATGAAGTAATCATTATACCGTATTTAACAAATTTCCAACCGTAATACGATGAGGAGATTGTTTATCAGGAAATCTTGCTACAAATCTTTGAACAACCGTTCTTGTGTATCGACCACTATTTCGAAATACTTATTCAACCAAACACATACTTTATTTCGTTGATAGCAAAATTCTGTTTGGTGTGCACTCTCCAGCAAGCAACCACAATTCGCTATATATTGCTTCACAATAAAGTGTGGAACACGCTTTGTGATGATATCATGTACTTCATTTTTCAAAATTGTTCTACAAAGTGTAGTGTGACTTTACAAACACTCTGTATAATATATATGTATATACTTTTTGTTTCCAAGTGAGGCCTGGAAGCAAACCATGTCCCGAAGCAGGAACGGGATTGTAGGTCTGTGGTTTGATAGGGCCATCAAGTTCTGTAGGCCCGAATGCGCGGAAGAAGAGGTGGCCAGTCTTTTCCTCTGTTAGCAAACGACGAGAGCAGGCATCACACCCCCGTGCTAACTCGATCGTGGTATTGTCTACTTAGTCCCCTATCAACTACACAAACTCGCCAGCCTGAAGCCTGGTATACTAACAGTTAGTTTGTTTAATCTGGTTTCGTTATTAGAATTAATTTCTCTAAATATATTTAGAGCCTTTTTCGCAGTATGGCAGTGAATCTCGGAATGTAAATAAACACACTAGGAAGAAATTGGAAGCAACAGAAATGTGGTTCCTGAGACGAATGTTGCGAATTCCTTGGACTGACAGAGTAACTAACACCGACTGCCTGAAAGAGGCTAATGCAGCTAGAACATATTCAACAATAATAATGAGACATACAGCTGTCTTTGGTCATATGGTGAGAAGAGAGGCAATGGAGAACATAGTGATGATTGGAAAAATCAAGGGGGAAATAGAAGATAGGAAGGGGCCGACCAAGAGAAAAGACTCTGAATGGACTGCGACGGTGGCATAGAGGAATATCATCAGCAGAGTTGATCTAGAACACTGTCAGGATCTTCTATTAGGCTCGTTGGCTAACACATGTGAGACAGTACAAGTACAACGTAATTCGACGTAAGACATAGCAACATAAGTTCAATGGATTTATTACCACATTAAATACATAACAATAGTTACAGCAATGTACAACATATAACTCACAACCACAATACAGCTCATAGGTCTGACGCTCACGATATCAGTCGTTCAGCTCACAACCACGGAGATTCACACAAACGCCTTGCTCTCGACACACACGTCCGTTCAGATGTCCAGTCCCAGCTTGGTCTGAGATTAACACACACACTGTCCACTGCCTCTCGTGGGGTCACGTGGCTTTGCGTGCGTCTGTCGTCAGCGCTGGTCGCGTGTCAGGTAAGAATCTCGCCAGCCGACAACTCTTGTCCGCCGGGTGCCGTAACGATGTTGCTGCACACTTAGGCTCTGACATTCTCCCCGGGTACTTCAATGAAAGATGCCATCTTTCATTCATGATGTATGTATATACTGGGGTAGTGTTAATTTCATGTCAGAGACTACTCTTTCCCAGTGTTATGCATGAAAATACATATCAGGCATAGAAATATATACACAAAAAATGTAAGGTGTATTGACATGACAAATGAAGTACAATTTTTAACACAATTCAGGTTTCATCCCCCTGATGCCTGGTTACCTTCATTGCAATAATACCCAGTCAGATCAGTAGCACCAGCTTCACGCATCTACCTCCCAGCTATTTGAAAAAAAAGTAATAATATGATTGTTTTGCAACAACCATCTAGCCAGACTGAAATACGGCTTTGTATTAGTCGTATTAAACACTTAAACTCTGCCCTCATTTGGTCAGGAGCTCTTATGTTGGTTTGCAATGTTGGCAACTCTATGACATGCTTGGTGGACGCCTACCTGCTGTGCCAAACCTTTGAGCAATAAAATGTCTATCTATACAATACACATTAATGAATATGTTTCAAATTATGGCCCTTGATGTAATTCACAAATGCAAGGGAAGTAATTTTGACATTTAAGAAATTCCATACATTACAATAATTATTTAATTTCTTAGCGTCATTGCTTGACGTTTCTTCATATTAACGAGAAAAAGTCGGTAATATGAATACATTAATCAAGATATGATTCTAAGATTACACTAATCAAAATAAATAAGTACCCTATTGGTATATTATATTTTATAGATTCGAAAGGATTTTACAAGTGTCATAAATTTTTGGAAATTTGTACATAGTCTGCTAATTATGTTATACTTTTTAACTTATACCGGAAATGCACACGAAACGAAAAATTTGGTTGATGTTACATTTTCTGAACACAAATGATCCGGTTTTATTTCGGAACGGATAGTAGAATGTTCTCACAGTTCGTGTCTGATGTTATAGTATGACAACGGATTATGATGGAATGTTCTTATTTCCGATGTGTTCACACGTCGAACGATTTGGATCACATTCGCTGTAGAGGTGATGTAGGAGTCAATGTTCGGTCCACATTTGCACATGTTAAAATATCACGGTGAAAAAAAAATCACCCACAAATGTCACAATGGTAAAGTTCGCTTTTGATAATTGGTTAAGCGTTTGTGACACTGTTGTTGGTGTCTATATACAATTAATATCGTTCTCATTCTAACACACACTACACAATTATACTACACTCATTACATGACTTGATTAAAATAAGTATATTATACATGTCGGTCTCCAAACCGTATCACAATTTTGATTATTGACCTTACACAGTAGGTGAATGGAAAAAAATTCACTCATTGGTGGCTGTGTTGGGCTGAGTGTAATATTACACAGTGCACTCAGACATTGCTTACTGGGTCTGTCGGACAACGGGACAAAAGGTCGGCGATTGTATTCATTCTGCCGGGAATATGGCGAACTTCAAAACTGAAATTCTGAAGCTTCAAGGACCAGCGAGCAATCATGTTATTTGATGGTACTGTGGAATTGATATACCTTAATGGACTGTTGTCAGTTTCGATGATAAAGTGACGTCCTAGAAGATATCTGGACAGCTTTGTTACACTTTCTACTAAGGCCAATGCCTCTAACTGCGGAATGGACCAGGCCCGCTCTCGGGGTCTTAGTTTTCTTGATAGAAAACAAACGGGATGCAGGATGCCGTTGTATTCCTGCAATAGGACTGCACCGATCGCAATGGAGCTAGCATCTGTTCTCAATCTGAAAGGTAAACGAATGTTGGGCAATTTAAGGATGAGATTAGGTGTATTCTTATCAGAAAAGTGTGCCAAAACTTTATCAAATGCATTTCGTAGGCATTCATCGTTTACAACTTTTTAGGGTTTATTCTTGGTTAGTAAGTTAGAAAAAACCTCAGTCAGTTCTGAAAAATCAGGAATAAAGTTTCTATAATAATTAATAAGTCCTAACAAACTGCGGACTTGTTTCTTATTTGTTGGAAGTGACAGTTTTAGAATTTTGGAGACAATTTTGTTGTCTGTCATGACAAAGCCATTGGATATTCTGTACCCCAAAAATGATATTTCTTGGTAAGCCATGCTCATCTTTGAAGGCTTCACTGTTAGTCAGTGCTGTCTGATACTAGGTAGTAGTAGTAGAACGTCTTGTCCAGGTGTCAATGTTATAGTTACGTCGTTGTCTCTGTATGGACACAGATGTCGTCAGTATAGTGAATGATATTAGGAATGTCAGATAGGAGGAGTCGTATAGCAGACAAGGCCAGTCTGGAGTTACTGGATCTAAAGATATAAAGTGGGTTACGGTTAAAATCTTCCAAAAGGATTTTCAAATTTCATGTTGAGATCACTTTGAGTGCTATCTCCAACCCTGCACTCGTACATGTGTGTATACGTTCAATAGTTCAAACAATAATAATACACCATGTATAGTTGTGAAATGTAATCGTGCATGTTTGTATGATCTTTTGCAATTTGTGTATATTTTCCAAAATATGTAGGGTAATTTGTTGCTGATTTTTGTCAGTAATTCCACCGACTGATGCTTTACATTGTTCAGCATAGGTATTCGTATGAGTTGATTTAACATAGAGATTATGAGTGGCAGTAACAAAATTTGGTTCAACCGTAATGACATAAGTAACAAAGTCTGCTGGTTTGTCATGAGTAATATCATATGTGTTGTGTCATGATGCTGTGGAAATATAACTGTTTGTGAAGACATTTGTTTTGTATTTACAATCAGTAGTGCAAGAATAACTATCCACTGTGTGCACTTGGTTATGTGTGTAGTTAACAGGGAGTAAAGTAGGTATAGTATATACCATGATGATTTATGATCTTTCCTCGCTGTTGTGAACTGTTTGTTTTCTGCACCTTTTTCTTTGTGCTGATACCCACTAGTTTCTGTTTCTTCTTGTTCTGAGATGGTAATCACGTTGGTATGGTGTGGTATCTTGGTCTGTTCATCATGTTGTTGTATGATGAGTTGGGTAGTTAAGGCAGTATTTGTTGTGGTGTTAACTTTTTGCCTTGTGTGAGGTTTGGACTCTATGTAATCTGTCACATTCAATACATTTCCAATTAATAAATCACAACATGGATTGTCTAATAAAGCACAAGTTACTCTGCCTGATAAGAAAGGTGATTTTATATTGGCCCATGCCATGGGATATTTCTCTACTGTCCCTGAAACAGTTTTGCAATAGATGTACTCATCTAGGTAGTCTTTAGGATCAGCTAAGGTCTTTCGAAGACCGATAAGACAGGACCCTGTGTCGCGTACACATGTGCATACTGTGTCATTGATGTAACCTTTATGGAATGTTAATTTTCCTAACGACAGTTTTGAGGTTTTGTTCAATTCCTCACTTTCTTGTTGAGCATTGACCTCTTTATATAAAGAATGAGGTTGAGTGATGTTAACAACATTATTAC
Source organism: Cepaea nemoralis (assembly GCA_014155875.1). Taxonomy (NCBI): domain Eukaryota; kingdom Metazoa; phylum Mollusca; class Gastropoda; order Stylommatophora; family Helicidae; genus Cepaea; species Cepaea nemoralis. The sequence goes on from JACEFZ010024716.1 coordinate 312,721, forward strand.
AATATGGTACAAAGTCTGGTGTTGTCTTCATGTCTGTGATGTTTACTTTTCTTACGTTCTTTGCTGAACTGCATTTTGAGTCTATTGCCAAGTTAGCTTCCTCATTGGCAATAGGGACGGCGTGCCCGCATGTTAAGGTACCATTTTCATTGAAGGTATTACAGACAGTGCATTTGTTGGCACTAAATACATCACAAGCCTGTGCTGCATGTACAGGATGTTTTTCTGGATTTTCGTCTTCTGACGCTGAGCTATCGAACAAGGCGGCATTGGCTTTGTTGGTCATATGCCTGCCTCTACAATCCATACGATAGTGACCGTAAGCCTTGCAGAGAAAACATTTACGTGCACTTTTGAACGATCTACGTTCTATGTCTTGTCTGTTTACCATATTTTGCAAGTATGTTAGGTACCCTGGGTTTTTATCGCACATCTCGTTCAAATGGTGAGACAATTTACAGTGAGTGCATTGTCTAACTCTATCAGAGGTAGGCCTGTGTGGTTTTTGCCTACTATAGTTGTTCTCATAGTTGGCTGCTGCTACCCAGTTACTGTCAGTAGCTTCTGTGGCAAAACACTGTTTATTTGCCGTATAATAGGCCGACCCACGTCTTTCCATTTCTTCCACACTTATGCATTCATTCTCTTGTAAGAACTTAGAAAAAGATGATGGGACAGAAGAAATAACTTTATCTCGAATAATGAGATCTTCTAATTTATCATAATTTTTGTTAATTTTGGCTGATGAAGTCCATTTGCTGAAAATGTCTCGGACTAAACAGAGGTAGTCAGAGAACGTTTGAGTTGATTTTGGACTCAGTTTACTGAATTGTTCTCTGTACCCTGATTCATCTAACATGAAATGTGCCATTATTTTAGATTTAATGTAATGGTACTCTTTTCTGAGGTCTTTGGGGATGGTTTCAATGACTTTCAGAGGTTCCCCAGATAGACTCCTCATATATAAAATATTCCATTCCGAAAGTGGAACTTGGTAATGTTCCATTAATGTCTCAAAATTTTGGGTAAAGGCTGCTATGCAGTCACCCGAGGTATAGTTACGAACGATACCTTGGTACTTTTTATACTGGTTTTCTTTTTCCAGTCTTTCAGATTTCTTTGACTCTTTATTCATTGCAGTCTCAGTGTCGAGTTGTTTAATTTTCAATTGTAATTCAAGTTCTTCTCTCTTACTCTGAGCTGCTATTTCTGCTTTCTTAAGTTCACTGTCTATCTCAGCTTGCTTTGTCTTTGCAGCCATTTCTAATTCGGCTTGCTTTAATGCTGTTTCAATCTCTGCCTGTTTCAAAGCTGTTTCTGCCTCTACTTGCTTGGCAGCTTTTTCAATCTCTGCCTGTTTCAAGGCTGTTTCTGCCTCTGCTTGCTTGGCAGCTCTTTCAGCTGCTCTATCTTCGCGTTCACAGTACTCAGCGTATTTCTTCTCACTCCATTGTGTTAATTCATTACCTTCCAACTTTAATTTTAAACCCATATCGATGAAATCAAATAATGACGACATGATGGAGAGAATACGTCAATGACAATCAACCACACAAAATATATTATAAATGGTTAGTCGAAAAATAACTTACAATTGATTTGACTATACGATGCGTGCCCACTAATGCATACGTAAAGTTAAAGTGAAGAAAAATATACTCAAGTGCCCTTGGATATGATGAATGGTTGGGCAATCGGGCTAGAAAACGGTAAGGTCGTACTTCGGAACCACAAATGACCTCTACGGCAGGGTTATGGATGGTACGCAAAAAAACCTGCTTTGTTTTTGGAGAGAAATAAGTTAGCGTGTGTTTGTTGGTGTGTGCCTGTAAGTCACTAAGTGTTGATTTGGTTTGGATGGCATTGAGTATAATTGTATGTCGTAAATTTGTCGTCAACAGTGTTTCTTTCAACAGAAGTTACACTCTTTCCAAAACTCTTTGCGTTCCACAAACTCAATACACAAAAACAATCTATCTGTATTTGAACACTCAATAACATTGATGACACATCACTTACATCAAGATGACATTCAGTAAGGACAAAGACATCAAGTTTACAAGATGGCGACAAGGTCAAAATGGTGGCAAAATCACAATGTTGACAAGGTCAAACGATGACAATTTTCACAGATCACAAATGTTTAACACGTTTACAGGATCAAACAATATGTACTGTACATTTACTAATGATCTTAAACATATTTAGACAATGTAGTAATGGATCACACTGAGACTTTTCCGATCACATGTACATCACTATAACCTTGACAAATTTTACAAGTACAAGAATTATAGTTTTAAATCACAAAGATGAACAACACACGTCTAAATATATTAGGTTCTTAAATAAAGACGAGCAACCCACGTCCACACGTGTCAGGATCTTCTATTAGGCTCGTTGGCTAACACATGTGAGACAGTACAAGTACAACGTAATTCGACGTAAGACATAGCAACATAAGTTCAATGGATTTATTACCACATTAAATACATAACAATAGTTACAGCAATGTACAACATATAACTCACAACCACAATACAGCTCATAGGTCTGACGCTCACGATATCAGTCGTTCAGCTCACAACCACGGAGATTCACACAAACGCCTTGCTCTCGACACACACGTCCGTTCAGATGTCCAGTCCCAGCTTGGTCTGAGATTAACACACACACTGTCCACTGCCTCTCGTGGGGTCACGTGGCTTTGCGTGCGTCTGTCGTCAGCGCTGGTCGCGTGTCAGGTAAGAATCTCGCCAGCCGACAACTCTTGTCCGCCGGGTGCCGTAACGATGTTGCTGCACACTTAGGCTCTGACAAACACCAAAGACCGAGATCTGTGGAGAGACATGAACGCCTACGCCAGCTCTCAAGGCACTTCATAATGATTATGATGACGTGTAAATTGTGATACAGATCTAATAAATAACATTTATTTTACATTTTGAATACTCAGGGGATATTGTGTGTGGCCGTCCTAGAGTCATATTTACATCAAGAAGCCATAGGAACAACAGATTTATAGATGCCTACGGCAATTCAGCTGACGAGTTCCACGATGCCCTACATTTGGACAAGATACTAGGCGGAAATTACGTCACTTATGGTGAAGTCCCGTGGCAAGCGTCAATATTATACAACAATCAACACATATGTGGAGGTGCCATAATAAGTGAATTCTGGGTAATCAGCGCTGCACATTGTTTTTTGTAAGTGTTAAGTAACAATTTAATGACTGTTATATCTTATCGCTAATCGTAAATCTTCATGAAAAGTTACTTCTGCTTCTTCCTTTGTCCTTCAGCGTTTATCTTGAAGCGTCGTAGAGAGGAGGCAGGTGCCATTTTCTGTATTTGGCTCGGCTTGTTGATTGTACTGACGTCATATCTGATATTGATTTATTTGGTTGTTTCGGGATTTGAAATTTAAATATTGAGCAATATTGCTCAATATTTAAATTTCAAATCCCGAAACAACCAAATAAATCAATTTGATTATTGCTCACTGGACTTTAGGAGGCCTGGTGTTCCTTGCCAGTGAGAAGTCCTGATCGTTCGGGTCCACATCGATTGACTGACGTTAGTCGCGGCGATTGGGCAATCTTGAGCATAGCCCACGATGGGTGACGTTGTGGTGTTCTGTTATGATAATTTGGCGTGTCCAGCGTGTGCCGCATGGTTACACACCCGCTTCACACGCCAGTGATCCGGGGCTTGTTTCCGAATCCGGTCATGGATATGCACTACTGACGAGCTCAAACGAGAGCGAAACTCGAGTATAGTGCTTCCATATTGACGTGGATAGGCCTTAGGTTCATACCAGAATACGATCAGCGTTGCCAGTAGTGGGTTGTGCTCAATATTTAAATTTCAAATCCCGAAACAACCAAATAAACAACATATGATAACAACACCCATTTAATGCTGATATTTGATCATATCATCCGTGGAATGCTGACTGTTAATAAAGTGTGTGATCACAACACCCATGGAATGCTGATTGTTAACACATAATATACCCACAACACCCATGGGATGCTGATTGTTAACAAGGTATGAGATCTCAACACCTATATGTGTGCTTTCCATTTGCATATTTCTATGTCTTCCTCTGCTTCTCTTGTCCAAAATTTGCCTCACTTCCAGTAAGGATACTGTGTCTAATAAATCATTTAACTGTTCGTGTGCTGGTGCCAATGTAGCGGGTTCAACCCCTACCGGGTCAGTTGAACAACAATTTTGACTTCTTGTCGTTGACTTCGGGACGCAAATTATAAGTACCTCAGAAGTCTGAGTGGGTTCGCGTAATGGGACATTGGTAATTAGGACATCAAATCAACACACAAAAATCAGTCCAGTGCACAAGGAGAAGTAGCATTGTATGGACTACGCTAGAGTTCAAAGAGTACGAACGTAAGAGATATCCATCGTTTCTTTTGATAGTAACAGTAAATGACTATGTTACACTATTTATGGCGTATTGGGCATAGAGTGCTGGAGCCATAGTTCATAAATAAACAGACGAGTATTGATTGGAGTTCGTAGAAGTAGAAGAAAGAAGTAGAGACTAGACGACGCACTAGACGACATAAGCAAACACATGTGTATTATTTATTTATACTTACCAACCGGGATTCGAACCTGTCACCTCTAAATGACGACAGCGCCTCGCTGCTGGATCAGCTGTACTTCGACGCTAGTCCAAACGACGTGCCAGGGGAGATGTGGTAACAATCCAGCTAGCTGACTTCACTTCCCCAGGACATTTCTGTTACCCATCC
>JACEFZ010024716.1:322500-329201 GCA_014155875.1 Cepaea nemoralis
TTTGCCCACAATGTCAAAGAACATTTCGAGACAAAATAGGTCTTATCAGCCATCTTAGAACCCACCGCTCCATACCTTCAACCCCACTGGATAGAAATGAATGGTCGTCATCATTCTTGATAGACAAACAACATGACGTGTGGCTTTGGTGATCATGTCTGTCCACAGGCGTGTCTCATTTACTGCCAGTCGTTCATAATAATGATTATCCTTAATGCCATGAAGCCAAAGAGTTCAGCATCTTCTCTCATGATCTCCCCAGAATATGTGTATAGTAGACTCACACACATTGTTAATATTTATTTTGTAAGAGGTTTTCGAATGTTAACATATAGTTGGGCAGTGGCTTTTTTCGGCATACTCAACGATTTCAGCATATCGCTAGAAGAATAATAGTCCACATTTACTGGTTACTCGCTTAAGAATCGACTGGAAGACTGAGCTCCAAGTCTCACATCCGATGCGGCGGGGCTTATGGCGTACTCGCCCTGAAACATGGTTTGTATTCTAGGATTTAGCTTGGTGTAGAGACCTTCCTCTCGACTCAGCGCCGAAGTATCATCTCCATGGCCACGGTTTCAATGATTCCCTTTCTTTCTCTGAACTCAGTAACCTGCAGGATGTACAGGACCGGTACTGGGATATTTCTATCTGTGGAGAGACATAATAGGAGCCCGAGCCATATGGGATAACACCCGGTGCAATGAAGTCTGTCGACTTTTAATCGGCGTTTTTCTGTAATTAAATGATTCAGCTCACAATATACGGGCTGGCTAATATTAGAAATAAGTTGCTAATGATTCCTCCACGAGATTGAAGTATGTGATTGTCAACTGACTCCATTCACATGTCCAAAGTGAAAATTAGCTGTAGCTTTTAACGGGCACTGTGGCGAAGGAGCCGCGAAGCAATTCGTAATCCCACAGACCGCGTTCAAAACACAGCCGCGGATTATTGTGAAGCAGACATCCTTGCAGTGGTTCCCATTCAAAGGTATGAGTGCCGGTCATTTAAAAAGCAAGGGCCATTTGTGTGAACGTAAACTTGCCAAGAAATCACAAACAACCCTAAATTGCTGGGGTTGACTGCGACGTCCCCTAACTGATATGTACCTAACTTGTAACAGCGAGCGACTGTAGCTTAGGAGATAGTGGGGATAGTGAAGAGCAGTTTGCCAATACCCGTTATAACGAGATGAAGGTGCGAAATTAGCTGCTGACGATTTGAAAGCAGATCAATTTGTTATGATTATCGATGGCGGCCGTGCCTCGAACGCGGAATGCTGAATTGTTAGTGTTCAGATTGAAGACGCAGTGCATGCGCTGTACTTTTTGAGTGAATATATTTATTACAAAATTAATTTACACTCTTGTTTGGCTTTGCTGATCGTACTTATTGATTGAATATTTGTATCCCAACAATAATTTACATTCTTGATTGACACTGTTGATTGTACCTATTGAGTTAATAATATTTGTATTCCAATCATTATTTACATTCTTGATTGACTTTGTTGATCGCACTTATCGATGAAATATTTGTATTGTAACAATAATTTAATTTCGTTATTGGCCTTTTTGATCGATAGTAAACCAAAATGATTATGACATAGCACTGGTCAAGATTAAAGCCTCAAGTGACGGTCGGGGCATTCGCTTCAACGATAATGTTCAACCCATCTGCCTGGCATACGAAACAGAAGCTCCTAATGTTAACACCCCAATGACATTCACCGGATGGGGGTGGACATCTGAAGGTACGAATTCTCTGTTCCTTAATTACATTGGTGTAATGGTTAGGACATTGCGCTGACGATGTAATGAGTATGGTCGGAGAAGAGTTCGATGCTAGCTCTTCTCGTTCTCTAAGTGAAGGTTAAATTTTCATTTTCTCTTTATTGCTCACATCTTTTCATCTTTTTATTCTTCTGAAACCATTCTTATGCCTTAATGTAGTCACTGGAGGGTCTCACTGATTACATGTGTTTTGTGTATGTATTTATTAGCTGATGAAGGCGAGTTGCCGCTACGTCCTTGCATTATTCGCAATTCTATTCTGTACAGCTGCATTACTTTGTGTTATTGTATATTGCTTATAATAAACAAATAAAAACCGTAAACTGATTAGATAAATTAGCCGTTAACAGTCATAAATATCTGGTCAGAAGAAATAAATTAGAGAACTTGGTGACAACTGGCAAGATTGAGGGGAAAAGTACAAGAGGAAGGCCACGTGGTATGGTATAGACAAGAACACAGAGCTGATCTGCGAATCTTGTGATCGTTTGAGATGGCGAAACATGACCCCACGCTTATCGTCATGTTGATGATGTTGAAAATGATCATTCCCCGGCTCGCTCAGTCCTCCGATGTAGCAGGGTCCCAAAGCTCACTGGTTCCATAAAGATGTGGTTGTGGCATCTCCTCTCTGTCCCTAGAAGATGACACAGATGTGCTTGACCAGGCTTCACTCCCAGGTCGCGTAATCGAGCAAAAGTCGGAGTCACGTCAGTATCCGCCAATATAGTCCGTACTGCATTTATTGTGTCAGCACTGCCCACTCTTCTTCCCGTGGGTATTGGTGGATTTCATCGCAGTAAACACTTGCATTTCTGCCGCTGTGATTTCCTGGCACATTTACGTTCAGTAGTTTGTCATTGCTTTCTGAACTACCGGCACCGATACCAACACAAAACCAACGCAACGCGGTATGCTGCCAAATCGCGCGTAGCTGTGTTTTTAGCGTGGGTATTCATTTAATCAGCCGGTCTCTCTGGCTGAGGAATTACACCACTTTCTCCGTAATCTCGTTTATCCACGCAGGGTCTCGCAGCGAGGTGAGAATTGGAAGGGTTCGACCCCCGTTTGTGACTTGCGGGATAATGAGCCGGCCGCTCAGAAAGCAATGGCAAACTACTGAGCGTAATCTTGCCAAGAAATCAACATACAGCTGAAAGATGCTGATGTTGACAGCGATGTCCTGTAAAGGATGTGCAAAACTTTTTTTAAAATTCATTTATTCATTCAGAAGCATGTCCTTTGCAGAACCTCGCTCCCATAACAACCTTCCTAAAACCTCTCGATCATAAGCAAGATGCCCTGCCTCCGATACACCCATCTGGAGATCATCCGCAACATTCTGCACCCATCTTCTCTTTGGCTTTCCTCTTTATCTCTCTCAATCATATACCCCTCCATTATTGTTCTCTCGAAACTTTCGTGACGTTTCAAGTGACCAAAATATTTCAGTTTTCTTTGTTTTATCGTCTTTAATAGCCAACCTTCTTCAATATTCAGCTCTTGAAGTATGGCTGCATTTGTTCTTTTCTTTACCCAAGATATTCTTAGAACTCGTCTATAACATTTATATTCAAAGGCATTTATGCGCTGTTCAGCTTGTTTAGTAAGTATCCATGTCTCACAGGCGTATGTTGCAATGGGAAAGATGCATGCTCTTAAAAACCTAATTTTTGTAGTTCTGTCTGTCCCATTCCATAATTTACTCAACTGTTTTAGTCTTTGAAGAGCAATTGATAGTCGTCATTTACTTTCTTTCATTGTGTCACCGTTGTTGGTAATCAATGACCCAAGATATTCAAAATTTTCCACCACCTACACTTTTCCTCATTAATATATATTTCTTTCATGGGTGGGTATACGGGATTACAAACCCCGTTCGTAAAACCTTCGCCACGGAGACCGGCATTGTAAGATAGGAATCGTGAGTAAATATACCATTACAGGCAAGGGTAATAAATGTAGCAAATATACCATTACAGACAATGGTAATAAATGTAGCAAATACAGAACTTACAGGGAGGCGCAGTGGCTCAGAGGCTAGCACGCTTGCTGGCATCCTCGAGGGTGTTTCTATTGAAATAGACAGAAATCCCTATCCAAGAGTTTGCCGACAGTCTCTAGAAATTATGGCTCGTTATAAGATTGTCTAAAGGGATGGTCCCGATAGAAGAGACTGGGATTCACTTGGTAGACAAAGGCAGAAGGTGAAGAACACTCGTGTATGTAGGAAGACCTAACACGAATGTCTAGTTTATCTGTCGGTGATCCTTCGTCATTTGATGAAGCCCCCTGTTTTAAATACTTTCACGCACTCACGCGCACGCCTTGCGTTCAAATGATCACGAAGGGAGTACGTGGGTACAAGTATAAAACAATAATACTCTTTAATAGTAAAAGAGATAATGAAAATTGTCGTTCAAGTGGTGAACTATGACAGTTACAATTATGTTACAGGTACAAAAATAAAACAGTTTTCTGATGCTTAGCTAGATCGCATATCATCATTCACACCATCCAGACAGTGACACACTCAGAACACATGTAGACACAGAGTCACCTGAGACAATCTGATCTCTGTTAGGAATAGTGCTGGCTTTCGGTTGTATTATGTCTTGGAGTCGACCCTGGCATTCGACAGGTGTACGATGCTCCTCCGGATTCCAGGTTCCGTCTCCACTAGTTGGTGGCTCAAAGTTTCGGTAACCGGACCGGTTAGGTGTCAGCAGTATCAGCAGCGAGGCTCCTTAAATCAAACAAACAGTTGCAGACTCCTTAGTGTCTTGACAATAACAATGTGTCTGAGTGTTGGTGTTGTGTGTCTGTTGTGTATGTGTCAGATGCAGAACAGGAATAAAACAATTCCTCTCTGCTATTCTGTATCAAAAGCAAAGGCCAATAGTTCTTATCAGCTTGGCTATACCTTGTATGACATGATGATACAAGGTGAAAAAGGGTCCAGAAGTGGACACATTCTAAGACCACATGGTCCATTGGAATAGAACATGTAGACAAATCTTTGTTTGAAAAAAACATTACAAAATGTACATGGTTGTAAAACTTGAAGTGACTCATATGCAATAATTACTGGTGTATTCCTTAACACCATGGTGAGGAAGTCCTGGGCAGCCAGGATGTTTCCCTAGATAGCTAAGGAAAGGCCAACAATAATTCAACCTAATCCCACATCAGTCATTAGGCATAAAGCAATCAAGTGTCGCCATGAAGTCGTGAGGTATACCCCACAGAATATACGAGCTAAAAGATAAGAAGGCCAGCAGGCAAGCAAGAGGGCTGAGATATTCCAGGCATTGGGCTTTAGGATGTCTCAGTTATCCCTTGTTGAGTTATTTACTCCCCAAATTCTGATTCCTCACCACATAGTATTTGCTTTGAACCTATGACCGTCAGTGTCGTGTAGTTCAGGCATGGCGGTGAATCAGGGGTAAGCAAATTTATGTTTGAATATAAATCGCCTAGTAATATTGCTGGCATGTGAGAATCATGTTCCACATGTCTCTTCTACTTCTGCCCACATGGCAAAATCATGTTATCATATTTTCAACAAAATATACACGTAAATACATTCACAAAATGCATATGAAAATAATCAGTAAGGTTTATACATTATATCTATATATTTTTATCTATAAATATATCTAGGCCTCACATGTTTTCTCTCAATGTCTCCCCTTTCCAATACCACGTTTCATAAATATACATGGTCGGGAAAGTTTTGGGTTTTCCCAATATCAGAATATAAATGTGTACACACTTCTTACTATAATCGTAATTATTATGTTACTACACTCACCCCCAGTCTTATTGCAGCAATAAAGATCGGTTTTGGTATAATCTACCAAGGATGCAACTGGATATGGCAGCTCATCTCATGCAAGGTCTGCTTAGCACAGCAGCTATAGTCATTGTGAACCGGACGGAAGTGGTTAGTCACAATTTCCGGTGCAGCCGTACTATTAGCATATCGCTGTTTTCCCGTTGCTAGGGAGTGACGGCCATATACTTGGTATTAATGATAAGGGTAGTAAAACAGGGGATTTCCCTTGTGACATCATTTGATGACGTGAAAATATGTGCTGTCCCCAATAGTACAGTGTGTAGTTTTAGTGCAGCAAATGTCTGCGTCGCTAATATGACGTCATTATTAGTAATTTAGCTGCCGTACTGAATCCAGAATGTAAATTAGGAATTCCACTAACGTAGTAGTGGTGGTGTTTGCATAGTGATCTAGACTCATCCCGTCACACATGGGTGGGTATACGGGATTACAAACCCCGTTCGTAAAACCTTCGCCACGGAGACCGGCATTGTAAGATAGGAATCGTGAGTAAATATACCATTACAGGCAAGGGTAATAAATGTAGCAAATATACCATTACAGACAATGGTAATAAATGTAGCAAATACAGAACTTACAGGGAGGCGCAGTGGCTCAGAGGCTAGCACGCTTGCTGGCATCCTCGGTGGTCATGTGTTCGGAACTGAACTTAGGCAGATATTTATCGACCAGGCCAATCAAACAAACATTGAAACCAAGAAATGTTCTAGAAAAGAAAGGCGGCCGGCGCGATCTATTAACCACACCAGCCATCAAGTACCGATTGGTCTACTAACATGGTGCTAGGACCATATAGTAAATCCTCGAAGTTGCGCAAAAGTGTCTTTTATATTTTTAGTGACAGAAGTTGAAAGGAGCTGTAGAAACAAAGTGGCAAGTACGCTAGATTGTCGGTATGATGGTCATATTTTCGAATTTAACTCTGAATGAATTATTTTTTAATTAATTTCTCGGGATGTAAATGTGACCAAAATAATATTGACAACATCACACCTGAAGTACCGACAGGTCGCAAAGTATGCGGCGACTTGCACCATATACCTCGC
>JACEFZ010024716.1:329242-384242 GCA_014155875.1 Cepaea nemoralis
TAATGTGATTAATTTCACGACATCTAGCATTCGATGGATAATGTGATTAATATCACGATACCTCTACACTCGATGGATAATACGTTAATATCACGATACCTCACACTCGATGGATAATGTGATTAATATCACGATACCTCCACATTCCGATGGATAATTGATTAATATCACGATACCTCGGCACTCGATGGATAATGTGATTAATATCACGATACCTGAGCATTCGATGGATAATGTGATTAATATCACGATACCTGAGCATTCGATGGATAATGTGATTAATATCACGATACCTGAGCATTCGATGGATAATGTGATTAAGATCACGATACTGAGCATTCGATGGATAATGTGATTTATATCACGATCCATCGGCATTCGATGGATAATTTGATTAATATCACGATACCTGAGCATTCGATGGATAATGGATTATATCACGATACCTGAGCATTCGATGGATAATGTGATTAATATCACGATACCTCCACACTCGATGGATAATGTGATTAATATCACGATGCTTGAGCATTCGATGGATAATGTGATTAATATCACGATACCTGAGCATTCGATGGATAATGTGATTAATATCACGATACCTCGGCATTCGATGGATAATGTGATTAATATCACGATACCTGAGCATTCGATGGATAATGTGATTAATATCACGATACCTCCACACTCGATGGATAATGTGATTAATATCACGATACCTCGGCATTCGATGGATAATGTGATTAATATCACGATACCTGACCATTCGATGGATAATGTGAATAATATCACGATACCTCGGCAGTCGATAGATAATGTGATTAATATCACGATACCTGAGCATTCGATGGATAATGTGATTAATATCATGATACCTCGGCATTCGATGGATAATGTGATTAATATCACGATACCTCGGCACTCGATGGATAATGTGATTAATATCACGATACCTGAGTATTCGATGGACAATGTGATTAATATCACGATACCTCGGCAGTCGATGGATAATGTGATTAATATCACGATACCTGAGCATTCGATGGATAATGTGATTAATATCACGATACCTGAGCTTTCGATGGATAATGTGATTAATATCACGATAATTCGGCATTCGATGGATAATGTGATTAATATCACGATACCTCCACACTCGATGGATAATGTGATTAATATCACGATACGTGAGCATTCGATGGATAATGTGCTTAATATCACGATACCTGAGCATTCGATGGATAATGTGATTAATATTACGATACCTAGGCAGTCGATGGATAATGTGAGTAATATCACGATACCTGAGAATTCGATCGATAATGTGATTAATATCACGATACCTCGGCATTCGATGGATAATGTGATTAATATCACGATACCTGAGCATTCGATGGATAATGTGATTAATATCACGATACCTCGACAGTCGATGGATAATGTGATTAATATAACGATACCTGAGCACTCGATAGATAATGTGATTAATATCACGATACCTGAGTATTCGATGGACAATGTGATTAATATCACGATACCTCGGCAGTCGATGGATAATGTGATTAATGTCACGATACTTGAGCATTTGATGGATAATGCGATTAATATCACGATACCTGAGCATTCGATGGATAATGTGATTAATATCACGATACCTGAGCATTCGATGGATAATGTGATTAATATCACGAGACCTCGGCATTCGATGGATAATGTGATTAATATCACGATAGCTGAGAATACGATGGATAATGTGATTAATATCACAATACCTGAGCATTCGATGGATAATGTGATTAATATCACGATACCTCGGCATTCGATGGATAATGTGATTAATATCACGATAACTCCACACTCGATGGATAATGTGATTAATATCACGATACCTCGGCAGTCGATGGATAATGTGATTAATATCACGATACCTCCACACTCGATGGATAATGTGATAAATATAACGATACCTCCAAATTCGATGGATAATGTGATTAATATCACGATCCCTGAGCATTCGATGGATAATGTGATTAATATCACGATACCTGAGCATTCGATGGATAATGTGATTTATATCACGATACCTCGGCAGTCGATAGATAATGTAATTAATATCACGATACCTGAGCATTCGATAGATAATGTGATTAATATCACGATACCTGAGCATTCGATGGATAATGTGATTAATATCACGATACCTCCACACTCGATGGATAATGTGATTAATATCACGAAACGTTAGCATTCGATGGATAATGTGCTTAATATCACGATACCTGAGCATTCGATGGATAATGTGATTAATATTACGATACCTCGCAGTCGATGGATAATGTGAGTAATATCACGATACCTGAGCATTCGATCGATAATGTGATTAATATCACGATACCTCGGCATTCGATGGATAATGTGATTAATATCACGATACCTGAGCATTCTATGGATAATGTGATTACTATCACGATACCTCGGCATTCGATGGATAATGTGATTAATATCACGATACCTGAGCATTCGATGGATAATGTGATTAATATCACGATACCTCGGCAGTCGATGGATAATGTGATTAATATAACGATAATGGAGCATTCGATGGGTAATGTGATTTATATCACGATACCTCGGCATTCGATGGATAATTTGATTAATATCACGATACCTGAGCATTCGATGGATAATGTGATTAATATCACGATACCTGAGCATTCGATGGATAATGTGATTAATATCACGATACCCCCACACTCGATGGATAATGTGAGTAATATCACGATACCTCCACACTCGATGCATAATGTGATTAATATCACGTTACCTTTGCATTCGATGGATAATGTGATTAATATCACGATACCTGAGCATTCGATGGATAATGTGATTAATATCACGATACCTCGGCAGTCGATGGATAATGTGATTAATATCACGATACCTGAGCATTCGATGGATAATGTGATTAATATCACGATACCTGAGCATTCGATAGATAATGTGATTAATGTCACGATACTTGAGCATTCGATGGATAATGTTATTAATATCACGATACCTGAGCATTCGATGGATAATGTGATTAATATCACGATACCTGAGCATTCGATGGATAATGTGATTAATATCTCGATACCTGAGCATTCGATGGATAATGTGATTAATAGCACGATACCTGAGCATTCGATGGATAATGTGATTAATATCACGATACCTGAGCATTCGATGGATAATGTGATTTATATCACGATACCTCGGCAGTCGATAGATAATGTGATTAATATCACGATACCTGAGCATTCGATAGATAATGTGATTAATATCACGATACCTGAGCATTCGATGGATAATGTGATTAATATCACGATACCTCCACACTCGATGGATAACGTGATTAATATCACGATACGTTAGCATTCGATGGATAATGTGCTTAATATCACGATACCTGAGCATTCGATGGATAATGTGATTAATATTACGATACCTCGGCAGTCGATGGATAATGTGAGTAATATCACGATACCTGAGTATTCGATCGATAATGTGATTAATATCACGATACCTCGGCATTCGATGGATAATGTGATTAATATCACGATACCTGAGCATTCGATGGATAATGTGATTACTATCACGATACCTCGGCATTCGATGGATAATGTGATTAATATCACGATACCTGAGCATTCGATGGATAATGTGATTAATATCACGATACCTCGGCAGTCGATGGATAATGTGATTAATATAACGATAATGGAGCATTCGATGGGTAATGTGATTTATATCACGATACCTCGGCATTCGATGGATAATTTGATTAATATCACGATACCTGAGCATTCGATGGATAATGTGATTAATATCACGATACCTGAGCATTCGATGGATAATGTGATTAATATCACGATACCTCCACACTCGATGGATAATGTGATTAATATCACGATACCTCAACACTCGATGCATAATGTGATTAATATCACGTTACCTTTGCATTCGATGGATAATGTGATTAATATCACGATACCTGAGCATTCGATGGATAATGTGATTAATATCACGATACCTCGGCAGTCGATGGATAATGTGATTAATATCACGATACCTGAGCATTCGATGGATAATGTGATTAATATCACGATACCTGAGCATTCGATAGATAATGTGATTAATGTCACGATACTTGAGCATTCGATGGATAATGTGATTAATATCACGATACCTGAGCATTCGATGGATAATGTGATTAATATCACGATACCTGAGCATTCGATGGATAATGTGATTAATATCACGATACCTCGGCATTCGACGGATAATGTGATTAATATCACGATACCTGAGAATTCGATGGATAATGTGATTAATATCACGATACCTGAGCATTCGATGGATAATGTGATTAATATCACAATACCTCGGCATTCGATGGATAATGTGATTAATATCACGATACATCGGCATTCGATGGATAATGTGATTAATATCACGATACCTCCACACTCGATGGATAATGTGATTAATATCACGATACCTCGTCAGTCGATGGATAATGTGATTAATATCACGATACCTCCACATTCGATGGATAATGTTATTAATATCACGATACCCCGGCATTCGATGGATAATATGATTAATTTTACGACATCTAAGCATTCGATGGATAATGTGATTAATATCACGATACCTCTACACTCGATGGATAATGCGATTAATATCACGATACCTCCACACTCGATGGATAATGTGATTAATATCACGATACCTCCACACTTGATGGATAATGTGATTAATATCACGATACCTCGGCATTCGATGGATAATGTGATTCATATCACGATACCTGAGCATTCGATGGATAATGTGATTAATATCTCGATACCTGAGCATTCGATGGATAATGTGATTAATATCACGATACCTCGGCAGTCGATGGATAATGTGATTAATATAACGATACCTCGAGCATTCGATGGATAATGTGATTATATCACGATACCTCGGCATTCGATGGATAATGTGATTAATATCACGATACCTGAGCATTCGATGGATAATGTGATTAATATCACGATACCTGAGCATTCGATGGATAATGTGATTAATATCACGATACCTCGGCATTCGATGGATATTGTGATTAATATCACGATACCTCGGCAGTCGATTGATAATGTGATTAATATCACGATACCTGGGCATTCGATGGATAATATAATTAATATCACGATACCTCCGCACTCGATGGATAATGTGATTAATATCACGATACCTGAGCATGCGATGGATAATGTGATTAATATCACGATACCTCGCCAGTCGATGGATAATGTGATTAATATCACGATACCTCGGCAGTCGATAGATAATGTGATTAATATCACGATACCACGGCACTCGATGGATAATGTGATTAATATCACGATACCTGACCATTCGATGGATAATGTAATTACTATTACGATACCTCAACATTCGATAGATAATGTGATTAATATCACGATACCTGAGAATTCGATGGATAATGTGATTAATATCACGATACCTGAGCATTCGATGGATAATGTGATTAATATCACGATACCTCGGCATTCGATATATAATGTGATTAATATCACGATACCTCGGCATTCGATTTATAATGTGATTAATATCACGATCTCCACACTCGATGGATAATGTGATTAATACCACGAAACCTCGTCAGTCGATGGATAATGTGATTAATATCACGATACCTCCACACTCGATGTATAATGTGATTAATATCACGATACCTCGGCATTCGATGGATAATGTGATTAATTTCACGACATCTAAGCATTCGATGGATAATGTGATTAATATCACGATACCTCTACACTCGATGGATAATGCGATTAATATCACGATACCTCCACACTCGATGGATAATGTGATTAATATCACGATACCTCCACATTCGATGGATAATGTGATTAATATCACGATACCTCGGCATTCGATGGATAATGTGATTAATATCACGATACCTGAGCATTCGATGGATAATGTGATTAATATCTCGATACCTGAGCATTCGATGGATAATGTGATTAATATCACGATACCTGAGCATTCGATGGATAATGTGATTAATATCACGATACCTGAGCATTCGATGGATAATGTGATTAATATCACGATACCTCGGCAGTCGATAGATAATGTGATTAATATCACGATACCTGAGCATTCGATGGATAATGTGATTAATATCACGATACCTGAGCATTCGATGGATAATGTGATTAATATCACGATACCTCCACACTCGATGGATAATGTGATTAATATCACGATACGTGAGCATTCGATGGATAATGTGCTTAATATCACGATACCTGAGCATTCGATGGATAATGTGATTAATATTACGATACCTAGGCAGTCGATGGATAATGTGAGTAATATCACGATACCTGAGAATTCGATCGATAATGTGATTAATATCACGATACCTCGGCATTCGATGGATAATGTGATTAATATCACGATACCTGAGCATTCGATGGATAATGTGATTAATATCACGATACCTCGACAGTCGATGGATAATGTGATTAATATAACGATACTTGAGCATTCGATGGATAATGTGATTTATATCACGATCCATCGGCATTCGATGGATAATTTGATTAATATCACGATACCTGAGCATTCGATGGATAATGTGATTAATATCACGATACCTGAGCATTCGATGGATAATGTGATTAATATCACGATACCTCCACACTCGATGGATAATGTGATTAATATCACGATGCTTGAGCATTCGATGGATAATGTGATTAATATCACGATACCTGAGCATTCGATGGATAATGTGATTAATATCACGATACCTCGGCATTCGATGGATAATGTGATTAATATCACGATACCTGACCTTTCGATGGATATGTGATTAATATCACAATACCTCCACACTCAATGGATAATGTGATTAATATCACGATACCACGGCACTCGATGGATAATGTGTTTAATATCACGATACCTGACCATTCGATGGATAATGTAATTACTATCACGATACCTCCACACTCGATGGATAATGTGATTAATATCACGATACCTGAGCATGCGATGGATAATGTGATTAATATCACGATACCTCGCCAGTCGATGGATAATGTGATTAATATCACGATACCTGAGCATTCGATGGATAATGTGATTAATATCACGATACCTCCACACTCGATGGATAATGTGATTAATATCACGATACCTCGGCATTCGATGGATAATGTGATTAATATCACGATACCTGACCATTCGATGGATAATGTGAATAATATCACGATACCTCGGCAGTCGATAGATAATGTGATTAATATCACGATACCTGAGCTTTCGATGGATAATGTGATTAATATCACGATAATTCGGCATTCGATGGATAATGTGATTAATATCACGATACCTGACCATTCGATGGATAATGTGCTTAATATCACGATACCTCGGCAGTCGATGGATAATGTGATTAATATCACGATACCTGAGCATTCGATGGATAATGTAATTAATATCACGATACCTCCACACTCGATGGATAATGTAATTAATATCACGATACCTCCACACTCGATGGACAATGTGATTAATATCACGATACCTATGCATGCGATGGATAATGTGATTAATATCACGATACCTCGCCAGTCGATGGATAATGTGATTGATATCACGATACCTGAGCATTCGATGTATAATGTGATTAATATCACGATACCTCTACACTCGATGGATAATGTGATTAATATCATGATACCTCAACATTCGATGGATAATTTGATTAATATCACGATACCTGACCATTCGATGGATAATGTGAATAATATCACGATACCTCGGCAGTCGATGGATATTGTGATTAATATCACGATACCTGAGCATTCGATGGATAATGTGATTAATATCACGATACCTCGGCATTCGATGGATAATGTGATTAATATCACGATACCTGAGCATTCGATGGATAATGTGATTAATATCACGATACCTGAGCATTCGATGGATAATGTGATTATTATCACGATACATCGGCATTCGATGGACAATATGATTAATATCACGATACCTGAGAATTCGATGGATAATGTGATTAATATCACGATACCTGAGCCGTCGATGGATAATGTGATTAATATCACGATACCTCGGCAGTCGGTGGATAATATGATTAATATCACGATACCTAAACACTCGATGGATAATGTGATTAATATCACGATACCTGAGCATTCGATGGATAATGTGGTTAATGTCACGATACCTCGGCAGTCGATGGATAATGTGACTAATATCACGATACCTGAGCATTCGATGGAAAATGTGAGTAATATCACGATACCTCCACACTCGATGGATAATATGATTAATATCACGATACCTCGGCATTCGATGGATAATGTGATTAATATCACGATACCTGACCATTCGATGGATAATGTGATTAATATCACGATACCTCGGCAGTCGATGGATAATGTGATTAATATCACGATACCAGAGCATTCGATGGATAATGTGATTAATATCACGATACCTCGGCATTCGATGGATAATGTGATTAATATCACGATACCTGAGCATTCGATGGATAATGTGATTAATATCACGATACCTGAGCATTCGATGGATATTGTGATTAATATCACGATACCTGAGCATTCGATGGATCATGTGATTAATATCACGATACCTCGGCAGTCGATGGATAATGTGATTAATATCACGATACCTCCACACTCGATGGATAATGTGATTAACATCACGATACCTCGGCAGTCGATGGATAATGTGATTAATATCACGATACCTGAGAATTCGATGGATAATGTGATTAATATCACGATACCTCGGCAGTCGATGGATAATTTAATTAATGTCACAATACTTGAGCATTCGATGGATAATGTGATTAATATCACGATACCTGAACATTCGATGGATAATGTGATTAATATCACGATACCTGAGCATTCGATGGATAATGTGATTAATATCACGATACCTCGGCATTCGATGGATAATGTGATTAATATCACGATACCTGAGCATTCGATGGATAATGTGATTAATATCACGATACCTGAGCATTCGATAGATAATGTGATTAATGTCACGATACTTGAGCATTCGATGGATAATGTGATTAATATCACGATACCTGAGCATTCGATGGATAATGTGATTAATATCACGATACCTGAGCATTCGATGGATAATGTGATTAATATCTCGATACCTGAGCATTCGATGGATAATGTGATTAATATCACGATACCTCTACACTCGATGGATAATGCGATTAATATCATGATACCTCCACACTCGATGGATAATGTGATTAATATCACGATACCTCCACATTCGATGGATAATGTGATTAATATCACGATACCTCGGCATTCGATGGATAATGTGATTCATATCACGATACCTGAGCATTCGATGGATAATGTGATTAATATCTCGATACCTGAGCATTCGATGGATAATGTGATTAATATCACGATACCTCGGCAGTCAATGGATAATGTGATTAATATAACGATACCTGAGCATTCGATGGATAATGTGATTTATATCACGATACCTCGGCATTCGATGGATAATGTGATTAATATCACGATACCTGAGCATTTGATGGATAATGTGATTAATATCACGGTACCTGAGCATTCGATGGATAATGTGATTAATATCACGATACCTCCACACTCGATGGATAATGTGATTAATATCACGATACGTCGGCATTCGATGGATAATGTGATTAATATCACGATACCTGAGCATTCGATGGATAATGTGATTAATATCACGATACCTGAGCATTCGATGGATAATGTGATTAATATCAAGATACCTCGGCATTCGATGGATATTGTGATTAATATCACGATACCTGACCATTCGATGGATAATGTGATTAATATCACGATACCTCGGCAGTCGATGGATAATGTGATTAATATCACGATACCTGGGCATTCGATGGATAATATAATTAATATCACGATACCTCCGCACTCGATGGATAATGTGATTAATATCACGATACCTGAGCATGCGATGGATAATGTGATTAATATCACGATACCTCGCCAGTCGATGGATAATGTGATTAATATCACGATACCTCGGCAGTCGATGGATAATGTGATTAATATCACGATACCACGGCACTCGATGGATAATGTGATTAATATCACGATACCTGACCATTCGATGGATAATGTAATTACTATTACGATACCTCAACATTCGATAGATAATGTGATTAATATCACGATACCTGAGAATTCGATGGATAATGTGATTAATATCATGATACCTGAGCATTCGATGGATAATGTGATTAATATCACGATACCTCGGCATTCGATATATAATGTGATTAATATCACGATACCTCGGCATTCGATTTATAATGTGATTAATATCACGATCTCCACACTCGATGGATAATGTGATTAATACCACGAAACCTCGTCAGTCGATGGATAATGTGATTAATATCACGATACCTCCACACTCGATGTATAATGTGATTAATATCACGATACCTCGGCATTCGATGGATAATGTGATTAATATCACGATATCTGAGCATTCGATGGATAATGTGATTAATATCACGATACCTGAGCATTCGATGGATAATGTGATTATTATCACGATACATCGGCATTCGATGGACAATATGATTAATATCACGATACCTGAGAATTCGATGGATAATGTGATTAATATCACGATACCTGAGCCGTCGATGGATAATGTGATTAATATCACGATACCTCGGCAGTCGATGGATAATATGATTAATATCACGATACCTAAACACTCGATGGATAATGTGATTAATATCACGATACCTGAGCATTCGATGGATAATGTGGTTAATGTCACGATACCTCGGCAGTCGATGGATAATGTGACTAATATCACGATACCTGAGCATTCGATGGAAAATGTGAGTAATATCACGATACCTCCACACTCGATGGATAATATGATTAATATCACGATACCTCGGCATTCGATGGATAATGTGATTAATATCACGATACCTGACCATTCGATGGATAATGTGATTAATATCACGATACCTCGGCAGTCGATGGATAATGTGATTAATATCACGATACCAGAGCATTCGATGGATAATGTGATTAATATCACGATACCTCGGCATTCGATGGATAATGTGATTAATATCACGATACCTGAGCATTCGATGGATAATGTGATTAATATCACGATACCTGAGCATTCGATGGATATTGTGATTAATATCACGATACCTGAGCATTCGATGGATCATGTGATTAATATCACGATACCTCGGCAGTCGATGGATAATGCGATTAATATCACGATACCTCCACACTCGATGGATAATGTGATTAACATCACGATACCTCGGCAGTCGATGGATAATGTGATTAATATCACGATACCTGAGAATTCGATGGATAATGTGATTAATATCACGATACCTCGGCAGTCGATGGATAATTTAATTAATGTCACAATACTTGAGCATTCGATGGATAATGTGATTAATATCACGATACCTGAACATTCGATGGATAATGTGATTAATATCACGATACCTGAGCATTCGATGGATAATGTGATTAATATCACGATACCTCGGCATTCGATGGATAATGTGATTAATATCACGATACCTGAGCATTCGATGGATAATGTGATTAATATCACGATACCTGAGCATTCGATAGATAATGTGATTAATGTCACGATACTTGAGCATTCGATGGATAATGTGATTAATATCACGATACCTGAGCATTCGATGGATAATGTGATTAATATCACGATACCTGAGCATTCGATGGATAATGTGATTAATATCTCGATACCTGAGCATTCGATGGATAATGTGATTAATAGCACGATACCTGAGCATTCGATGGATAATGTGATTAATATCACGATACCTGAGCATTCGATGGATAATGTGATTTATATCACGATACCTCGGCAGTCGATAGATAATGTGATTAATATCACGATACCTGAGCATTCGATAGATAATGTGATTAATATCACGATACCTGAGCATTCGATGGATAATGTGATTAATATCACGATACCTCCACACTCGATGGATAATGTGATTAATATCACGATACGTTAGCATTCGATGGATAATGTGCTTAATATCACGATACCTGAGCATTCGATGGATAATGTGATTAATATTACGAAACCTCGGCAGTCGATGGATAATGTGAGTAATATCACGATACCTGAGTATTCGATCGATAATGTGATTAATATCACGATACCTCGGCATTCGATGGATAATGTGATTAATATCACGATACCTGAGCATTCGATGGATAATGTGATTACTATCACGATACCTCGGCATTCGATGGATAATGTGATTAATATCACGATACCTGTGCATTCGATGGATAATGTGATTAATATCACGATACCTCGGCAGTCGATGGATAATGTGATTAATATAACGATAATGGAGCATTCGATGGGTAATGTGATTTATATCACGATACCTCGGCATTCGATGGATAATTTGATTAATATCACGATACCTGAGCATTCGATGGATAATGTGATTAATATCACGATACCTGAGCATTCGATGGATAATGTGATTAATATCACGATACCTCCACACTCGATGGATAATGTGATTAATATCACGATACCTCAACACTCGATGCATAATGTGATTAATATTACGTTACCTTTGCATTCGATGGATAATGTGATTAATATCACGATACCTGAGCATTCGATGGATAATGTGATTAATATCACGATACCTCGGCAGTCGATGGATAATGTGATTAATATCACGATACCTGAGCATTCGATGGATAATGTGATTAATATCACGATACCTGAGCATTCGATAGATAATGTGATTAATATCACAATACCTCGGCATTCGATGGATAATGTGATTAATATCACGATACATCGGCATTCGATGGATAATGTGATTAATATCACGATAACTCCACACTCGATGGATAATGTGATTAATATCACGATACCTCGTCAGTCGATGGATAATGTGATTAATATCACGATACCTCCACACTCGTTGGATAATGTGATTAATATCACGATACCCCGGCATTCGATGGATAATGTGATTAATTTTACGACATCTAAGCATTCGATGGATAATGTGATTAATATCACGATACCTCTACACTCGATGGATAATGCGATTAATATCATGATACCTCCACACTCGATGGATAATGTGATTAATATCACGATACCTCCACATTCGATGGATAATGTGATTAATATCACGATACCTCGGCATTCGATGGATAATGTGATTCATATCACGATACCTGAGCATTCGATGGATAATGTGATTAATATCTCGATACCTGAGCATTCGATGGATAATGTGATTAATATCACGATACCTCGGCAGTCGATGGATAATGTGATTAATATAACGATACCTGAGCATTCGATGGATAATGTGATTTATATCACGATACCTCGGCATTCGATGGATAATGTGATTAATATCACGATACCTGAGCATTCGATGGATAATGTGATTAATATCACGGTACCTGAGCATTCGATGGATAATGTGATTAATATCACGATACCTCCACACTCGATGGATAATGTGATTAATATCACGATACGTCGGCATTCGATGGATAATGTGATTAATATCACGATACCTGAGCATTCGATGGATAATGTGATTAATATCACGATACCTGAGCATTCGATGGATAATGTGATTAATATCACGATACCTCGGCATTCGATGGATATTGTGTTTAATATCACGATACCTGACCATTCGATGGATAATGTGATTAATATCACGATACCTCGGCAGTCGATGGATAATGTGATTAATATCACGATACCTGGGCATTCGATGGATAATATAATTAATATCACGATACCTCCGCACTCGATGGATAATGTGATTAATATCACGATACCTGAGCATGCGATGGATAATGTGATTAATATCACGATACCTCGCCAGTCGATGGATAATGTGATTAATATCACGATACCTCGGCAGTCGATGGATAATGTGATTAATATCACGATACCACGGCACTCGATGGATAATGTGATTAATATCACGATACCTGACCATTCGATGGATAATGTAATTACTATTACGATACCTCAACATTCGATAGATAATGTGATTAATATCACGATACCTGAGAATTCGATGGATAATGTGATTAATATCATGATACCTGAGCATTCGATGGATAATGTGATTAATATCACGATACCTCGGCATTCGATATATAATGTGATTAATATCACGATACCTCGGCATTCGATTTATAATGTGATTAATATCACGATCTCCACACTCGATGGATAATGTGATTAATACCACGAAACCTCGTCAGTCGATGGATAATGTGATTAATATCACGATACCTCCACACTCGATGTATAATGTGATTAATATCACGATACCTCGGCATTCGATGGATAATGTGATTAATTTCACGACATCTAAGCATTCGATGGATAATGTGATTAATATCACGATACCTCTACACTCGATGGATAATGCGATTAATATCACGATACCTCCACACTCGATGGATAATGTGATTATATCACGATACCTCCACATTCGATGGATAATGTGATTAATATCACGATACCTCGGCATTCGATGGATAATGTGATTAATATCACGATACCTGAGCATTCGATGGATAATGTGATTAATATCTCGATACCTGAGCATTCGATGGATAATGTGATTAATATCACGATACCTGAGCATTCGATGGATAATGTGATTAATATCACGATACCTGAGCATTCGATGGATAATGTGATTAATATCACGATACCTCGGCAGTCGATAGATAATGTGATTAATATCACGATACCTGAGCATTCGATGGATAATGTGATTAATATCACGATACCTGAGCATTCGATGGATAATGTGATTAATATCACGATACCTCCACACTCGATGGATAATGTGATTAATATCACGATACGTGAGCATTCGATGGATAATGTGCTTAATATCACGATACCTGAGCATTCGATGGATAATGTGATTAATATTACGATACCTAGGCAGTCGATGGATAATGTGAGTAATATCACGATACCTGAGAATTCGATCGATAATGTGATTAATATCACGATACCTCGGCATTCGATGGATAATGTGATTAATATCACGATACCTGAGCATTCGATGGATAATGTGATTAATATCACGATACCTCGACAGTCGATGGATAATGTGATTAATATAACGATACCTGAGCATTCGATGGATAATGTGATTTATATCACGATCCATCGGCATTCGATGGATAATTTGATTAATATCACGATACCTGAGCATTCGATGGATAATGTGATTAATATCACGATACCTGAGCATTCGATGGATAATGTGATTAATATCACGATACCTCCACACTCGATGGATAATGTGATTAATATCACGATGCTTGAGCATTCGATGGATAATGTGATTAATATCACGATACCTGAGCATTCGATGGATAATGTGATTAATATCACGATACCTCGGCATTCGATGGATAATGTGATTAATATCACGATACCTGACCTTTCGATGTATAATGTGATTAATATCACAATACCTCCACACTCAATGGATAATGTGATTAATATCACGATACCACGGCACTCGATGGATAATGTGTTTAATATCACGATACCTGACCATTCTATGGATAATGTAATTACTATCACGATACCTCCACACTCGATGGATAATGTGATTAATATCACGATACCTGAGCATGCGATGGATAATGTGATTAATATCACGATACCTCGCCAGTCGATGGATAATGTGATTAATATCACGATACCTGAGCATTCGATGGATAATGTGATTAATATCACGATACCTCCACACTCGATGGATAATGTGATTAATATCACGATACCTCGGCATTCGATGGATAATGTGATTAATATCACGATACCTGACCATTCGATGGATAATGTGAATAATATCACGATACCTCGGCAGTCGATAGATAATGTGATTAATATCACGATACCTGAGCATTCGATGGATAATGTGATTAATATCATGATACCTCGGCATTCGATGGATAATGTGATTAATATCACGATACCTCGGCACTCGATGGATAATGTGATTAATATCACGATACCTGAGTATTCGATGGACAATGTGATTAATATCACGATACCTCGGCAGTCGATGGAT
Organism: Cepaea nemoralis; assembly: GCA_014155875.1. Taxonomy (NCBI): domain Eukaryota; kingdom Metazoa; phylum Mollusca; class Gastropoda; order Stylommatophora; family Helicidae; genus Cepaea; species Cepaea nemoralis. Next base: position 345,570 of record JACEFZ010024716.1, read on the forward strand.
AATGTGATTAATATCACGATACCTGAGCATTCGATGGATAATGTGATTAATATCACGATACCTGAGCTTTCGATGGATAATGTGATTAATATCACGATAATTCGGCATTCGATGGATAATGTGATTAATATCACGATACCTGACCATTCGATGGATAATGTGATTAATATCACGATACCTCGGCAGTCGATGGATAATGTGATTAATATCACGATACCTGAGCATTCGATGGATAATGTAATTAATATCACGATACCTCCACACTCGATGGATAATGTAATTAATATCACGATACCTCCACACTCGATGGACAATGTGATTAATATCACGATACCTATGCATGCGATGGATAATGTGATTAATATCACGATACCTCGCCAGTCGATGGATAATGTGATTGATATCACGATACCTGAGCATTCGATGTATAATGTGATTAATATCACGATACCTCTACACTCGATGGATAATGTGATTAATATCACGATACCTCAACATTCGATGGATAATTTGATTAATATCACGATACCTGACCATTCGATGGATAATGTGAATAATATCACGATACCTCGGCAGTCGATGGATATTGTGATTAATATCACGATACCTGAGCATTCGATGGATAATGTGATTAATATCACGATACCTCGGCATTCGATGGATAATGTGATTAATATCACGATACCTGAGCATTCGATGGATAATGTGATTAATATCACGATACCTGAGCATTCGATGGATAATGTGATTATTATCACGATACATCGGCATTCGATGGACAATATGATTAATATCACGATACCTGAGAATTCGATGGATAATGTGATTAATATCACGATACCTGAGCCGTCGATGGATAATGTGATTAATATCACGATACCTCGGCAGTCGATGGATAATATGATTAATATCACGATACCTAAACACTCGATGGATAATGTGATTAATATCACGATACCTGAGCATTCGATGGATAATGTGATTAATGTCACGATACCTCGGCAGTCGATGGATAATGTGACTAATATCACGATACCTGAGCATTCGATGGAAAATGTGAGTAATATCACGATACCTCCACACTCGATGGATAATATGATTAATATCACGATACCTCGGCATTCGATGGATAATGTGATTAATATCACGATACCTGACCATTCGATGGATAATGTGATTAATATCACGATACCTCGGCAGTCGATGGATAATGTGATTAATATCACGATACCAGAGCATTCGATGGATAATGTGATTAATATCACGATACCTCGGCATTCGATGGATAATGTGATTAATATCACGATACCTGAGCATTCGATGGATAATGTGATTAATATCACGATACCTGAGCATTCGATGGATATTGTGATTAATATCACGATACCTGAGCATTCGATGGATCATGTGATTAATATCACGATACCTCGGCAGTCGATGGATAATGTGATTAATATCACGATACCTCCACACTCGATGGATAATGTGATTAACATCACGATACCTCGGCAGTCGATGGATAATGTGATTAATATCACGATACCTGAGAATTCGATGGATAATGTGATTAATATCACGATACCTCGGCAGTCGATGGATAATTTAATTAATGTCACGATACTTGAGCATTCGATGGATAATGTGATTAATATCACGATACCTGAACATTCGATGGATAATGTGATTAATATCACGATACCTGAGCATTCGATGGATAATGTGATTAATATCACGATACCTCGGCATTTGATGGATAATGTGATTAATATCACGATAACTCCACACTCGATGGATAATGTGATTAATATCACGATACCTCGGCAGTCGATGGATAATGTGATTAATATCACGATACCTCGACACTCGATGGATAATGTGATTAATATCACGATACCTCAGCATTCGATGGATAATGTGATTAATTTCACGACATCTGAGCATTCGATGGATAATGTGATTTATATCACGATACCTCTACACTCGATGGATAATGCGATTAATATCACGATACCTCACACTCGATGGATAATGTGATTAATATCACGATAACTCGGCAGTCGATGGATAATGTGATTAATATCACGATACCTCCACATTCGATGGATAATGTGATTTATATCACGATACCTCGGCATTCGATGGATAATGTGATTAATATCACGATACCTGAGCATTTGATGGATAATGTGATTAATATGTCGATACCTGAGCATTCGATGGATAATGTGATTAATATCACGATACCTCCACACTCGATGGATAATGTGATTAATATCACGATACCTGAGCATTCGATGGATAATGTCATTAATATCACGATACCTGAGCATTCGATGGATAATGTGATTAACATCACGATACCTCGGCAGTCGATGGATAATGTGATTTATATCACGATACCTGAGCATTCGATCGATAATGTGATTAATATCACGATACCTCGGCATTCGATGTATAATGTGATTAATATCACGATAAATGAGCATTCGATGGATAATGTGATTAATATCACGATACCTCGGCATTCGATGGATAATGTGATTATATCACGATACCTGAGCATTCGATGGGTAATGTGATTAATATCACGATACCTCGGCAGTCGATGGATAATGTGATTAATATCACGATACCTGAGCATTCGATGGATAATGTGATTTATATCACGATACCTCGGCATTCGATGGATAATTTGATTAACATCACGATACCTGAGCATTCGATGGATAATGTGATTAATATCACGATACCTGAGCATTCGATGGATAATGTGATTAATATCACGATACCTCCACACTCGATGGATAATGTGATTAATATCACGATACCTGAGCATTCGATGGATAATGTGATTAATATCACGATACCTCCACACTCGATGGATAATGTGATTAATATCACGATACCTGAGCATTCGATGGATAATGTGATTAATATCACGATACCTCCACACTCGATGGATAATGTGATTAATATCACGATACGTTAGCATTCGATGGATAATGTGCTTAATATCACGATACCTGAGTATTCGATGGATAATGTGATTACTATCACGATACCTCGGCATTCGATGGATAATGTGATTAATATCACGATACCTGAGCATTCGATGGATAATGTGATTAATATCACGATACCTCGGCAGTCGATGGATAATGTGATTAATATCACGATACCTGAGAATTCGATGGATAATGTGATTAATATCACGATACCTGAGCATTCGATGGATAATGTGATTAATATCACAATACCTCGGCATTCGATGGATAATGTGATTAATATCACGATACATCGGCATTCGATGGATAATGTGATTAATATCACGATAACTCCACACTCGATGGATAATGTGATTAATATCACGATACCTCGTCAGTCGATGGATAATGTGATTAATATCACGATACCTCCACACTCGTTGGATAATGTGATTAATATCACGATACCCCGGCATTCGATGGATAATGTGATTAATTTTACGACATCTAAGCATTCGATGGATAATGTGATTAATATCACGATACCTCTACACTCGATGGATAATGCGATTAATATCATGATACCTCCACACTCGATGGATAATGTGATTAATATCACGATACCTCCACATTCGATGGATAATGTGATTAATATCACGATACCTCGGCATTCGATGGATAATGTGATTCATATCACGATACCTGAGCATTCGATGGATAATGTGATTAATATCTCGATACCTGAGCATTCGATGGATAATGTGATTAATATCACGATACCTCGGCAGTCGATGGATAATGTGATTAATATAACGATACCTGAGCATTCGATGGATAATGTGATTTATATCACGATACCTCGGCATTCGATGGATAATGTGATTAATATCACGATACCTGAGCATTCGATGGATAATGTGATTAATATCACGGTACCTGAGCATTCGATGGATAATGTGATTAATATCACGATACCTCCACACTCGATGGATAATGTGATTAATATCACGATACGTCGGCATTCGATGGATAATGTGATTAATATCACGATACCTGAGCATTCGATGGATAATGTGATTAATATCACGATACCTGAGCATTCGATGGATAATGTGATTAATATCACGATACCTCGGCATTCGATGGATATTGTGATTAATATCACGATACCTGACCATTCGATGGATAATGTGATTAATATCACGATACCTCGGCAGTCGATGGATAATGTGATTAATATCACGATACCTGGGCATTCGATGGATAATATAATTAATATCACGATACCTCCGCACTCGATGGATAATGTGATTAATATCACGATACCTGAGCATGCGATGGATAATGTGATTAATATCACGATACCTCGCCAGTCGATGGATAATGTGATTAATATCACGATACCTCGGCAGTCGATGGATAATGTGATTAATATCACGATACCACGGCACTCGATGGATAATGTGATTAATATCACGATACCTGACCATTCGATGGATAATGTAATTACTATTACGATACCTCAACATTCGATAGATAATGTGATTAATATCACGATACCTGAGAATTCGATGGATAATGTGATTAATATCATGATACCTGAGCATTCGATGGATAATGTGATTAATATCACGATACCTCGGCATTCGATATATAATGTGATTAATATCACGATACCTCGGCATTCGATTTATAATGTGATTAATATCACGATCTCCACACTCGATGGATAATGTGATTAATACCACGAAACCTCGTCAGTCGATGGATAATGTGATTAATATCACGATACCTCCACACTCGATGTATAATGTGATTAATATCACGATACCTCGGCATTCGATGGATAATGTGATTAATTTCACGACATCTAAGCATTCGATGGATAATGTGATTAATATCACGATACCTCTACACTCGATGGATAATGCGATTAATATCACGATACCTCCACACTCGATGGATAATGTGATTAATATCACGATACCTCCACATTCGATGGATAATGTGATTAATATCACGATACCTCGGCATTCGATGGATAATGTGATTAATATCACGATACCTGAGCATTCGATGGATAATGTGATTAATATCTCGATACCTGAGCATTCGATGGATAATGTGATTAATATCACGATACCTGAGCATTCGATGGATAATGTGATTAATATCACGATACCTGAGCATTCGATGGATAATGTGATTAATATCACGATACCTCGGCAGTCGATAGATAATGTGATTAATATCACGATACCTGAGCATTCGATGGATAATGTGATTAATATCACGATACCTGAGCATTCGATGGATAATGTGATTAATATCACGATACCTCCACACTCGATGGATAATGTGATTAATATCACGATACGTGAGCATTCGATGGATAATGTGCTTAATATCACGATACCTGAGCATTCGATGGATAATGTGATTAATATTACGATACCTAGGCAGTCGATGGATAATGTGAGTAATATCACGATAACTGAGAATTCGATCGATAATGTGATTAATATCACGATACCTCGGCATTCGATGGATAATGTGATTAATATCACGATACCTGAGCATTCGATGGATAATGTGATTAATATCACGATACCTCGACAGTCGATGGATAATGTGATTAATATAACGATACCTGAGCATTCGATGGATAATGTGATTTATATCACGATCCATCGGCATTCGATGGATAATTTGATTAATATCACGATACCTGAGCATTCGATGGATAATGTGATTAATATCACGATACCTGAGCATTCGATGGATAATGTGATTAATATCACGATACCTCCACACTCGATGGATAATGTGATTAATATCACGATGCTTGAGCATTCGATGGATAATGTGATTAATATCACGATACCTGAGCATTCGATGGATAATGTGATTAATATCACGATACCTCGGCATTCGATGGATAATGTGATTAATATCACGATACCTGACCTTTCGATGTATAATGTGATTAATATCACAATACCTCCACACTCAATGGATAATGTGATTAATATCACGATACCACGGCACTCGATGGATAATGTGTTTAATATCACGATACCTGACCATTCGATGGATAATGTAATTACTATCACGATACCTCCACACTCGATGGATAATGTGATTAATATCACGATACCTGAGCATGCGATGGATAATGTGATTAATATCACGATACCTCGCCAGTCGATGGATAATGTGATTAATATCACGATACCTGAGCATTCGATGGATAATGTGATTAATATCACGATACCTCCACACTCGATGGATAATGTGATTAATATCACGATACCTCGGCATTCGATGGATAATGTGATTAATATCACGATACCTGACCATTCGATGGATAATGTGAATAATATCACGATACCTCGGCAGTCGATAGATAATGTGATTAATATCACGATACCTGAGCATTCGATGGATAATGTGATTAATATCATGATACCTCGGCATTCGATGGATAATGTGATTAATATCACGATACCTCGGCACTCGATGGATAATGTGATTAATATCACGATACCTGAGTATTCGATGGACAATGTGATTAATATCACGATACCTCGGCAGTCGATGGATAATGTGATTAATATCACGATACCTGAGCATTCGATGGATAATGTGATTAATATCACGATACCTGAGCTTTCGATGGATAATGTGATTAATATCACGATAATTCGGCATTCGATGGATAATGTGATTAATATCACGATACCTGACCATTCGATGGATAATGTGATTAATATCACGATACCTCGGCAGTCGATGGATAATGTGATTAATATCACGATACATGAGCATTCGATGGATAATGTAATTAATATCACGATACCTCCACACTCGATGGATAATGTAATTAATATCACGATACCTCCACACTCGATGGACAATGTGATTAATATCACGATACCTATGCATGCGATGGATAATGTGATTAATATCACGATACCTCGCCAGTCGATGGATAATGTGATTGATATCACGATACCTGAGCATTCGATGTATAATGTGATTAATATCACGATACCTCTACACTCGATGGATAATGTGATTAATATCACGATACCTCAACATTCGATGGATAATTTGATTAATATCACGATACCTGACCATTCGATGGATAATGTGAATAATATCACGATACCTCGGCAGTCGATGGATATTGTGATTAATATCACGATACCTGAGCATTCGATGGATAATGTGATTAATATCACGATACCTCGGCATTCGATGGATAATGTGATTAATATCACGATACCTGAGCATTCGATGGATAATGTGATTAATATCACGATACCTGAGCATTCGATGGATAATGTGATTATTATCACGATACATCGGCATTCGATGGACAATATGATTAATATCACGATACCTGAGAATTCGATGGATAATGTGATTAATATCACGATACCTGAGCCGTCGATGGATAATGTGATTAATATCACGATACCTCGGCAGTCGATGGATAATATGATTAATATCACGATACCTAAACACTCGATGGATAATGTGATTAATATCACGATACCTGAGCATTCGATGGATAATGTGATTAATGTCACGATACCTCGGCAGTCGATGGATAATGTGACTAATATCACGATACCTGAGCATTCGATGGAAAATGTGAGTAATATCACGATACCTCCACACTCGATGGATAATATGATTAATATCACGATACCTCGGCATTCGATGGATAATGTGATTAATATCACGATACCTGACCATTCGATGGATAATGTGATTAATATCACGATACCTCGGCAGTCGATGGATAATGTGATTAATATCACGATACCAGAGCATTCGATGGATAATGTGATTAATATCACGATACCTCGGCATTCGATGGATAATGTGATTAATATCACGATACCTGAGCATTCGATGGATAATGTGATTAATATCACGATACCTGAGCATTCGATGGATATTGTGATTAATATCACGATACCTGAGCATTCGATGGATCATGTGATTAATATCACGATACCTCGGCAGTCGATGGATAATGTGATTAATATCACGATACCTCCACACTCGATGGATAATGTGATTAACATCACGATACCTCGGCAGTCGATGGATAATGTGATTAATATCACGATACCTGAGAATTCGATGGATAATGTGATTAATATCACGATACCTCGGCAGTCGATGGATAATTTAATTAATGTCACGATACTTGAGCATTCGATGGATAATGTGATTAATATCACGATACCTGAACATTCGATGGATAATGTGATTAATATCACGATACCTGAGCATTCGATGGATAATGTGATTAATATCACGATACCTCGGCATTTGATGGATAATGTGATTAATATCACGATAACTCCACACTCGATGGATAATGTGATTAATATCACGATACCTCGGCAGTCGATGGATAATGTGATTAATATCACGATACCTCGACACTCGATGGATAATGTGATTAATATCACGATACCTCAGCATTCGATGGATAATGTGATTAATTTCACGACATCTGAGCATTCGATGGATAATGTGATTATATCACGATACCTCTACACTCGATGGATAATGCGATTAATATCACGATACCTCACACTCGATGGATAATGTGATTAATATCACGATAACTCGGCAGTCGATGGATAATGTGATTAATATCACGATACCTCCACATTCGATGGATAATGTGATTTATATCACGATACCTCGGCATTCGATGGATAATGTGATTAATATCACGATACCTGAGCATTTGATGGATAATGTGATTAATATGTCGATACCTGAGCATTCGATGGATAATGTGATTAATATCACGATACCTCCACACTCGATGGATAATGTGATTAATATCACGATACCTGAGCATTCGATGGATAATGTCATTAATATCACGATACCTGAGCATTCGATGGATAATGTGATTAACATCACGATACCTCGGCAGTCGATGGATAATGTGATTTATATCACGATACCTGAGCATTCGATCGATAATGTGATTAATATCACGATACCTCGGCATTCGATGTATAATGTGATTAATATCACGATAAATGAGCATTCGATGGATAATGTGATTAATATCACGATACCTCGGCATTCGATGGATAATGTGATTAATATCACGATACCTGAGCATTCGATGGGTAATGTGATTAATATCACGATACCTCGGCAGTCGATGGATAATGTGATTAATATCACGATACCTGAGCATTCGATGGATAATGTGATTTATATCACGATACCTCGGCATTCGATGGATAATTTGATTAACATCACGATACCTGAGCATTCGATGGATAATGTGATTAATATCACGATACCTGAGCATTCGATGGATAATGTGATTAATATCACGATACCTCCACACTCGATGGATAATGTGATTAATATCACGATACCTGAGCATTCGATGGATAATGTGATTAATATCACGGTACCTGAGCATTCGATGGATAATGTGATTTATATCACGATACCTCGGCAGTCGATAGATAATGTGATTAATATCACGATACCTGAGCATTCGATAGATAATGTGATTAATATCACGATACCTGAGCATTCGATGGATAATGTGATTAATATCACGATACCTCCACACTCGATGGATAATGTGATTAATATCACGATACGTTAGCATTCGATGGATAATGTGCTTAATATCACGATACCTGAGTATTCGATGGATAATGTGATTACTATCACGATACCTCGGCATTCGATGGATAATGTGATTAATATCACGATACCTGAGCATTCGATGGATAATGTGATTAATATCACGATACCTCGGCAGTCGATGGATAATGTGATTAATATAACGATAATGGAGCATTCGATGGGTAATGTGATTTATATCACGATACCTCGGCATTCGATGGATAATTTGATTAATATCACGATACCTGAGCATTCGATGGATAATGTGATTAATATTACGATACCTGAGCATTCGATGGATAATGTGATTAATATCACGATACCTGAGCATTCGATAGATAATGTGATTAATATCACGATACCTCAACACTCGATGCATAATGTGATTAATATCACGATACCTGAGCATTCGATGGATAATGTGATTAATATCACGATACCTGAGCATTCGATGGATAATGTGATTAATATCACGATACCTCGGCAGTCGATGGATAATGTGATTAATATCACGATACCTGAGCATTCGATGGATAATGTGATTAATATCACGATACCTGAGCATTCGATAGATAATGTGATTAATGTCACGATACTTGAGCATTCGATGGATAATGTGATTAATATCACGATACCTGAGCATTCGATGGATAATGTGATTAATATCACGATACCTGAGCATTCGATGGATAATGTGATTAATATCACGATACCTCGGCATTCGACGGATAATGTGATTAATATCACGATACCTCGGCATTCGATGGATAATGTGATTAATATCACGATAACTCCACACTCGATGGATAATGTGATTAATATCACGATACCTCGTCAGTCGATGGATAATGTGATTAATATCACGATACCTCCACACTCGATGGATAATGTGATTAATATCACGATACCCCGGCATTCGATGGATAATGTGATTAATTTTACGACATCTAAGCATTCGATGGATAATGTGATTAATATCACGATACCTCTACACTCGATGGATAATGCGATTAATATCACGATACCTCCACACTCGATGGATAATGTGATTAATATCACGATACCTCCACATTCGATGGATAATGTGATTAATATCACGATACCTGAGCATTCGATGGATAATGTGATTAATATCTCGATACCTGAGCATTCGATGGATAATGTGATTAATATCACGATACCTCGGCAGTCGATGGATAATGTGATTAATATAACGATACCTGAGCATTCGATGGATAATGCGATTTATATCACGATACCTCGGCATTCGATGGATAATGTGATTAATATCACGATACCTGAGCATTCGATGGATAATGTGATTAATATCAAGGTACCTGAGCATTCGATGGATAATGTGATTAAAATCATGATACCTCAACACTCGATGCATAATGTGATTAATATCACGATACCTGAGCATTCGATGGATAATGTGATTAATATCACGATACCTGAGCATTCGATGGATAATGTGATTAATATCACGATACCTCGGCAGTCGATGGATAATGTGATTAATATCACGATACCTGAGCATTCGATGGATAATGTGATTAATATCACGATACCTGAGCATTCGATAGATAATGTGATTAATGTCACGATACTTGAGCATTCGATGGATAATGTGATTAATATCACGATACCTGAGCATTCGATGGATAATGTGATTAATATCACGATACCTGAGCATTCGATGGATAATGTGATTAATATCACGATACCTCGGCATTCGACGGATAATGTGATTAATATCACGATACCTCGGCATTCGATGGATAATGTGATTAATATCACGATATCTCCACACTCGATGGATAATGTGATTAATATCACGATACCTCGTCAGTCGATGGATAATGTGATTAATATCACGATACCTCCACACTCGATGGATAATGTGATTAATATCACGATACCCCGGCATTCGATGGATAATGTGATTAATTTTACGACATCTAAGCATTCGATGGATAATGTGATTAATATCACGATACCTCTACACTCGATGGATAATGCGATTAATATCACGATACCTCCACACTCGATGGATAATGTGATTAATATCACGATACCTCCACATTCGATGGATAATGTGATTAATATCACGATACCTGAGCATTCGATGGATAATGTGATTAATATCTCGATACCTGAGCATTCGATGGATAATGTGATTAATATCACGATACCTCGGCAGTCGATGGATAATGTGATTAATATAACGATACCTGAGCATTCGATGGATAATGTGATTTATATCACGATACCTCGGCATTCGATGGATAATGTGATTAATATCACGATACCTGAGCATTCGATGGATAATGTGATTAATATCAAGGTACCTGAGCATTCGATGGATAATGTGATTAAAATCATGATACCTCCACACTCGATGGATAATGTGATTAATATCACGATACGTCGGCATTCGATGGATAATGTGATTAATATCACGATACCTCCACACTCGATGGATAATGTGATTAATATCACGATACCTGAGCATTCGATGTATAATGTGATTAATATCACGATACCTCGGCAGTCGATGGATAATGTGATTAATATCACGATACCTGAGCATTCGTTGGATAATGTGATTAATATCACGATACCTGAGCATTCGATGGATAATGTGATTAATATCACGATACCTCGGCATTCGATGGATATTGTGATTAATATCACGATACCTGACCATTCGATGGATAATGTGATTAATATCAAGATACCTCGGCAGTCCATGGATAATGTGATTAATATCACGATACCTGGGCATTCGATGGATAATATAATTAATATCACGATACCTCCGCACTCGATGGATAATGTGATTAATATCACGATACCTGAGCATGCGATGGATAATGTGATTAATATCACGATACCTCGCCAGTCGATGGATAATGTGATTAATATCACGAAACCTCGGCAGTCGATGGATAATGTGATTAATATCACGCTACCTGACCATTCGATGGATAATGTGATTAATATCACAATACCTTTACATTCGATGGATAATGTGATTAATATCACGATACCACGGCACTCGATGGATAATGTGATTAATATCACGATACCTGACCATTCGATGGATAATGTAATTACTATTACGATACCTCAACATTCGATAGATAATGTGATTAATATCACGATACCTGAGAATTCGATGGATAATGTGATTAATATCACGATACCTGAGCATTCGATGGATAATGTGATTAATATCACGATACCTCGGCATTCGATGGATAATGTGATTAATATCACGATACCTCGGCATTCGATGGATAATGTGATTAATATCACGATACCTCGGCATTCGATGGATAATGTGATTAATATCACGATACCTGAGCATTCGATGGATAATGTGATTTATATCACGATACCTCGGCAGTCGATAGATAATTTGATTAATATCACGATACCTGAGCATTCGATAGATAATGTGATTAATATCACGATACCTGAGCATTCGATGGATAATGTGATTAATATCATGATACCTCCACACTCGATGGATAATGTGATTAATATCACGATACGTTAGCATTCGATGGATAATGTGCTTAATATCACGATACCTGAGCATTCGATGGATAATGTGATTAATATTACGATACCTCGGCAGTCGATGGATAATGTGAGTAATATCACGATACCTGAGTATTCGATGGATAATGTGATTACTATCACGATACCTCGGCATTCGATAGATAATGTGATTAATATCACGATACCTGAGCATTCGATGGATAATGTGATTAATATCACGATACCTCGGCAGTCGTTGGATAATGTGATTAATATAACGATAATGGAGCATTCGATGGGTAATGTGATTTATATCACGATACCTCGGCATTCGATGGATAATTTGATTAATATCACGATACCTGAGCATTCGATGGATAATGTGATTAATATTACGATACCTGAGCATTCGATGGATAATGTGATTAATATCACGATACCTGAGCATTCGATAGATAATGTGATTAATATCACGATACCTCAACACTCGATGCATAATGTGATTATTATCACGATACCTGAGCATTCGATGGATAATGTGATTAATATCACGATACCTGAGCATTCGATGGATAATGTGATTAATATCACGATACCTCGGCAGTCGATGGATAATGTGATTAATATCACGATACCTGAGCATTCGATGGATAATGTGATTAATATCACGATACCTGAGCATTCGATAGATAATGTGATTAATGTCACGATACTTGAGCATTCGATGGATAATGTGATTAATATCACGATACCTGAGCATTCGATGGATAATGTGATTAATATCACGATACCTGAGCATTCGATGGATAATGTGATTAATATCACGATACCTCGGCATTCGACGGATAATGTGATTAATATCACGATACCTGAGAATTCGATGGATAATGTGATTAATATCACGATACCTGAGCATTCGATGGATAATGTGATTAATATCACGATACATCGACATTCGATGGATAATGTGATTAATATCACGATACCTCGGCATTCGATGGATAATGTGATTAATATCACGATAACTCCACACTCGATGGATAATGTGATTAATATCACGATACCTCGTCAGTCGATGGATAATGTGATTAATATCACGATACCTCCACACTCGATGGATAATGTGATTAATATCACGATACCCCGGCATTCGATGGATAATGTGATTAATTTTACGACATCTAAGCATTCGATGGATAATGTGATTAATATCACGATACCTCTACACTCGATGGATAATGCGATTAATATCACGATACCTCCACACTCGATGGATAATGTGATTAATATCACGATACCTCCACATTCGATGGATAATGTGATTAATATCACGATACCTCGGCATTCGATGGATAATGTGATTAATATCACGATACCTGAGCATTCGATGGATAATGTGATTAATATCTCGATACCTGAGCATTCGATGGATAATGTGATTAATATCACGATACCTCGGCAGTCGATGGATAATGTGATTAATATAACGATACCTGAGCATTCAATGGATAATGTGATTTATATCACGATACCTCGGCATTCGATGGATAATGTGATTAATATCACGATACCTGAGCATTCGATGGATAATGTGATTAATATCAAGGTACCTGAGCATTCGATGGATAATGTGATTAATATCACGATACCTCCACACTCGATGGATAATGTGATTAATATCACGATACGTCGGCATTCGATGGATAATGTGATTAATATCACGATACCTCCACACTCGATGGATAATGTGATTAATATCACGATACCTGAGCATTCGATGTATAATGTGATTAATATCACGATACCTCGGCAGTCGATGGATAATGTGATTAATATAACGATACCTGAGCATTCAATGGATAATGTGATTTATATCACGATACCTCGGCATTCGATGGATAATGTGATTAATATCACGATACCTGAGCATTCGATGGATAATGTGATTAATATCAAGGTACCTGACCATTCGATGGATAATGTGATTAATATCACGATACCTCGGCAGTCCATGGATAATGTGATTAATATCACGATACCTGGGCATTCGATGGATAATATAATTAATATCACGATACCTCCGCACTCGATGGATAATGTGATTAATATCACGATACCTGACCATGCGATGGATAATGTGATTAATATCACGATACCTCGCCAGTCGATGGATAATGTGATTAATATCACGATACCTCGGCAGTCGATGGATAATGTGATTAATATCACGATACCTGACCATTCGATGGATAATGTAATTAATATCACGAAACCTCGTCAGTCGATGGATAATGTGATTAATATCACGATACCTCCACACTCGATGTATAATGTGATTAATATCACGATACCTCGGCATTCGATGGATAATGTGATTAATTTCACGACATCTAAGCATTCGATGGATAATGTGATTAATATCACGATACCTCTACACTCGATGGATAATGCGATTAATATCACGATACCTCCACACTCGATGGATAATGTGATTAATATCACGATACCTCCACATTCGATGGATAATGTGATTAATATCACGATACCTCGGCATTCGATGGATAATGTGATTAATATCACGATACCTGAGCATTCGATGGATAATGTGATTAATATCTCGATACCTGAGCATTCGATGGATAATGTGATTAATATCACGATACCTGATCATTCGATGGATAATGTGATTAATATCACGATACCTGAGCATTAGATTGATAATGTGATTAATATCACGATACCTGAGCATTCGATGGATAATGTGATTAATATCACGATACCTCCACACTCGATGGATAATGTGATTAATATCACGATACGTGAGCATTCGATGGATAATGTGCTTAATATCACGATACCTGAGCATTCGATGGATAATGTGATTAATATTACGATACCTAGGCAGTCGATGGATAATGTGAGTAATATCACGATACCTGAGAATTCGATCGATAATGTGATTAATATCACGATACCTCGGCAGTCGATGGATAATGTGATTAATATAACGATACCTGAGCATTCGATGGATAATGTGATTTATATCACGATACCTCGGCATTCGATGGATAGTTTGATTAATATCACGATACCTGAGCATTCGATGGATAATGTGATTAATATCACGATACCTGAGCATTCGATGGATAATGTGATTAATATCACGATACCTCCACACTCGATGGATAATGTGATTAATATCACGATACCTCGGCAGTCGATGGATAATGTGATTAATATCAAGGTACCTGAGCATTCGATGGATAATGTGATTAATATCACGATACCTCCACACTCGATGGATAATGTGATTAATATCACGATACGTCGGCATTCGATGGATAATGTGATTAATATCACGATACCTCCACACTCGATGGATAATGTGATTAATATCACGATACCTGAGCATTCGATGTATAATGTGATTAATATCACGATACCTCGGCAGTCGATGGATAATGTGATTAATATAACGATACCTGAGCATTCAATGGATAATGTGATTTATATCACGATACCTCGGCATTCGATGGATAATGTGATTAATATCACGATACCTGAGCATTCGATGGATAATGTGATTAATATCAAGGTACCTGACCATTCGATGGATAATGTGATTAATATCACGATACCTCGGCAGTCCATGGATAATGTGATTAATATCACGATACCTGGGCATTCGATGGATAATATAATTAATATCACGATACCTCCGCACTCGATGGATAATGTGATTAATATCACGATACCTGACCATGCGATGGATAATGTGATTAATATCACGATACCTCGCCAGTCGATGGATAATGTGATTAATATCACGATACCTCGGCAGTCGATGGATAATGTGATTAATATCACGATACCTGACCATTCGATGGATAATGTAATTAATATCACGAAACCTCGTCAGTCGATGGATAATGTGATTAATATCACGATACCTCCACACTCGATGTATAATGTGATTAATATCACGATACCTCGGCATTCGATGGATAATGTGATTAATTTCACGACATCTAAGCATTCGATGGATAATGTGATTAATATCACGATACCTCTACACTCGATGGATAATGCGATTAATATCACGATACCTCCACACTCGATGGATAATGTGATTAATATCACGATACCTCCACATTCGATGGATAATGTGATTAATATCACGATACCTCGGCATTCGATGGATAATGTGATTAATATCACGATACCTGAGCATTCGATGGATAATGTGATTAATATCTCGATACCTGAGCATTCGATGGATAATGTGATTAATATCACGATACCTGATCATTCGATGGATAATGTGATTAATATCACGATACCTGAGCATTAGATTGATAATGTGATTAATATCACGATACCTGAGCATTCGATGGATAATGTGATTAATATCACGATACCTCCACACTCGATGGATAATGTGATTAATATCACGATACGTGAGCATTCGATGGATAATGTGCTTAATATCACGATACCTGAGCATTCGATGGATAATGTGATTAATATTACGATACCTAGGCAGTCGATGGATAATGTGAGTAATATCACGATACCTGAGAATTCGATCGATAATGTGATTAATATCACGATACCTCGGCAGTCGATGGATAATGTGATTAATATAACGATACCTGAGCATTCGATGGATAATGTGATTTATATCACGATACCTCGGCATTCGATGGATAGTTTGATTAATATCACGATACCTGAGCATTCGATGGATAATGTGATTAATATCACGATACCTGAGCATTCGATGGATAATGTGATTAATATCACGATACCTCCACACTCGATGGATAATGTGATTAATATCACGATACCTCGGCAGTCGATGGATAATGTGATTAACATCACGATACCTGAGCATTCGATGGATAATGTGATTAATATCACGATACCTGAGCATTCGATGGATAATGTGATTAATATCACGATACCTCGGCATTCGATGGATAATGTGATTAATATCACGATACCTGACCTTTCGATGGATAATGTGATTAATATCACAATACCTCCACACTCAATGGATAATGTGATTAATATCACGATACCACGGCACTCGATGGATAATGTGTTTATTATCACGATACCTGACCATTCGATGGATAATGTAATTACTATCACGATACCTCCACACTCGATGGATAATGTGATTAATATCACGATACCTGAGCATGCGATGGATAATGTGATTAATATCACGATACCTCGCCAGTCGATGGATAATGTGATTAATATAACGATACCTGAGTATTCGATGGATAATGTGATTTATATCACGATACCTCGGCATTCGATGGATAATTTGATTAATATCACGATACCTGAGCATTCGATGGATAATGTGATTAATATCACGATACCTGAGCATTCGATGGATAATGTGATTAATATCACGATACCTCCACACTCGATGGATAATGTGATTAATATAACGATACCTCGGCAGTCGATGGATAATGTGATTAATATCACGATACCTGAGCATTCGATGGATAATGTGATTAATATCACGATACCTGAGCATTCGATGGATAATGTGATTAATATCACGATACCTCGGCATTCGATGGATAATGTGATTAATATCACGATACCTGACCTTTCGATGGATAATGTGATTAATATCACAATACCTCCACACTCAATGGATAATGTGATTAATATCACGATACCACGGCACTCGATGGATAATGTGTTTAATATCACGATACCTGACCATTCGATGGATAATGTAATTACTATCACGATACCTCCACACTCGATGGATTATGTGATTAATATCACGATACCTGAGCATGCGATGGATAATGTGATTAATATCACGATACCTCTCCAGTCGATGGATAATGTGATTAATATCACGATACCTGAGCATTCGATGGATAATGTGATTAATATCACGATACCTCCACACTCGATGGATAATGTGATTAATATCACGATACCTCGGCATTCGATGGATAATGTGATTAATATCACGATACCTGACCATTCGATGGATAATGTGAATAATATCACGATACCTCGGCAGTCGATAGATAATGTGATTAATATCACGATACCTGAGCATTCGATGGATAATGTGATTAATATCATGATACCTCGGCATTCGATGGATAATGTGATTAATATCACGATACCTCGGCACTCGATGGATAATGTGATTAATATCACGATACCTGAGTATTCGATGGACAATGTGATTAATATCACGATACCTCGGCAGTCGATGGATAATGTGATTAATATCACGACACCTGAGCATTCGATGGATAATGTGATTAATATCACGATACCTGAGCTTTCGATGGATAATGTGATTAATATCACGATAATTCGGCATTCGATGGATAATGTGATTAATATCACGATACCTGACCATTCGATGGATAATGTGATTAATATCACGATACCTCGGCAGTCGATGGATAATGTGATTAATATCACGATACCTGAGCATTCGATGGATAATGTAATTAATATCACGATACCTCCACACTCGATGGATAATGTGATTAATATCACGATACCTGAGCATGCGATGGATAATGTGATTAATATCACGATACCTCGCCAGTCGACGGATAATGTGATTCTTCTTCTTCTTTGCGTTCATCCGGAGTGATTTTTTCAGATGTGATTGCGGTGTGTCTGGTTAGGCACCCTCGGGTCGAAACCCTCAGGCCAACACATCCGACTTTTAGCGTGCATTTTTGACCAGGTTAGCAATCCTGGGAGACTCTCACTTTTGTGGTACCGTCCACATCTCAGCTGGTCTAGTTGGAACAGTCGAAGACTATACGGTCATCCCTCAAGTGAAGGCAGGGACAGTCCATAGCATTTTCCGCCATCCTGGGTGGCTTCCATAATTGCAGAGCCGGCACATAACGCTCTGGTGCTGGGTTTACCGAGGGAATCGTCACGTCCTGCTCATGGCTGTTTTAATTCCTCACTTCAATATATTGGGCATTTCGCTCGCCCTGGGCCGTTCCTGCACAAACCAGTCAGCTCTGCGGTTGGTTTCCACTAAGCGAGTTTTCGGACATGTGCTTGTCCCTGTACCCATCAGAGCTGTTCCAGGCACGGCGGACATTCGGAAAACTACCTAGTCAGAGCTGTTCCGAACAAGAGCGGCATTCGGAAACTAGGTAGTCAGAGCTGTTCCTAGCACGGGAGACATTCGGACGAGACATTTCACTAGGACGTAAATGCGTAGTGTCAATTTTTAGTTTGCCACCCGTAGGACGACACTTCCGACTTCCGGCGGGCATTTTTTAGTGAGATTAGCCTTCCTCTGGTTTCGGGACACGTTAGACTGTTGTAATGTCACCCACATCTCAGCTGGTCAAGATAGGACGATCAACGATATCGTGGTCTGCCCTCAAGGGAAGGCAGGGGCAGACCATGGGCATTATCTCGCTATCCAAGGAGGCTTCCATAATTGCAGAGCCGGCACATATTGCTCTGAGACTGGGCTCACCCAAGGAGTTTCCACGTCCTGCTCATGGCTGCTTTAGTTCCTCACTTCCATGTGTTAGGCATCCCACTTGCCACTGATCGCTCAATCACACACCAGGAGCGGTCAGACTGCGAGTGACATCCACTCGGTAAGCTTTTGCTTGTGACTTCAGACCACGCAATAGGTTCGCTCGCCGTGAGTTCCATTTCGCGTTGGTGAGACATTATTCCACTTTTGTCTACACTCTCTATGAGTTAGATACAGACAGTTTCCGTAACCCTTCGACTGGGGCACTTTTCTGACTTTTTTGTACTCGCTCACGAGGTAGGCTACATGTGCTGCCGGCTCAGCACCTTACCTTCGTGCAGCAGTGAACGGGAAACGGCCAGGCCCATTCATCCGGGAAACTCTCATATCCCCCAGCTGGGAGCCTTCGAACATGTATCAGACCTGAGCATGTAGCTTGCTCAGTATCATGTTTCTATTTTCCGGTAGACGGGTATCAGCCTGGCTCTAAGATCCGAGGGTTTGTGGCTTAGAGGCGTTCAGCCACAGCCCTCGACAGGGAGCCTTAAGAGTTTTGTCCGGACCAAGAAATTCTGCCTTTGTGCACCTCATTTAAATTTTGACTGCTATCCTCAGTCTATGCCTGCAGAGCAGCAGGTTGTGTCTCTCTTAGTCTGGTCCCTATCCCATAAGCTGTCCGATATGTAATTTTTCACCCATCGGCAAGCAAATGGGGTCGATGGGACACGCAAGCTCCCCCACCACGTCAAGGTGGAGACACATCGGGGGAGGATAATGTGATTAATATCACGATACCTCGGCAGTCGATGGATAATGTGATTAATATCACGATACCTGACCATTCGATGGATAATGTAATTAATATCACGATACCTCCACACTCGATGGACAATGTGATTAATATCACGATACCTGAGCATGCGATGGATAATGTGATTAATATCACGATACCTCGCCAGTCGATGGATAACGTGATTAATATCACGATACCTCTACACTCGATGGATAATGTGATTAATATCACGATACCTCAACATTCGATGGATAATGTGATTAATATCACGATACCTGACCATTCGATGGATAATGTGAATAATATCACGATACCTCGGCAGTCGTTGGATAATGTGATTAATATCACGATACCTGAGCATTCGATGGATAATGTGATTAATATCACGATACCTCGGCATTCGATGGATAATGTGATTAATATCACGATACCTGAGCATTCGATGGATAATGTGATTAATATCACTATACCTGAGCATTCGATGGATAATGTGATTAATATCACGATACATCGGCATTCGATGGATAATATGATTAATATCACGATACCTGAGAATTCGATGGATAATGTGATTAATATCACGATACCTGAGCCGTCGATGGATAATGTGATTAATATCACGATATTAAGGCAGTCGATGGATAATATGATTAATATCACGATACCTAAACACTCGATGGATAATGTGATTAATATCACGATACCTGAGCATTCGATGGATAATGTGATTAATGTCACGATACCTCGGCAGTCGATGGATAATGTGACTAATATCACGATACCTGAGCATTCGATGGAAAATGTGATTAATATCACGATACCTCCACACTCGATGGATAATATGATTAATATCACGATACCTCGGCATTCGATGGATAATGTGATTAATATCACGATACCTGACCATTCGATGGATAATGTGATTAATATCACGATACCTCGACAGTCGATGGATAATGTGATTAATATCACGATACCAGAGCATTCGATGGATAATGTGATTAATATCACGATACCTCGGCATTCGATGGATAATGTGATTAATATCACGATACCTGAGCATTCGATGGATAATGTGATTAATATCACGATACCTGAGCTTTCGACGGATATTGTGATTAATATCACGATACCTGAGCATTCGATGGATAATGTGATTAATATCACGATACCTCGGCAGTCGATGGATAATGTGATTAATATCACGATACCTCCACACTCGATGGATAATGTGATTAACATCACGATACCTCGGCAGTCGATGGATAATGTGATTAATATCACGATACCTGAGAATTCGATGGATAATGTGATTAATATCACGATACCTCGGCAGTCGATGAATAATTTAATTAATGTCACGATACTTGAGCATTCGATGGATAATGTGATTAATATCACGATACCTGAACATTCGATGAATAATGTGATTAATATCACGATACCTGAGCATTCGATGGATAATGTGATTAATATCACGATACCTCGGCATTCGATGGATAATGTGATTAATATCACGATACCTGAGAATTCGATGGATAATGTGATTAATATCACGATACCTGAGCATTCGATGGATAATGTGATTAATATCACGATACCTCGGCATTCGATGGATAATGTGATTAATATCACGATACCTGAGCATTTGATGGATAATGTGATTAATATGTCGATACCTGAGCATTCGATGGATAATGTGATTAATATCACGATACCTCCACACTCGATGGATAATGTGATTAATATCACGATACCTGAGCATTCGATGGATAATGTCATTAATATCACGATACCTGAGCATTCGATGGATAATGTGATTAACATCACGATACCTCGGCATTCGATGGATAATGTGATTAATATCACGATACCTGAGCATTCGATGGATAATGTGATTTATATCACGATACCTCGGCATTCGATGGATAATTTGATTAACATCACGATACCTGAGCATTCGATGGATAATGTGATTAATATCACGATACCTGAGCATTCGATGGATAATGTGATTAATATCACGATACCTCCACACTCGATGGATAATGTGATTAATATCACGATACCTCGGCATTCGGTGGATAATGTGATTAATATCACGATACCTCGGCACTCGATGGATAATGTGATTAATATCACGATACCTGAGCATTCGATAGAAAATGTGATTAATATTACGATACCTCTACACTCGATGGATAATGTGATTAATATCACGATACCTCGGCACTCGATTGATAATGTGATTAATATCACCCTGATCGCCTTTGCTGCTCGAACACACGAAGACCACACTCGCAAGCAAGATTACTATTCACGAGATTACGTCTGCTTTTGGTCCTTGACTTCTTTTTTCCTTCTTTTTTTGTTTGTTTTTTGTTTGCATATCCAATTTACAGGACATCGCTGTCAACACCAGCACTGCTGTTGTCGAAGTCTTGGCAAGTTTAAGGTCAGTAGTTTGCCATTACTTTCTGAAAGACCAGCTCCCATACCAACAATTTAAATCCCAGCGATACACGGTCTGCTGCTAAATCAATCGCTGATGTGTTTCGAATGCAGGTAAGCGGAATTACGAGCCACATCCGTAACGCCTTTGCCACTGAGACGGTAGTCTTTGGCTTACATACGGTAAAATACCTTCACAAATTTTTACTTTTCAGGCAGTGGCAAATCAGAAATACTAAAGAAAGTTATTCTGCCAGTCATACCTTATGACAGATGCGAGCACCTGTTTTCCAAGGCGGCCTCCAAAAACGCTTTTTGTGCTGGGTTTATTAATGGAGATAATGATTTATGCCAAGGTGACAGTGGAGGACCCGCGGCTTACAGATCTAGAGGTAGGAGATCACTTCTTTGTCAACATGAAACTCCTCATTAGGATGAAGTCTGTTCTCACTTAAATACCTAACGTCAATGAATGAAAGGTTAATTTTTTTTTAATTTAAAAAAAATAAAAACAACTAGTTGCATATCTTTTACAGCAGTGCTTCCCAAACTTTTCACTTTCGCTGACGAACATAAAATGTTCCCTTTTGCACCAGGGACCGGTGCCTTAAAAAAAAAAAAATTTCTCCTTGTAATCTGGAATTGTATATGACCTCAATATACATTTTAATAAAAATCTATTGGTGTTGTGGGTGTTGTCCCGGTGCGCTAAATACTGCTGCATAATATTATTGGATGACTGTGATTTATTTAATGGTGGTCCCATTTAATGAGTAAAAATGTTATTGTAGAGTTTATGAATCAAAATTTTTTTTTTCTAATGTCAAAACTACATTCAGGTCTTCTTGTAAAGGTGTATATACTCGTATACACCGACAGTAATGAACACCAATATAAAAAAAACATAAAATATATCTCGGGAAAAGATACCAAATCAGATTTTAAACAAGCTGACTAAATTACAGTATTTTGTAATAAAAGTGATTTGTTATGTTGTTTGTCCATCAAGAATGATGATGACCATTCATTTCATCCAGTGGGGTTGAAAGTATGGAGCCGTGAGTTCTAAGATGGCTGATAAGGCATATTTTGGCTCGAAATATTCTTTGACAATGTGGACAAAGAATGCTTGACGTTTCTGGAGGAGGATTTTCTGCAGTGGATTTTCTGGTCTGTCTTTTCTTCACAGCTCTTGCAGTCCTGGTTGCCTCACAAGTGACTGCACCCTTGCGTAATGATGCACGCCACGAATTTCGGTCTCTGGCTGCAGTCTCCCAAGTGTCATGATGAATTCCAAAAGCATTCAGAGTGTCTTTAAAACGTTTCCTCTGGCCACCTTGGGAGCGTTTACCACAACGCAACTCGCCGTACAAAATTCGTTTAGGGAGCCTGTGATCTAGCTACGAGTCAAGTGACCAGCCCAGCGAATCTGATTCTTCTTTAGTACTGTGTTGATACTGGGCATGGACGCTCTTTCTAGGACTTCAGTGTCTGGGATCGTATCTTGCCATTTAATCTTCAGTAACTTTCTAAGGCAGACTGTGTGGAAGTGGTTTAATTTCCTAGCGTGTCGCTGATAAACAGTCCAGGTTTCAAAAGCATATAGCAGTGTGGATAATACAATTGCTTTGTAGACTTTCAGCTTTATTTGCAGGCTTATTCCATTTCTGTCCCATACATTCTTGTACAGTCTGCCAAAGGCCGCACTGGCCTTGGAGATTCTTGCATTCACTTCGTCATCAATTGTGGCAGCTTGTGACACAGTGCTGCCAAGATAGGTGAATTTGTCCACAACACTTAGTCTATGATCATTCACTTTGATATTAGGCACAGTGTGATTATTCCCTGGAGCTGGCTGGTACATAACTACAGTCTTCTCCAAATTGACATTGAGCCCAAAGTTGGCACAGGCATGTGAGAAAGCTGAAACATTATGTTGCATGTCCGCCTCTGAGTTGGCGTATAGAGCGCAATCATCAGCAAATAGGAGCTCTCTGACGGTGTCGTTGTCAATTTTGGTTTTAGCTTTCAGCCTTCTGAGATTGAATAACTTTCCATCCATACGGTAGTTGATGTCTATTCCAATGTCGTTGTTCTCGAAGACATTCATCAACATGGCTGAAAACATGAGGCTGAACAGTGTTGGTGCAAGGACATATCCTTGTTTCACTCCATTGGTGACAGGAAAGGGCTCAGACAGTTCACCATTTTCCTGTACTCTTGCCTGCATGCCATCATGAAATAGCCGCACTATTTGGACAAACTTTCGTGGACAGCCATATTTTACCATAATCTTCCACAGCCCTTCTCTGCTGACTGTATCAAAAGCCTAAGTAAGGTCAATGAAAGTGGAGAACATTTCACAGTTCTGTTCCTGACATTTCTCTTGCAGCTGCCTTGCAGCGAAAATCATGTCAACAGTTCAACGTTCTTTTCTGAAGCCACACTGGCTCTCGGGAAGAAGACCTTGACCTAGATGGGCCGTGAGGCGATTGAGAAGAATTCTGGCGAGTATCTTCCCTGCAATTGAAAGCAAGGAGATGCATCGGTGGTTGACACAGGATTGGCGGTTTCCTTTTCGTTTGTAAAGGTGGACTATTGACGCATCCTTGAAATCTTGTGGCATGGTCTCGTTCACCCATATGTTTGTAAAGACTTGGTGAAGCTGCTCTGTTAGGACCGGCCCACGTGCCTTGTAAATCTTTGCCGAGATGGAGTCCGGACCAGGTGCCTTACCGCTGGAGAGTTGCTGGATAGCTTTGTTTACTTTCACTATGATTGGCAGGTCATCAAGTGCATCATTGATGGGAACTTGAGGAAGGCAGTTGATGGTTTCATCATCGATGAAGGGAGTTCCATTTAAGATGTTGCTGAAATGTTCTGCCCAGCGCTGAAGGATGTCTTTCTTATCGGTGACCAATGTTCCCCCATCTGCACTGAGGAGGGGAGCTGTACCTGGTGATGTAGGACCATAGACCGCTTTCAGTGAGTCATAGAAGTTTTTCATATCATGCCTGTCAGCAAAGCCTTGAATTTCATTAGCTTTGCTGCTCAGCCAGGAGTCCCGCATGTGCCGAAGTTTCTGCACAATTGTAACTGCTACACATGACAGCGCGATTAATGCTCAATTACCCGCAAATCCTCCTTATCTGGCCCAACTCCTTTCTCTATATTGCTACATATGTGGGTGCATGATTCTGTATCTTGAAGTAGGTTTCTCCGAAGGTTAATTTATATATTTCTCTACTGATTGCAGAAAGCTACATTCTATTCGGCATAGCTGTTTTTAATTCTGGCTGTGCACCGCCTAACTATCCCAACGGATATTCCAGCATCCCTGCGTATAGAGACTGGATTGATAGTACCATCAGTAACAACAGTGATGGCAGAGAGGGAGTCATGCCTATCCGCGGCAGTTCTGGAGTGATTGTTCCATCACCAGACATATAGTCAATCATGTAGGCGATTGCCTAGCTAAGATTCATTTCGCTAGAAGCTCATTATCACTGTACGTTAGTTCTGAATGTTAAATAAAGGCATCGTCTATAAATAAAGCGTGGTTAAACCACTATCCTGTCCCTAAGTGACTATCCTGTAGTGGTATGTGTGAGGTGTGTGTGTGTGTGAGAGAGAGAATAAGTGGTGAGTAGTTACATGAGAAAGAACGTGTGTGTGAGAGAGGGAGAGAGAGAGAGAGAGAGAGAGAGAGAGAGAGAGAGAGAGAGAGGTGGAAAGAGAGAGAGAGAGAGAGAGAGAGAGAGAGAGAGAGAGATAAAGGGAAAGATGGTTGAGGGATTATTATGTTTGAGAGAGAAAGAATATATTTGAGTGAGAGAGAGAATAAGTGGTGAGTAGTTACATGAGAAAGAACGTGTGTGTGAGAGAGGGAGAGAGAGAGAGAGAGAGAGAGAGAGAGAGAGAGAGAGAGAGAGAGAGAGAGAGAGAAAGAGAGAGAGTTGAGAGATATTATATGAGAAAGAGAGACATAGAGAGGTGTGTTGTCTCAACCTGGTACAACACCAACAACAGACAACAGTGATGACAGCATCGATGACTTTTATAATGGTTTTACCTTCATGACATGCAAGAATTATAAAGTAAATATCATAATGGGTGACCTGAATGCCAAAGTTTTAAATCAACATGACGGATGCACAGTATCCACGTATGGACAAGGGGAACAGAATGGAGGAGGCTGTAGGCCTGTACAATGGGCAAAATAGCATGATATAAGTATTGGAAACACCTGGTATCAACATCACACAGGAAGATTATGGACATGGAGTAGTCCTGACCGTTAGATCAGAAACGAGACTGATTACACTGTCATCAACGGAAGATTTCGAACTGCTTAACAGTCGCAAAACCTATACTACTACAGCAATCATAGATTTATCGTAAACAATATACATATAACAATACAGAAGGTCAAATATACACCAAGAAACAAATTATTTGATCTACGCGCACTGAGAAGTGAGGCGATAAAAGATACATTTAACATACAGGTAAATAACAGATGTGAAGCAATACTTTTTCTGGAAATTATATTTTAAATTGTCTGTGACCAATGGGGAATATTGAAGAAACCAGTCAGCGAAGCTGCACAAATAACTATCCCAAAAATTGAAAATGACAGGAAGTAAGAAATGGATGACAGCAGCAGACATATTAAATAAGAAAAAATAACTAAGATAACCATGACAAATATGAAGAGATTTACGGGAAAACTGAAAACTGCGCAAAGAGGCAAAAGAAGAAGATGTACGGAAAATTGCATGAAATATAAACTGATAATAGGCAATCAAAGACATGGCAATATATAAATTGTGGTGGTTGACCTACTAGTAGAGACACCACATAATAACATTGGTTGTTAATAGGCCATAGGGAGACACGGGCCATGCATAATGAATGAAAACGAAGAATTATTCAATAGGTTGTGTGCAGTGAATCAACTTGTGTTACGCGGAAGAGTTTTCCTCATAGAAAAATGCATAAAGTACCATGGCTACCATCAGACAACAAAACGGATAACCTACTCAACTATATATGTAGTGACAAGACATCTTTGCAAGAGACACACAGTTTTAGAGGTGTAGATGTACAGATGGGTCACTATTTGCTGATAAGTAAAATTAATTGGAAACTGAAGATATACATTTTTTTAAAAATGTTGCATATCCCTTACAGGACGTTGCAATCAACACCAGCATTTTTCAGCTGCTGTTGATGTACTAGGCAAGATTACGCTCAGTAGTTTGCCATTGCTTTCTGAGTGACCGGCTCACATTCCCCGTAATTTACCGAGGCAGCGAGAACCGCTACTAATTCTAGTGCACATCACGTCACTCACGAGAGTATACGGGATTACGGAGAAAGACGCTTGCATCCCTAAAATAGAATTCAAATTAATGTGAGATATCTCAGAAGGCAAGAACCAATAAAAATAATAATAATTAAAAAAAAAAAAAGTTTATTGTCACACTCCGTTACATGTACCAGACCTTGCAACATTTAGTAGAAGAACGTAATATGGTGGGTTATCAAGGTGAAGAAGCCAACAATAACTATCACTATAACTTATGTTCATTTTGACTGAAAAAGAAAAAGAAAAATGTCAACTTCCCCGGCGACATTGCACTCGTGTCAAACACTCACATAATAATACGCAATGTAAACTAAACCTATGTAATGTGAGGTCACAATAAACAGATGCAAAAGATAGGGAACAGAGATGAATGAAATGAAACCAAATAAATTACAACATAACCTCATATGGTGGAACGTCATTAAGTCACTTCAAGTGGCGTTGTTCGTAATCCCGATTAATTAATCGTTAATTTCGATTAAAGCAAAACAATTATAGTCATATACCTCACATTATAGTTGTATATGTCAAAGATCGAAATAACACTGGATTGTCTTGTTCATATGTCATCTAATAACTACTAATGCAAACAGACGAGTATGTTGACAGTATTTGCTTCAAGTGACGAGCGCGTCTTATTAACAATATAACCAGCAGAGCTGAACAATCGTTCACATGGAACTGAGGTAGCCGGTATGCACAGAATGGTCTTGGCAAGGAATGCCAATTTTAGGATATCGATGTTCATTAAGTTTCCACCATTGTAAAGGGTCAACCGATTCAGCAACTTTCTTATCCATTTCAGACTCAATTAGCTTAATACTCTCTTCATTTGGTTCACATATAGTTTCATTGTCAATGTCAGTATCATTCGTTGCAGCAGTCTCCATCTGCTCATCATGAACATTAACTGCTATTTGTTGTTCAATACGTGACCAAGTTCGTTCTTTTGCATCTTTTGACAAACACTTCAGGTATTTGTAGCGTGGATCAAGTGCTGTTGCAATCTGTAGTATTTAAATACTTGTCATATTAGCTACACGTTCACTGAAGTCATTAATACATGCTGCCTTAAATTTAGCTATGTAGCCCGGATCATCATCGTGTACAGTCATATGCTTTGTCAACGATGATAGCAGTGGCAATACACAGCTACATGAAACAAAATCTTGACCGCCAAGCAGGACCGTGGTCTGACAGAATAAGTCCAAAACTTTGACATATTTCGAAATCTTCTCCCAATCTGAACCTGACAGTTTTGGACCTTTGTATTGCTTCTTTTCATCTGACATGTAGACAGTTAATGCTTCTCTGACCTGTAGAAGACTCTGTAGCATAATAAACATACTGTTTCATCTTGTTGGTACATCTTGCTGCAGCTTACACAATGGTGACTCAGTACAATTTTGCAACTCGGTTGTGTTTGCAGCACTATGTTTAAAACGACAATTTTTCGACATCCGGTTTATTTGTATAAGTGATGGGAGAAAAGTTTTCGAATAACCGTTAAAAAAATTAATCGTTAAAAACAAATTAACGATTAATCAATTATTTAATCGTTAACGTCCGCAGCCCTAATATATATATATATATATATATATATATATATATATATATATATATATATATATATATATATATAGAGAGAGAGAGAGAGAGAGAGAGAGAGAGAGAGAGAGAGAGAGAGAGAGAGAGAGTGGTTAGAAGCATTATTTGTCGCCTTTGGGGGCGATTTCAAGAAACTGGCTCTATGGCAGACCGGCCGCGCAGTGGAAGACCCAGAATCACAACTGCTGCCAAATGCCCCTTCATATGGTTGCGTCTCCTCAGGAATCGAATTACATCGGCTTCCTCCACAGTCCAGTCAATGCCAGGAGCTCGTCGAATTTCGGATCAAACGGTCAGGAACTGACTTCACGACGCTGGTCTTTGGGCGAGAAGGTCCTACAGAGGTCCTATACTTACGGACCGGCTTCGCCAGAGCCGAAGTTTCTTCATACTAGGATTGAAACATTAATTACGTAAAATAAAATGTTACAAGTTTGCAATTGCAATTGTTATAACGTTGCGTTTCTGTATTTCTTTCTTTCTTTGTTTTTTTGTTGTTGTTGTTTCTTTTAAAGAAAAGGGATACATAATTAAAAAACAAAATAATACAACGGAGGGTGTTTATTTACTGTTGCAAGCATCAGCTGATGAGAGACACCGTAAAGTGTCAGATGTATGATTCTAGTAATGACGCCGTAGACATAAATTATTAACTCAAGAATGTTAAAGGAATATTTCATGTTGACTGAAGGGTAGGAAGAAAAAAAAAAAAAAAACTAAACTAAGTAAAACGTTAAAGTGTGTACACTTGTGTAATGCGGGACGATGTAGTGTTTTGATGCTATGCAGAGTCTAGGAATGATGTGTATCTAATTCATATAAGGGTTGGCTTACTAGTGTTAGGGAGACGCAGAGGTGTTTCCAAGGCACCAGGGCCAGGTTCTATACTGGCAAAGACCTACTAACACGTTCTAGCCGTGCGTCCTGGGCAACAGGTCCCTTCGGGGTTCTGGCTAACGTAGTAGGATCGTTGATTCTTCCGAAGTCGGAGAGTATCTGCCTGCACAGCGAGGAACCATCAGTCTGCACACACCAATAAGCCAGACATGGGACAACGGATACTCACGCAAACCTCAGTCCGGTATGACATCACACTGATGTTGGACAACAGGATGTCTTCATCCGACATACAGACTTCACGCTGGAGTTCACAGCCAGCGAACGCAAGCAAGCAAGCACTAGTGTTAGGTAATTATCAGAAGTTATTGATAGCACTGCCCATGACGTGCCATCTATTCTATAAAATAGGAGGTTAGCACCATTAAGATATCATAAAGTTATCACATTAAGATTGATAAAATCGAATCAAACAGATGTCATGGGAATGTTTACCAGAACAGGTATTCAGTTAGTCTTTCCTCTTGAGCCTAAGGCTGCGCATAGGGCAGAAGTCCTGTCTCTCCATGCCTGGCGGTTCGCTGCTACCTGTTGTAGATCTTGGATATTTACTTGGCCATTGAATGAGCCTTCTCTAATGATGGTTCTACGCAGGGTCTCTCTTGGTCTTCCCCGTTTTCTTTTCCCTACTGGTGACCATATGAGGGCTTGGTAGGGGAGTCTTGACTTGTCCATTCTGAGTACATGGCCGATGTAGTTCCAACGGCGTCTTCTTATGAAATTGGATACTGTATCTTGCTTAGTCTCTTGTCTTATTTGGTTCTGAAGTCTGTCCAGTGGATGTTTAGAAGTCTTCTAAGACATTTGTTCTCAAAATTGTCTAATTTTTTATCTAAAGCTACCGTTGATTTCCAACTTTCACATCCATACGTTAACACTGGAATCACACAAGAGTTGAAGATTTTAAGTTTTGTGTGTTTGCTGAGTGTCTTTGACTTCCAGATGTTTGACAGTTTATTGAAGGCACTAGATGCCAGTGCGATTCTAGATGATATTTCTGGTGTTGAGTCCCCTGTAGATGTCATTTTGCTTCCTAGGTATGTGAAGCTGTTGACTTTTTCAAGAACGTAGCTGTTCAATTTGGTGTCATCTGAACTGTTGGTAAGATCAATAGTCTTTGTTTTTGTGGTGTTAATTTGGAGACCAATTTGCCCTGAAACATTTTGGAGGTGGTTTATTTTCTCTTGGGCATCCGGGTGTGTTGAACTCAAAAGCACTATGTCGTCGGCAAAGTCCAGGTCTTCTAGAATTTTGTCAACCCAATGGATACCCATATTTGTGTTGTTTGTGCATTTGCGCATGACCCAATCGATAGCTATTCCAAAAAGCATCGGTGATAAGACACAACCCTGTTTCACTCCTGTTTCGACTGAGAACCAGTCAGAGTTGCCTGTTTCTGTTCTTACGCAGCAACGTGTTTCTTTGTAGAAAGATTTTATGACGTTGGTATATTTGGTAGGAAAACCATAGATGTTAAGTAGATTCCAAAGTGAAGGACGGTGGATACTGTCGAAGGCTTTTTGAAAGTCGACAAAGTTGGTGATTAATTTCGACTGGAATTCTACAGTCTTCAATGATTATTCTGAGGGTGAAAATGTGGTCTATGCATGACCGTTTTGGTCTGAAGCCTGCTTGTTCTTCTCTGAGCCTTTCATCTATCGCCTTTTTCAATCTCTCAAGTAACATGCTACAAAAAAGTTTTCCTGGTACTGACAATAGAGTGATACCACGCCAATTATTGCAATCAGACATATCGCCCTTTTTGGGCAGTTTGAAAATTGCACCATCTTTCCACTGTTGTGGTGGGGATTCGCTTTGCCAGATTTCATTGATCAGCTGTAAAGAACAGGTATAACATTGATTTATTACTTGAATAAAGCAGCTAATGAGCTATACATGTTTATTGCCTTTTCTTGACGTGTGAAGCAATATGCACATCTGCTTGTCTACATCAACACATGAGGGAGTCTAGGTAGTCCAATGGTTAGCAAGCTTGTCATCCGACCCCTTGGTCATATTTTCGAATCCCTAACTCGGGGATACTACAATAAAATGTATATGGTCGACCAAGTTGAAAACGGATACCAGGAAATGTCAGCCAGTGGGATAGTGACAGCATTGCCCATCACGTGCCGTTTGGTATATTCATTATGGGGCTAGCATCATATACCCACATTGTATAATACATGACAGCAATATCTGTTCAAGTATAAAGGTGTGCCTTATGGAGACTATACAAGACCCATCTTCTAGTATCATATGTATGTGAATAAAGCACATAATTCTCTCACATAGAACAGAAGTTTACTAGAATAGCTTTCAATCGTGGGTTTACGGGATAGGCAGTTGAGTAATCGTCAAATCTTGACAATACTTGTAATTCTCCCTATAGTAAGTGCTTGGCGGATGATCGAGTGTGTCCACAGCCTTCTGTCTCGTCCACTGTCAATAATTTCTGATACGGATGCTCCTCCATGCCTTGACATCAAACTGCCCAGCAACTTCTCTCTTAACCAGATTGTTAAATCCGAAAGAATAAATTGTTAAATCTTTGACCCGCTGTGTAGCGAAGGGGTTATAAATGAGTGAAGATCGTTCAGAAAGCAATGACAAACTACTGAACATAAACTTGCCAAGAAATCACAAACTAACTTTATATCAAATGAAAACCGTAAACTGATTAGAGAAATTAGACATAGACAGTCACAATGTTTTAGCCACGTTATGAAAAGAAATAAATTGAAGAACTTCTTGACAGTAATGAGAGAGTAATGACTTCTGTTTATATTTATTTACAGGCAGGCATTACTGGTATTGCTAAGATTGATCACCCTTCGAGTTGACATAATTTTTGTTTGGGTTTTTCGTGTATGTCTATTGTTACTGCATTCTCAGTTGTTGTCTAGTATTATTGCTGGGTTATATGGTGATTTTTAACAATTATAGTATTAGCTGCACTCCTCATAATTGATGCCATCTGAGTATGCTTTATATGATTTTCTTATCCTGTAATCTTTATTACTTTTTGCAGCGATGTCTGATTATTACTGTGCGGGTGCAAAGGAAGATTTGCTGGCTTGCTCGTTTGCTGGAGATATGTATATATAAATATATAACCGTAGAAGCTATTTATTCTGAGATTGTTTTCATTAAACGCATATGTAGGCAGTTAACGTATTCACGCAGACTAGTTCATTTTAGTTAATGTAGGTGTTATTCATTCAATCTATTTGACATTAGTACTCGGTAAACATGTCCTTTGTATCTCTTCTAGAGGTGTAATTTTGCCGTTTGCTGGTGTAACTAGCCGTGCCTCATTGTTTCAGGTTATAAATAATAGTATTTAACTTTGCATTAAAGAATCTGTTGGTGTCTTTAAATTATCTCGTCATTTTCTCTATTATTTTGTATGCCCCTCAATTATTGAAATGTAGGGTCCATATCACTGTGTAGTTGTGAAGCATATACAGTGGGGAAAAAAGCTAAGTAGGACCGAATGCTAGTAGAAACATGTTATACATGACTTCCCATGAAAGACATCACTACGCAATATACCATACATACTTTATATGAAACCGGTTAAGACGAAGAACACAGTATACCTCTCCATAGCACAAAGCCCAGGCTGAATTTAGCATGCCCTATCTATCGGCCTGTCTAGTTTACTCCAGAGTAAACACCAGTACATATGGAACATGGTAAACTGCAGAAGCTCCTGGATCAGCAAAGCAATACTCTAACTGTCCGCTGTTGAAGCCTCGATCCTAGACCAGTTGCCGACCAATGGTTAAGGCCTGGTCTGCCATGACATGGCATTTAGCTTTTATGTTGAATTTTCTAGAACCAGATTAGAGCTTCTACTCTCCTCTGCCTGAAGCCGTTGGCAACATGTGGGGTGATAAGAAACGATAAGAAATGAAGGCGCTATTGTCATTTGGAGATGACAGGTTTGAATCCCGATCGGTAACCATTATGCGTCTTGTAATCCCTCCTACTTTCCTCTACTTCTATGAGTGCCAAACAATACATATGAGTTTATTTAATAATATGTTGACAATCTGTTGTGCGCTCTCAACGGCTATACTCCAGCTACATTACATAGTATTAGCTTCGACTGTGTGTGCTAAAAGTTCAACATTTCAGCCTAAAGTATTAGTATGTGTGGAGCCTCTGTCTTGGGGATTTAATCTTAATGTTTTCATCTGGAAAACTCGTATGCTGCCAGGTTATCTTTCTAGGACTTTCAGTCAATTCAGGAAAGCATGTACATGTGTTTACTTGTGATTCATTTTTTCCATTTTGACTATGCAAGGGCTAAATCATGAAATGATTTTACACACAGGCAAACGTACATCTAAAGACAACCAAATAAAAATATTGACAATGCCTGTTTAAATTTTAATTTCAGTCCTTTTTTTTTGCAGTTCATACAATGTGGGCACTATTAGGAAACACTAATTTAACTTCTCCTGACCAGTACCACTGCTACATTATTATCATACAACTATACTGAAAAGGATAAAATATTTCATACACACACACACACATATCCACACACACACACATCCACACACACACACACACACAAACAAACACACACACACACACACTGTGTCAATTTTAAACTGCTATCATTTGAATTTTTGTGAACCAGACACTTGTGAGACAGTTATTACTTGATTTGTGGGGATCCAGACATTTGTGAGACAGTTATTACTCGATTTGTTGGGATCCAGATGAAAACTACGAGACGAATGTTATTTGACAATTTGTGAAGCAAGTGCATTTTTTTATTAGTTAGCTGACTTCTTGTTAACCAGGCACATGGTACATAATGATTTATTAATTTATTTCTGAACCAGACACATGGTACATAGTGATTCAATGATTTCTTTGTGAACCAGACACATGTATAGTGATTAATTAACTCATTTGTGACAAAGAAACATTTTAATAATAAATTGATTTATTCTTGAACCAAACCTATGTTAGATAGTGCTTAATTGATTTATTTAAGAACCTGACACATTTTAGACAGTGAGAAATTCATTTATTTATGAACCAGACAAATGTTTGACAGTGATAACTTAATTTATTTATGAACCAGAAACAGGTACTCACATCTACATCTTAGATCTGGTTCTATGTAGCATGTACAATTATTTATTCTCATCTCCAATGACAGGTGTTAAATGTATAATGTATTCTTCATTTTATAAATGCAGGTTCTGCTTGTCCTATTCTGTTCATAATGTAAGTAACACGTCATCTATCTTAATATATCCATTCAGGACCCACAGCCATGTGTATAAATAGTTCTATTGAATATGGAAGAATTATTCTTTCTAACCTTCAATGATATAGATTTAATTATACATCTTGTTTATTTTATTAAATACACATTTTGCTTACTCTATTCTTTTTGTTTTAAATCTCTGTGATACATCTTCTAACTGATGTTACCAATGAGTCTAGATATCTGAATGTCCTGTACGAATGCCAAATTAATGCCAAAAGCAACACACATG
The DNA here is from genome assembly GCA_014155875.1 of Cepaea nemoralis. Taxonomy (NCBI): domain Eukaryota; kingdom Metazoa; phylum Mollusca; class Gastropoda; order Stylommatophora; family Helicidae; genus Cepaea; species Cepaea nemoralis. Next base: position 382,963 of record JACEFZ010024716.1, read on the forward strand.
CGATTAGTAAAATTCTTGCCGAACACGCCTCGCGATAGTGATATGTTCACTAGACACATGCTAGTGATTTTTGTTGTCAATCATAAACATAGCAGGTGCTGATCATGAGATGTTGTTGAGATCCAGACACATATGATGCTAAATGAACAACTACAAAGGTTAGAAACAAGTTGATGAAGGCGACGTAAACACTGGATTCTGCAAACTTCCAACTTGAGGGTCGTTATTCCTATAACTAAACTAGGAACGGTCCTAAGTGAAAGTGTAAGAGATTTCCTTCGCAGTTCTGGTGGGCATCCATTTCTCATAGGGGTTTTTACTGTTAATGCCGATTGTTCGGTCAATCCACTCACGATAGTCAGGGATGCTTGCAAATCCGACAGGGTATTCCGGCACACTACAGTCAGTTCCCAAAATAAAGATGCCGTATAAAATAAACATACCTGGACAAATAAAAAAAAAAAAAGGATGTAAACACATAACAATTGATTTCATGGCAAAAAACTGCAATAGAGGTAAGTAGACATACAATAGAAAATACACAGAGAGGCCATCAGGTTAGGAGGCAGACAAGCAGATATACAGAAAAACAGACATGTATTTAAATATGTGTCCTCCTTTATCATGTAGGTCAATTGCTGATGCAATGAATAATTCTTTCTTAAACCTTCAATATGCCGTAGATATACAATATAAAATATACAGACAGTGAGGCAGACAAAGAGGCTGGCAGGCAGACATACCTATAAAAAGACAAACAGGTAGGAAAAAAGACAGACATATTGACAGATAGATAGACAGACAGACATATATGTTGTTAACAATATTTACTAGGGGGACTCAAATGGAAACCTTAAAATTGCGATAGAAATTACTTTAACAATGCCATTGTCTTGTAACCTGACAGTATTACTAAGGATATGAAAAGTGTTAAGCACGTGAAATCACGGTGCAGACGAACACGATAACGTCATAAGGACAGTTTAAAGATTGCCGCCCCCTTTTGACATGCACCAAAAAGGTGCCGTTTTCTGTCCTTGTTTTTAAATCAGTGAGGGGGTGAAACCTATAGAAAATCATAGGCGAATGAAGGTCCAGTATGGTAATGCATGCTTGTCAGTCCAGCAAGAACATCAGTGAGACGTTTCAAAACGGCGTGACCTCTGTGACAGACAGTTCACGACTGGGTCGGACACACCGAGAGGTCGCCCGAGAACATTTCTGTCTGCAGGAATCCAAACTGGAGGACTTTTATTGATCGCTGTGGTTACTATATCGAA
>JACEFZ010024716.1:386742-627374 GCA_014155875.1 Cepaea nemoralis
ACGATCCTGAAAAGTGTTTTGAGTTTCAACAGCAACTTGAAGACGCTTTCACTGATACATCAGAAAGTTGTACAGTAAGTGAAAAGTGGAGTAAACTTTAGGAAACTCTTTATAAAACTGCGGTAGGGGTCTACGGCACTGTGATCATAAGAGGCAGGACTGGTTTGCAGCATACCGCCAGACATTGCAGCACTTGATTGATAAAAAGAAGATAGCTCTCTTAAGAAACAAGGAAAGAACAACGCGTAACACTCTCAATGAGCTGAAGCAAGCTAGGAAGAATGTGCAAAAGGCTGCCAAGCAGTGTGCAAATAACTATTGGATCAAGTTATGTGAGTCCATTCAAAATGCAAGTGATAAGGGAAACATCAGAAGCATTTATGAATGGATAAAGAAAGCCTGTGGTCTAATGATCAAAAGAAGTGCACCGCTGAAAACCTTGACTGGAGAAATCATTATTGATAAGAAACAGCAGATGGATAGATTGAAGAACACTATTTAGAGCTTTAATAAAGTGAGTCCAAACTAGCGGATGATGCCCTTAACGCCATAGAGGCCCTGCCAACTCTTGACCACCTGGACACACTTCCCACCATAATAGAAGTTAAGTGTGTATAAATTAACTTGCATCTGGCAAGGCTCCAGGTAAGGGTGGGATTCCAATTGCGGATATCAGAAGTGGGCAAGACACACTCACTCTACAAATCGACCAGCTAATAGAGCTATACTGGCGAGAAGGACAAGTCCCACAGGATTTCAAAGATTCAAGCATCATAACACTGTACAAGAACAAGGGCGATCGGAGCGACTGCAACAACTATAGGGGTATCTCACTTTTGTGTATTGTTGGGAAAGTATTTGCCAGAATTGTGCTGCGCAGACTTCAAGTCCTAAAAGATAAAGTCAACTCCGAATAACAGTGTTGCTTCCGTCAGAACCGGTCTACCATTTATATGATATTCTCATTGCGACAAATGCAAGAAATATGCTGGGAACAAAATCAACCACTGTTTATTGCCTTCATCGACCTCTCAAAGGCATTTGATTTGGTCAGTCGTGAGGGTCTGTTCAAGGCACTGAAGAAGATTGGCTGTCCACCAACTCTTCTGTCCATTGTGGAATCGTTCCACACAAGCATGAAGGGTATAATCACGTTTGATGGTGCAACTTCAGAAGAGATGATACACACACACACACCCATCCCCCCATGTTATCCCAATATGATGTCATAGATTATACTCAGGAGTTGTTTATTCACTTGTTACTTGGTGTTTAAATTTTTTGTATGTGTGTTCTCATTGATACTACTTGTCAAGGGATAACATCATTATGGAGCTGAGTGATTTCCTTTCGGAAGTTCGGTAATTTTCCAGTGCTCTATTGGCGTCTGTTAGGAAACATCACTTTATAGCAAGCCTCGACCCCTATTAAGTCTTATGGAGCTAGATCAAGTTCCTTAAACAATAGCTATTAGACTTTTAAGATTCTACTCCCTATTTATTTAATTATAGTTTTGTAGATACCACAACGACGTAACTTTGAGATGGGTATGTTAAAATGGAGAGATAATCTCGTAACTTTGAGATGGGTATGCTAAAATGGAGAGATAATCTATCACTTACCATGCGAAAAGTAGACAGCCGGTGCACCAGTATCTCCTGCACACAAGTCAGTGTTCCCACGATTATTCCCAGCACACACAACACCATACAAGTCTAGCGCAGTGTAGATTTTTTGGCAGTCTTCCTTACTGATGATAGGCAGTGCAGCTATTTTCAGTATCCGTGACCTCTCGACAGTAGCTGTAGTTACACATCAATGCAAATATGAATCAGTCATGTACGAAAATATAATACTGCTGGAAAATAGAAAATAGATCTTCCAACACAAACATGCACACACACACACACACACACACACACACACACACACACACACACACACACACACACACCCAAAACATGTATATATATACATCATCATCATCAGGTGCTGTGCGGACTGGCGTAGGCGTTCTTGACTCTCCACAGATCTCTGTCCTTGGTTTCCTGGATCAACTCTGTCGTTGATATTCCTCCATGCCACCGTCGCAATCCATCCAGCATCATTCCTCGTGGTCTGCCTCTACCCCTTCGTCCCTACACCGAACCGCCATCCAGTTTACTGCCATCTGTGAATCTACAGCCAAACGTTCCCTGACTCTTCCCTGTCTGTACACAAACACAGCATCGGCAAGTGTCAAGATTCTACCAATACATGGAGTCTCAATAGCTGCCACTTTGCTGGTGTATACATTAAAGTGCACTGGGGACATGACAGATCCCATGTGGCAGCCTAGGTGTAATTGTACAGGGGTCAAAAGTCCATGAACTCATGCACAATGAAGTTCCACACTCATAAAAGACCGCCGCAATCCATTGGACAATCCGAGGGAAGACCTCCATGTCCAATAGAGTGCGTATCAACAAATCAAAGAGTCAGCTAATGAAACTAGAGAGCAAACAGAATGAAGGCAAGAGGGTTATTGTGGGATGTACAATGGACGCCCAATTAGTGTGTATGCAATACATCCTGGCTATGCTGACCATTGCAGACAGACTCAAGGTTTTGCAGAAAGGTCATACCTCAAGGTAGCTGCGGACGGAGGACACCGCCTGCATGATTTCCTGGATGCAGTCAAGGGCCATAGGCTGTTAGGAGGAAGATCATAGGTGGCTCAGGCAGATGACACCATCATCGAAGAGTGCACATTTGAGACGATTGGCGTGGTCAAGGAGTGTGTCAGAATGCCGAATAGAAATTCAGACTCTTGTGGGGTTATAATCACAGTGAGCCTTGGGTGTAGGGAGTGGCCAGCATGCGACACGGAAGTAAAAATATAGCAATTAATACGTGACTACTCTCGTCCTGGCGATGTGATTATCTGTACCGATGACTCTGTGTTAAGAACATAGGACACCGCAATCTCAAGTCTGAGAATGGAGGCGGCGGTGGTTATGTTATTACATCTTTCCGCTGGTTGGAGAACAAACTGTATACTCATGCTGTGATTGTAACTGATTCACAAAGCATGCTGATAAAAGTAAAGACTGGCCTTCTTCACGCAGAATGGCATGCATCGATTCAGAGGTCGCGGGTTGTGAGCATTCTCTGGATCTTGTCTCCTGAAAACTATGGCATGGTTGTAAATGAACAGGCAGACATACTGGCTGGTGCCGCATTATTAAAGAGTGATTTTATGCACGATAAAACAGATGTTGTGAAGGTCCTCTGAAAGCATGTGAAAATGCGCAGAAGAACATACAGACTCTCATGGTCTAGAGAGAATGCAGAAGCAGAGGTTAGTCAGAGTATCTGGTTGACAGTCGTCACTCAGAGTTAAAGCAAGATGGACATATAATCAGACTGCACCATTAGTATTGGACCACTTCACTCATCTCATCTCATCTCATCATTTCCTCTTTTACCTTGCGGTGTCGAGGTGAAGTATAAACATTGTGAGAGTGCCCGATTATGGACTTCATATATCGATATTCCCATGGACTCCGTTAAACGTATACGTGGTCATCCTCTTCCTCTGTTTCCATCTAGTCTGTACATCATTGCTTGTTGTGGTATGCTGTTGACTGGTAACCTACCTGCATGGCCAAACCATTTGACTTGCTGCTTTCTAATACAATCTAGTGCTGCTTTAACCCGCACTTTAGTCCTGATTTCTTCATTTCTGATCTTATCTCTTCTTGATACGTTGAGTATACTTATCAGGAATCTCATTTCTGTTGTTGTGATTTTCTTTTCTCTTTTTCTGTCATTGTCCAGATTTGGCATTGGTAGCATAGAGTTGGTAGGAAGATTGTGTTGTAAAGTGCTTTCTTAATAGTTATTGAAACATGTTTGTTCTTTAGTATTGGTGCCATTTGTCCAATGAGTTGGTTTGCCTTACTGCACCTATTTTCGATCTCATCTTCTGATTTGCCATTTGATGATATTATACTTCCTAGGTACTTGAAACTCTTTACTTATTTCAAGGGATGTTTGTTTAGGTGAATTGTTGTCGTTCGTTCTTCTTTAGCTATAGTCATTACCTCTGTTTTGTTTGTGCTAATTTTCATGTTATGTTCCCTACACATTTCGTTTAGGCTTTTCATGTGATCTTGTAATTCAGCTTCTGATTTTGCTACTAGTGCTTAGTCGTCTGCAAAAAGGAGTTCTCTAATGGTTAGATTTGCAGATGCTTCTTCTTCTGTGTTCTCGTCATGCGGTATTCTTGCTGTCTCTGTTTGGCTGGTTTCTTTACATATGTTGTCTATATATGTTATGAAAAAGAGAGGAGACAGGACACAACATTGTCGTACTCCAGATTTTATGATGAAGGGTTCTGAGTGTCCTCCAGTTGCTCTCACTATGCAATCACTGTTGTTGTAAAAACTTCTACATAGGTTGGTTAGATGTGTACTCATTCCATATTGTTTAAGGATTTCCCACAGCTTGTTTCAATCAACTCTATGGAATGCCTTTTCTTGGTCGACAAAGACTAAGTAGAGTGTTTCATTGAATTCGATTGATTTTTCTATAAGTTGTCTAAAAGCAAAAATGGCATCTGTGCATCCTTTGTTTCTCCTAAATCAAAGTTGTGTTTTGCTTAGCTGGGGTTCTAAAGTAGTTCGTAATCTTTTTTCAAGAATTTTGCAAAATATTTTCTCAGTATGACTCAACAGTGAAATGCCCCTGTATTGTGTGCAGTCTCTTTTGCTGCCTTTGTTTTTCCAAATTGGGATAATTATGGCGTTTCCCCAGTCTCGTGGTGTCTGTTGTTCCACCCAAACATGGTTGAATAGTCTATGTAGCCAAGCTGTTCCTACTTCTCTTGCTGCTTTAATTAGTTCATTTGGTATTTTATCCTGACCCGATGATTTGTTCAATTGGGCTAATCTGATGGCTTCTATAATTTCTTCTTTTAGTATGTCTGGTTCTAGTTCTTCGGTGACATCTGTGTAGGTCTCTTGAATTCCTGTGACATCTGATGGGATGTTGAGAAGTTGTTCAAAATACTGCTTTCATCTTATTAGGATTTGTTTTTGTTCACTTATTTGTTCTCCATGTTCGCTATTAATTAATTCTCCTCTGGTTCGCACTGCAATTATCTTTTTGTAGACGTTTCTAGTTGCCTCCTTGTAGTTTTTATTTAGGGTTTCTCCATACTTTTCCCAGTCGTTTTGTTTTCCCTCTTTAATATTATATTCACATGTCTTTTCGCTATTCTATATGCTATGTAATCACATTCCTGTTTGCTCTTCAATCACTTTTTATATTTTTCTTTTTGTCTTTTACCGCTTTCTTTACTTGTGCGTTCCACCAACTTGTTATTTTCTTTACTGTGTTTTGTGTTCTTTCGTGTTTCCACATGTTATTTTTGCAGTATTTAAAATGCTTGATTTGAACATCTCCCTTTCTTCTTCCAATGTTTTTCTTTCTGTAGGTAATTTTACAAAGAGTTCAGTTAGTTCTTCCTCATAATTTTCCTTACAGCCTCGTCTTTAAGGTTTTTTAAAGTTTACTGATTCGCTTGGCATGTATTTTCCTGCTCTTTGTTTTCTTCTTCTTGTGGTTCTTATTGTAGCAACGACTGCTTTATGATCTGTGTTTATACTGAAATTAGGCACTGCCCTTGCATCTAATATATTTCTCTTTCTGTTATTTCTTGTGAATATAAAATTAATTTGGCGTTTAGTATCTAGATTGTTCCATTTATACCAGGTGTATACTCGTGAATCTTTATGTTTATAGAATGTGTTTGTTATACAGAGGTCGTGTTGGCTGCAAATGTCTATCAGTCTACTTCCGTTATCATTCCTTTCATTATGCTGATCTCCAACTGTTCCCAGATGATTTTCTATGCCCACTCTATTATGTCCTAGTCTTGCATTGAAGTCTCCCATAACTATGATGTTGTCCTGCGTATCTATTTTATTTAGTAAATCATATATGTTTTCGTATAAGTCCTCGCATTCTTGCTCATTATTGTTTGCATTACATGGTCCGTATATTTGTACATATGTTGTAATTGTTTGTTCTTTTACTCTCACCTTTATGATTCTTTCTGATATATATTTTATTTCTAGTATTCCTCTTGCTAGCCGTGGTTCGATGGCTATTCCCACACCGTGTCTTGCCCTTTCTTGCTGTTCTACTACAGAGTAAACAAACGTGTAACTGCGGTGGAGCTCCTTGCATCCTATCCCCTTTGTTCTGGTGTCCGCTATTCCCATCAGTCCAATTTTCCTCTCTCCCATTGTTTCTAAAAGCTCTTCTTCTTTACTATTGAAACCGCAGACGTTCTTTGTGTCTATTTTTTGAGTCGCTGATCTATCTAGTAATCAATTAACATTGCCGGATCGATATCCGTTTGGGTCAGTCCGTTTATACTTCTTAGTTTTTCTACGAGCAGTATGAAGATCCCCTGCCGGCTTGCTAGGCCAGACGCAGGTTTAAATCAATAATCTGACCACAGGGAGTCCATCCCCTATGGCGAACCATAGCCCCGTTAACTGTTGAAAATGAGAACGTAGAGCTAATGGCAGTACACTGAGTGCAGTGATTTTGGTTCTTAATTCAACTCAACTCCTGTACTTACAGCTATTGCATTGATTTTATTATTTAATTCAGTAGTGCTTTCCGGTATGTACAAACACATCCATCTATAAATCTGCTTCATCTTTTTCTTCTAGCACGCGCTGTTATGTACATACATATTCACCTATAATACTTCTTCTTCTCTTCTTCTTCTTAGACTATAACATTGTGTCTCGTGTGCTGCCAGTCATCTCTGATATCCATATTCCTCCATGCAATATTATCAAACTGTTCAGCGTCTTCTTGTTTGGTCTGTCCTTGCTTCTCCCACCCTTCATCTTTCCCGTTGTTACATATACTCCAGCTTTCGCTTTCTCATGACATGTCCAATGAATGTGTTCTGTCTTCTTCTGATGCTTAGTAGTTCTCTTTGTGAGTTAACATTTTTCAGATCTATAATACTAACAACTATAAGTATTCTTACTAGGATTGGTCTCGCCCCATCCAGAAAATAGCAAAATAGTGCCGACATTGACGAACTCTGCATAATTGGCTAAACAGACAGGTTGAACAAAGGTGTTGAATCTGATTCCATAATAAGATATTGGCTTAAGCTTGATTAATGCAATATCAAAAGGAAGTGAACCATCTGTTATCCGTGAAATAGAATGGAAAAGAAATTATTAGAGATGCATATATTTATAGTGAGAAGTAAATCATTGTATCTCGTCAATTACATACTACATAAATACTTCAACATATGTTAAAGGAATAAATACTTTTAGATGAAATACTCACAATATACTGGCGTGTGTTTCACTGTCAACAGCTTAGTTTTAAAGGGACTGTTGTAACTTCATGTTTACGAAAGAAGGGTTTGTCTACATTTAAAGCAGACGCCTCTGCTAAACTCGGGAGCGTTTGATTATTAGTTGCGAACAGCACATTGCATTTCTGTTTGTTTGGTACATGGCTAAATTCTCAAACATGGAGTCTCTTACTGGTATTGTAATGTCAAAGACATATAACAGCGTGTTTATGTTTTTATCAGATAATATGATTAATTAAATTGCTTTAATGTATACTGAATTGGTTAGATGATATTTACCTGACGAGAGACATCGAAATATGAAAGGCAATAAAGTGTGTAATATATTGTGTGTAATATATTGTGTGTGTCTTTGCTCTTCAAATTCACAACCAGAAAACATTATTTTGAATCGTATATTGACTGAAATAAGCAAACACAACAAAGATTCACCTAAAAAAACACCATCTGAAACAAGTGAAGAGTTTCAAGCACTTAGGAAGTAAAATATCATAAAATTGCAAATCAGAAGACGAGATAGAAAATAGATCAATAGGGCAAACCAACTCATTGGAGAAATGACACCACTGCCACAGAACAAAAACGTATTAATAGTTACTAAGAAAGCACAAAGAGCAGTGAAAAAAAATTGAATTAAATTCCATTAAAGAAACAAAAAAATGTGAGCTCACGTCAACAAAAATAAGAACAAATACACGGTGTTTGAAACTAAAACCAGGAAAGATATTATTGGAGCAAGGTGCTATAATGAAGAGGTGGAATTAGTTTATAACATAATTATTATGATAGAGAAAGGGAAGAATTAACAGAAGTAAATAACTTAGAAGGTCCACCTATTCTAACAGACATAAGTCGCTGACGCTGTAAAATATACGAAGAAAGGAAAACAGCTGGGCCAGATGTAATCACAATAGAAGAATTAGAAGTAATGGGAGAATTTGGAGTAGATATATTAACCAAAGTGTTGAATGATACCTAACAGCAGTGGATTTTCATCCCAGTAATATGACTGAAATCTGTATTTATAGCTATACCAAAAAGAACAGGATCAATTGAATGTGAAAATTTTAGTACAATTAACCTCATAAACCATATCACTAAGCTTCTGCTCAGAATCATAATGAGAAAACGAGAAAGAAAATAAACATGGAAAATTAGTGAAGAACAGTATGGATTTGTTTAGGGAAAGGGCTCAAACAATGCAATATATACATTACGGTACACTAATAGAAAGGACAATAGAGAAACAGAAAGACATATATTCATGTACTTCATAGATTATATTAAGGACTTTGAGAACGTAAAACATGACGAACTGATTAAAATGTTGGAAGATATCAACATTGATGGGAAAGATTTAAGAATAATAAAGAATATTTACTGGAACCAAGTAGCATCAATTAAAATAGGAAATAAGGAGGGTAGCTGCGATCAGATAAAGTTAGGAGTACGACAAGGGTATGTCTTGTCACCAGATCTCTTCTCCCTATATAGCGAAGTAATAATGAGAGAGATCAAAGAGACGTCAGGAAAACTAGTTGGAGGTTATAATATACATCATATATGCTTTGCAGATGACACAGATAATTCAACAGACCTACACGAATTGCTGGACATTGTAGCAACAGAGAGTGCAAGGAAAGGACTCTCCTTGAATATCAATAAAACAGTAACAATGGTGATATTAAAGTAAACGGTGACACCAAAATGTGAATTATAAATTGAGGGGAAAATTCTTAACCTGGTGGATAATTTTAAATACCTAGAGGCATTCATAACTTCAGATAGAAGATGTACAACAGAGATTAGGAGCAGGATAGGCAAGCAAATACCCCTTGCAAAAATTCCTTGGACTACCAGAGGAACATAACACGACTGCCTGAGACAGGCTAATGAAAACTAGAACATTATATACAACAATAAGAAAGAGACAAACAGTTTTCTTCGGTCATGTGATAAGAAGAGAGGCATTGGAGAACATTCGTGACAACTGGAACGGTCTAGGGGAGGAGAGGCAGAGGCAGACCAAGAGAAATGATGTTGGATGGACTGAGACGGTGGCATGGAAGGGAATATCATCAGCAGAGTTGATCCAGAACACCAGATACCGAGATCTGTGGAGAGCCATGAACGCCAACGCCAGCTGGCAGGGCACTTGATGATGATGAAGAAAGCACTCTACAACACAACCTTTCTACCAACTCTATGCTACCAATGCCAAATCTGGACAATGACAGAAACAAAAATGAAAATATAACATCAGAAAAAAGATTCCTGAGAATATTGCTCAATGTATAAAGAAGATAGAAAATAAGAAATTAAGAAATCAGGACTAAAGTTAGCGGTGGGCAGTAATTTTATTTTTATTTATTTATTTTTTTTTTTGGGGGGGGGGGGAGGAGGGGTTATAGAATAGCAACGCTAGGTTTTATCAGAAGGCAACAAGTTAAATGGTGTGAACATGTAAATAGACTACCAACTAACAGTATGACAATACGCAATGATGTGCAGACCAAATGGAAGCAGATGAAAAGACCAACAACGTATTGATGGACAGAATGAATAGCAGAGTTCATGGAAAAATAGATACATGGAGGCCATCAGCAGGCACCCCTCCCCTGTCTATATTTCACTTCGACACCGTAAGGTAGAAGAGGAACAAGATGAGATGAGAAGAGGTGAGTTGACAGAATTAGTGGATGCGTTGAATGAATTAGAGGGCGTGTTGATGTTATGGGCAAGGAATTGACTGAATTAGTGGACTCGTTGATGTAATGGGAAAGGGATTGCTTTAAGAATGGTATGGGCACTGTCGAATGAGGGTTCGATGTCAGCCTTTGACATTGGTACTGGAAGAGAAAGACTGACCACCTATTCCTCTATGCACTCTGAACTATGAAATGTGAATATCATAACACTTCACCTACCTATGTGTTTTATAGTTATTGATTTACCATAAAACGGCCCATTAAACAGCTACTGTGTTGCTTACGTAAGTAATTCGGCCTATTACATAGCCAATATGTTGTTGGTTGTTGGATTGATTATAAATCACCAGAAGAACTGAGTTGTAACTTAAGTCTGGCATACTGATGTTCATGACATCTGAGCTTGGACAAGGGCTTGTACCTATTACATTGAAGTTGGTGTCGATATTTCTTTCGTCACACGGAACCACAGTGCCATTTCTACGGGGGCTGCTGTACTGAACACTTCAATTCCTCTCCAAGTTCATAAACAAGAGTGGTGAGCAAGACTGGTGATGGTACATTAATCTGGGGTGGGGCATTGTAAGATACAACACTGTATAGATTCAGCACAGCATTTACTGACCAATTGAGATGGGGCCTGTGTTGGTAATGATGCCTCAATAGGTTTTATATATGTCAGTATCAACAGATTCCAACTCATTGTCATGAGGCAAATAGTGAGTGTACACAATTTAAATACCTGGGAAAATGCAAATGAAAACTTAAATAATTTTTTTTCGGCGTGAATATATTCTTAAATCGAAAAGACAGAAAAAGTATCATATTTCAATGTAGTCACCACTGTGTTCAGTGGAAGTCATCCGGCGCCGATAAAGTGCTTGTTTTACTGTAGAAAAAAAAACATCTCTTGATTGCGTGGGTAACCACTCATGCACCACTGCTGTACCGCTTCATCCGACCGAACAATCTATCAAAGAAATCACGCCATTTTGACACGTCTTACTCCGCTCATACATATGCTGGACAGACAGAAACACATCACCATAATGAACTTTCATTCGTTGATGAATTTCTATTTGTTTCACTCCTTCACTGATTAAAAAAAAATGTTGGTTCATGTCAACAGTGGGGCTGCCATCTTTAAACTGTACGTATGACGTCATCGTATATGTCTGCACCATAACGCCACGTACTTAACACTCTTGACTTCCTTTACAACAACAATATTGACAGATTACAAAACAATGGAGTGGTCATTGTAATTTCTGTAATACTCTTATGGTTTTCATGTGAAGCCCCATCGTACATTTAAATATTTCATATCATAATTATTATCATCATTGCATCTTTTATCCTCTTATAATCTTCGGTTTCGAGGAGAACCATAAGCAGCGGAAGTATGCCCGTTTATTGGCTTCATGTATCGAGATTCCCATGGACTCTGCTTTACCCTGTATCCACCGTTTACGTGGTCGACCTCTTCTTCTTGTGCTATCTGGTCTGTATTATTGCTTGTTGTAGTATACTGTCAGTTGGTAGCTTAGTTATGTGGCTGAACCATTTCACTTGCAGGTTTCTAATGAAGACTAGTGCTGCTATTACCCCCACTTTTGTCGTGAATTCATCATTTCTTTATTTCCCCTCTCCTTGATACGTTAAGTATTCTTATCCGGAATCTGTTGTAATCTTTCATTTCTTGTTCTTGAAAAGTGCTTAGTAGTAAAGTAAAGTATCAGTTTCATGTGCGTATATATGACACGAGCCTGCCTGGCAATGTGGGAAAGCTGCGGTATCATTCACTAGTGAACATTAGTGGACCCCCTGTGGGTCGTCGCTGGAGCTACGGAGTTCTACGGAGTTCTTTGTGCCAATTTCGGCAACCCGTTCTAGCGAAAAATGACGAGACCATATTGGATAACACTCGGTGCAATGAAGTCTATCTGACCGATGTATCCTCGTTGAAGTCCGTTGCGTTGACGTCAAAGTTGCATAAGTGTTTACTTCTGTCTATGTGATTTTGCGTAGACATTTTCCTTCCGACATGATAACACATGTTAACACATTCCCTCTAAGGATCCTTTCTTGCGTAGGTCTTGTTTCCCTCTCCACATTCATGAAATCAGAGTGGCATGCACGGCTAGTACTGTAAGTTCCAGTCTGTTGAAGTAGATAGCGATACTGGGAATGTTGTTCATTCGGAGAACCCATCTTGAGAATAGACTCTATTACCAAGAGGTGCCCCAACGTTTGAAAATTCATCTTAGTTTTCCGACCTCAGCGGCAGATGTTTTTTTAGATAAAACTACGGTACAGAGTGAAAACCAATTTTAGCAAGATGGTACAGAGATAACATTCACCTGAGCATTCCGTTACGGAGATAAAACCTACATTAATAATCCGTTGCAGAGATAAAACCAACATTAACAGTCCGTTACATACATAAAACCGATATTAACAGTCCGTTACAGAGATAAAAACTTACATTAAAACTCCATTACAGAGATAACATCTACATTTACAGTCCGTCACAAAGATAAAATTGTCTGTTACAGAGATAAAACCTGCTTTAACTCTTAATTACAGAAATAAAATATATCTTACTTTGATAATTGTCGTGGAAGAACACGCTATCCACAAAGAAAGATTGTTCTGCTACATCGACACCTTGTAAATAATAATCACCAACTGTCACTTTGATTAAAATTGGAGGAATAAATCTGAAATATGTAGCAAATTTTGTGACAGGGAAATTGGTAGCCTGAAATGTTTTGATATTCGACGAATTATATCACTTATATAATGAATGAATCAGTAAAACACGAGAACAGGCTATAAGCTTTATAACACCACTATCGCAAGTAGAAAAAACAATGGGCGTTGCAGCCAAAGCACAGAAAAATAATAATAAACACACACCGATAAAACTTCATGACATACACTACATACAATTATAAATATACAAGTTACTCAACTGTTTTTTTGTGTGTTGTTGTTGTTATTGTTTTTTTTTGTTTTTTTACAAGTGTATGATTCCAGCAAAGCGACTAGAACAGTATACCTATAATGCACTAATAACTGTACCAATCAATGTACCAAGCAACTGTACCAAACAATTGCATACAATGATTGTTTAACATTTGTTTAAGGTTATTGACACAAACTGTTACATTGTCGTATAGTTTCTCGTTTTCTCCTGGCCATTTATTATAGATCGTTCAGTTTAAACAAGACATTTAATATAGATTATTTATTTTCTAAAATAACATTCAAGAGAGGCCCTAGTTTATATTTTTAAGTAATATTAGGGTGAAAGGTAAACGATAGAAGAAGAAATGAAAAAATAGATGCAGAATAACAGAAGAAGAAGAAGAAGAAGAAGAAGAAGAAGAAGAAAGAAGAAGAAGAAGAAGAAGACGAAGAAGAAGAAGAAGAAGAAGAAGAAGAAGAAGAAGAAGAAGAAGAAGAAGAAGAAGAAAAAGAAGAAGAAGAAGAAGAAGAAGAAGAAGAAGAAGAAGAAGAAGAAGAAGAAGAAGAAGAAGAAGAAGAAGAAGAAGAAGAAGAAGAAGAAGAAGAAGAAGAAGAAGAAGAAGAAGAAGAAGATGAAGGAAGAGAAGAAGCAGAAGAAAGAAGAAGAAGAAGAAGAAGAAGAAGAAGAGAAGAAGAAGGAAGAAGAAGAGAAGAAGAAGCAGAAGAGAAGCAGAAGAAGAAAGAAGAAGAAGAAGTAGGAAGATGAAGAAAAGAAAAGCAGAAGAAGAAGAATGAAGAAGGAAGAAGTAGAAGAAAGAACAAAGAAGAAGAAGAAGAAGAAGAAAGAGAATAAGAAGAAGAAGTAAGAGAAGAAGTAAGAAGAAGAAGAAGAAGAAGAAGAAGAAGAAGAAGAAAGAAGAAGAACACCACAACTAAACACAATAAGTAGCAAATACGAGAATCATAGCAGAAGTATTTCACCAATGAAGCATGTTATATTCACGTTTCATCCACATAAATCATCACGATAGCACATTCAAAAGAATCTAAATATGGTAATTATTTGTTGGTGGTTCTCTTATCTTTAAGAAATCTGATTGTCACCAATTACTATATAACGTATGTGAATCATCATTGTAACATTATTGTCTCGCCACTCCTACATCTATATATATATATAAACGAGAAAATGTGTGTCTTTGTGTCTTTATGCGTGTGTCCTTTATTCGTTCGCGAACGGTGCATCCGATTGAGATGAAATGTTCTACGGATGTTCTTCTCATTCCCGCGCAGCCATCTGGCATAGTTCGTTAGTTTACAAACAGTTATTTACGTAATAAATTAACAAATAAAAATATTGCAAGGGGACGAAACTTAACAAAAGTTATATCAAGCGAGATTACTTTTAGTAGCCTTGCTATATTATGTAATTTAAATAATTGTAATTTTCTGAAGTTTTATAAAATGTTTATCTACAGTTATCTACAGGCATATGCGTTATAAAAAAGGTGATAATACTTTAAGGCAACTTCAATGTTTTCGTAATAATAATGGATCTATTTTAGATACGTGAAAATTGTCGAACCCATTTTCCCAAACGGGTACGGGAAAGGGCCGAACACAGACAGACATATAGATTAGACAGACAGACAGACAGACAGACAGACAGACAGACAGACAGACAGACAGACAGACAGACAGGCAGGCAGGCAGACAGACAGACAGACAGACAGACAGACAGACAGACAGACAGACAGACAGACAGACAGACAGAACGAACGAACGAACGAACAAACTTTATTTTCAAAGGGTTAAGAATTGGGCACGCAGGCCCGTCTAACATTCTGCCCTTCTATCTCTCTCTTTCATACATTATTTCATTCACACATCATTCAAGGCTAACAGAGAACAGCAACAATAAAAAAGATATGCATTATAAAGGCATGGGCAAAATGCGAACATCAAAACTACACGACACAGTAAAATTAGATAATGGTCTGACACTTGTTATTAGCCATGTGGAATATACTGGCCTACCAAAAGGGGACTGGCTGTTATACTAGGGTTTTGTTATTATTATTATTATCTCTATTATTAAGGGGGAAGATAATCCGTACTGAGATAGTGTTCGAGTAATTTGCGATTATATGAATAGGGATTGGTGATGTCTTTGATTTATTGTGGAAGATTGTTCCACAGCTGAGCTGCAGAGTACGTTAAGCTTGTTTTGTATAAGTCAATCCTAGGCTTCGGAATGTGTACTATATTTAAACGTTTACTGTGTCTAGCATTATATTTAAACAATGGCCAAAGGTAATTTGGGGCATTCCGATGCAGGATTTTGTGAATTAGTTTAGCTTTATCTAGACCAGGATCAATTGAATGTGAAAATTTTAGTACAATTAACATCGTAAACCATATCACTAAGCTTCTACTCAGAATTATAATGAGAAGAACCAGAAAGAAAATAAACATGGAAAATAGTGAAGAACAGTATGGATTTGTTTAGGGAAAGGGCTCAAACAACGCAGTATATACATTACGGTCACTAATCGAAAGGAGAACTGAGAAACAGAAAGACATATATTTGTACTTCACAGATTATACTAAGCAATTTGATAAAGTACAACATGATGAATTGATTAAAATGTAGGAACATATCACATTTGTTGGGAAAGATTTAAGAATAATAATGAATATTTACTGGAGCCAAGTAGCATAAATTAAAATGGGAAATAAAGTGGGTAGTTACGAAAAGACAAAGCTAGGAGTACGACAAGGGTATGTCTTGTCACCCGATCTCTTCTCCCTATATAGCGAAGTAATAATGAGAGATAATAAAGATAAGCCAGGAATACTAATTGGAGGTTATAATATACATAATATACGCTATGAAGATGACACAGTATTGGTGGCAGATAATTCAACAGACCTACAACAATTGCTGGACATTTTAGCAACATAGAATGCAAGGAAAGGACTCTCCTTGAATATCAAGAAAACAGTAACAATGGTGATATTAAAAAAAACGTGACACCAAAATGTGAAATATAAATTGAGGGGAAAATTCTTAACCAGGTGGATAATTTTAAATACCTAGAGGCATTCATAACTTCAGATAGAAGATGTACAACAGAGATTAGGAGCAGGATAGGGCAAGCAAAATCCCCTTGCAAAAATTCCTTGGACTACCAGAGGAACTAAAACGACTGCCCGAGACAGGCTAATGAAAATAGAACATTATATTCAACAATAAGCTACAGACAGGTAGGTAGGTAGGTGGGTTTGTGGGTGGGTGAGTGGGTGAGTGGGTGGATGGATGGATTGATGGATGGTTAGATAGATAGATAGATAGATAGATAGATAGATAGATAGATAGATAGAGAGATAGATAGATAGATAGATAGATAGATAGATAGATAGATAGATAGATAGATAGATAGACAGATAGATAGATAGATAGATAGATAGATAGATAGATAGATAGATAGATAGATAAATAGATAGACAGACAGATAGATAGATAGACAGATAGATAGATAGATAGACAGATAGAGAGATAGATAGATAGATAGATAGATAGATAGATAGATAGATAGATAGATAGATAGACAGACAGATAGATAGATAGATAGATAGATAGATAGATAGATAGATAGATAGATAGATAGATAGATAGATAGGTAGGGAGTGACGGACGGAGAGAGGGGGAGAGACGGACGGAGGGAGAGACGGACGGGCAGGCAGGCAGGCAGGCAGACAGATAGATAGATGGATCCCCGCCAGGGTCTGTCTGGGCAAAGCCGGGCCGGGTCCTCTAGTATTTAAATGTAACAAAAATGCACACTTGTGCTTTTGGAGCTTGACAACGGCTAAAATTAGAAATCGCCTCTTTTTTTTTTTGCGTATCCTTTACAGGACTTAGCTGTCAACAGCAGCATCTTTCAGCTGTATGTTGATCTCTTGGCAAGATTACGCTCAGTAGTTTGCCATTGCTTTCTGAGTGGCCGGCTCTGTTATCCCGCAAGTAACCAGCGGGGCTCGAACCGCTGCCAGCTCTCGCCCGCTTTCGAGACTCTGCGTGATAAACGGGATTACGGAGAAAGTGTTGTAACCCTTCGGCCAGAGAGACCGGCAGAAATCGCCTACATTGTTGTAAAACAGCACCTGCACGTCTGTTGTCAGGGATCTGATGAGAATATGGCCGGAAGCCAAGACAAGAGATTGTTGGTGAAAGTCTGTCACGTAGGAGACAGCAGCGGTCACCTGTAGTCTGATGATGACATCTCGCGCCAGGAAAACACCCAACCGGAGTAAATGACTGGTGTAGATAGATAGATATATAGATAGAGAGAGAGAGAGAGAGAGAGAGAGAGAGAGAGAGAGAGAGAAGAGAGAGAAGAGAGAGAGAGAGAGAGAGAGAGAGAGAGAGAGAGAGAGAGAGAGAGAGAGAGAGAGATTAACAAAAGTGTATTTAAATTAGGAAAACTGGGATGAGCTTCTGCAAAGTGCACCCACATTGCTGATGCTTATGGGCCAGTCAAGAAAATGAATCTCTAGGAGAAAGTTGTGATTTCATTTTGGCAGTAAATACTGTCCTTTATTGGATGAGGTTAGTGTACATTTATAAACAACCTGTTTATATCAATGGACGATATTATAAGAAAGGTTTGAACCTTAGCTAGAGCTCTTTTTCTTTGCGCTAAGAGAAAAAGGAGTAGCTTCAGAGAAATACTAAGAAAATATAGGTGATTCTTTCTTGGACATAGACATTATCGAATGGATCTCTTACTCTTTCAATTCATGCACTTTATTAAGGATGAACTTCCTATTTACTATCCATTCAGTCTTCATGTGTAGCTTTTGATTAGGAAAAGAACTACCATGATACTTTTCTGAAATATATCTTATATTCTTTTATAGATAATACTTTTCTGACCTGTCATCATCATCATCATCATCATCATCATCATCATCATCATCATCATCATCATCATCATCATCATCATAATTATCTTCATCATCTTCCACTTCTGCCGTCAAGTTTCGTGGGAAGGAATAATTTACGTTCCAGCGCCCAGTGGGTGGCACTGGATAGTGTCATTCCGTGTGCTTGTACAATGTCTTTCATGTCGTCAATCCATTTTCTTCTTGGGCATCCTCTTGGTCTCGTCGCAGATGATCTTTGATGTAAGGCCTGTAATGGTAGTTGCTGGTGTTACATTCTAACGACATGGCCAAACCACTGGGACTTCTGTCTTTCAATAAATGTGGCACAAGGTGTTGATCTCACAGTCTGTCTGATAGTAGCATTTCTTACTCGGTCTCGGATTGCTAAGTAGGCAGCTCTCCTCAGGCATCTCATGTCGCAGGTGTTGATCTTGCGAAGGTGTAATTTGGATAAAGTCCAGGTTTGAGATTGGTAGCATAGGATCGGTGTTAATATGCTGTTTATTATCTGTCGTTTTGCGGACATGGGCATATTTGGATCTTTCAGTAAGGGTGATAGTTGATATGTAAGTGCACTAGCTTTTTGACATCTGATTTCAATTTCTTTGTTCAATCTGCCATCTTCTGTGATAGTACTTCCAAGGTATTTGAATTCTTTAACTTGTTTCAGAGTTGTTCTATTTATCTGTATACTTAGTGGGCCCGGCGATCTGCTAATTCGCATTACTTCGGCTTTGGCTGTATTTATACTCATAGTTTATCTCCTATATGTTGAACTCAGATTAGTAATATGATTTTGCAGTCTGCCCTCGTCACTATAAAACAGACACTGATCGTCTGCAAATAGAAATTCATTTATTTCCCGTGGAACAGTTGTATCATCTGGAGTAAAGAGTTCTAAATTTTCTGAATCTGTTCTGTCGAGACTTGCTTCTTTGGAAATTCTGTCCATGTAGATATTACATAGCACGGGAGAGAGCACACATGCCTGCCTCACTCGTGTATTGACTATGAATATACCTGACATTCCGTCTTGCGTTCTTACTGCATTTCGGCTCGAGTGGTACATGGCTAGGATGTTTTCTAGCAGTTGCCCTTGTATCCCATAGTTTTCAAGGATGGTTCATAATTTGTATCTGTCTACTCTATCGAAAGCCTTTTCCTGATCTACAAACACAATATTCTGCTGGTCACTATATTCGATAGTTTTTTATTTTACAAATTTGTCTAAGTGTAAATAATACATCAGTGCAAATTTTACTTTTATATATGTAATGATGTATACAGTATGTATGAATGAGTGTTCTCTCTCTCTCTCTCTCTCTCTCTCTCTCTCTCTCTCTCTATATATATATATATATATATATATATATATATATATATATATATATATATATCCATCCATCCATCATGTGCCATGCCGGTAAGCGTGGGCGGTCATGTTCTGCCATCTCACTCGATCACCAGAGTAGTGGATCAGCTCCGTGTTTCTGTCTCGACCATGCCACAATGCCAAGCCATCCAGGTACTTGCTTCTAGGTCTTCCCCTTGGTCGGTTCCCCTCGATCTTACCAGTTGTCACCAAATTCTCCAATCCATTTCTTCTCATAACATGCCCAAAAAATTTTGACTGTCTACGTCTAATTTCTCTAATCAATTTACGATCTTCATTTGTTTCTTGAAGGACTTGTTCATTGGTCTTTCTGGCTGTCCATGGTATTCTTTGCATTTTCCTCAGAAACCACATCTCTACAGCCATCAGATGTTTTTCAGCCTGACTGCTCATTGTCCACGCTTCACATCCATATAAAAGTACAGGTTCAATGTAGCATCTCAACACTCTTTTTCTCGTTTCAATTGACATCTTTTTATTGGTCAATATGTTTTTCATCTTGCTAAAGGCTACTTTTGCCATGGCGATTCTTGTTCTAATCTCTTCAAGGCATCTCCCATCAGATGTTATTACTGTTCCGAGATAATTGTACCTGCTCACTTGTTGAAGAATATTCCCATTTACTTGTATATTACATTGTGGTATTTCGTCCTTCCTAGTGACGACCATAATCTGTGTCTTTTTACAATTTAATTCTAACCCTAGTTGTTCACTGTGTGTAACAATCGCATCTACTAAATTTTGCAGGTCCTGTTCATTGTCTGCAATCAAGACTGTATCATCTGCATATCTAATGTTATTGATGCATCGTCCCCCAATGTTGATTCCTTCCATATCTTCAATATTTCTGAAAATACTTTCACTGTACAGGGAAAACAGATCTGGAGACATTACACATCCCTGTCTCACACCCCTTTTAATAGGCTGATATTGGCTTACTTCATTATCAACTCTTATGGCAGCTTGTTGTTTCCAATATATGTTTTTTACAAGTCTAAGATCTTTTCCATCAATTTGTAGATCTTCAAGCATCCTTATCATGTTGACATGTCTCACTTTATCAAAAGCCTTTGTGTAGTCAATAAAGCAAAGGTGTAGATCTTTGTTTACTTCTATAGAACGTTCGATTATGTTTCTCAGTATATACACAGCATTTACTGTACCCTTGCCTTCCACAAACCCACATTGTTCTTCTCCTATTTCAGGTTGTATTTTCCTCCTAACTCTTTGCATGATAATTCTTAGCAAAATCTTCGTGATGTGACTCATTATACTAATTGTTCGATGTTGATCACATTCCAAGGCTCCTGATTTCTTTGGGATTGCAATAAATACAGAATTACATAACTCCTGAGGTATATTTCCAGTATCATATATTGTATTAAGCAGACTGGTAACTTGATCTATTCCATATTCTTCTAAAGCATTAATCATTTCTGTTGTGACAGCTGTCTGAACCGGGGGTCTTGCCAGATTTCATATGGTTAAGAGCATTCTGAACCTCCATCTTCAAAATTGCTGGTCCTTCATTATTATTTTGAACATCATACTGTTCGTCTCTGTTATCGTCATAAAGGTTTTTCACGTAATCTGACCATTCATGTAATATCTGATCTTTTTCTATTATGACTCTTCCATCTTTTGTCTTTAGGCAGCCTGCTGATGTACGTGTTCTTTGATTAGTAAGCTCCTGAATTCTTTTGTGCATTAGTTTCGCATTGTTACTGTTGTGTTGTGTTTCAATTTCTGTGCGATTTCACACAACATGATTTTCTTGGCATCTGTAAAGAAGGTAGTTTGCCATTGCTTTCCTTCCTAGCAGTGACCATACTGCTTCTCAGATCTCTTTCCCTCTTGTTCGAGATCAACTGTGTTGATAATATTCCCCATTCCACCATCTCAGTCCATCCAGCATCATTTATGTTGGTTTTAAGATGCCTCTTTTCCCACTGGTCGTTCCAGTCGTCACGATATTATCCAATGATAGTCTTCTCATCACATGACAAGCTAATGATGTTTTTTTTAAAATTATATTTTGATACTTGTATATAATTCTCTGGTGTAATTAGTCTCTTCTGGGTAGGTGAATGTAAGAATTACATTATCCAGATATAGAATGAAATACGTGTCAGAACATGTCGTTCAGACCTGCAAATCTTTACTCGTAGTCGAAATTAGCTGCATGTCATTTACAGGACGTGGGAATCACCCTCGACATCTCTCTCTCTCTCTCTCTCTCTCTCTCTCTCTCTCTCTCTCTCTCTCTCTCTCTCTCTCTCTATCTATCTATATATATATATATATATATATATATATATATATGTATATATGTATATATATATATGTGTGTGTGTGTGTGTGTGTGTGTGTGTGTGTGTGTTTGATTTGATCAGTCGTGAGGGTCTGTTCAAAGCACTAAAGAATATTGGCTGCCCACCAACTCTTCTGTCCATTGTGGAATCGTTCCACACAGGCATGAAGGGTATAATCAAGTTTGATGGTGCAACTTCAGAAGAGTTTAAAATCAAGAGAGACGTTAAGCAAGGTTGCGTACTAGCCCCTACCCTCTTTGGGATATACTTTTCACTTCTACTGAAATATGCATTTCGTAATCAGGATGCCGGTATATACATTCAATCACGCTCAGATTGCGGCCTCTATAATGCTCATAGATTGAAGGCCAAGACCAAAATTAGGAGGGTACTAATCAGAGAGTTGCTTTTTGCGGATGATGCTTCAATTACGACCCACTCTGAGGAAGAACTACAACCTCTACTATCTGCATTCTCCAATGCTAGTTCTGAATTTGTTTTAACAATTAAAAAAAAGAAGACACAGATTATGTCAGCTTTTATATGCGGTGTCTGCGAAGAATACTTGGTATTAAGTGGCAAGAGAAAGTCACAAATACTGAAGTATTGGATAGATAAAGTTGTGTGACGGGTGTTCCATGCTCAGTCTTCGTAGACTTAGATGGATAGGACATGTTGGGAGGATGGATGATGGGAGAAAACCAAAGGACATCAACGTTTGGTGAATTACAGATGGGTAGGAGATCTCAGGGTCGACGTCTACTACGATACAAAGATGTGTGTAAACGGGACATGATTGATACAGGCATTAATATTAATAATGCGCAATGGGAGCAAGCCGCAGCTGAACGTGATGCATCGAGGGCAACTATCAGAAATGGAACACAGACAAACGAGAAAATGATTGCAGATAAAGCACACACAGAGCGTGAAAGACGTAAGATGGTGCATGATGGTGGAAATGACCATGTTTTCACATGCATCCACTGTGGACAAACATTTCAGCGCGAATTAGCCTTATCAGCTACACTTGTCACCGCCATAGGTCGTAGCTATTATGCCTTTTTGAAACACAATGTACCAACCTGTCGTCTGTCAAGACGGAAAGGTGCCAATGAATATATATATATATATATATATATATATATATATATATATATATATATATATATATATATATATATATATATATATATATATATATATATATATATATATATATATATGCCGCAATGCATGTAAAGTGTAAAAATGTCATTCACTTTAGCTTTATCAAAAAGCTCGAGTTTCATTTCATGTTCTTTCGAAATTACCTGAGATGACTTTGAGAGATTTTAGTTTAGTCGACGGATCAAAATCACGGCACACGGGTGTAACCCATATGTGCCCCGTTCTACTAAACTACCTAACTAAAGCCTGAGTCCGGAGAATTTCAGCTCAGTACACGAACTCCATAGCACTGGCGAGGATCCGGAAATACTTTGGGTAGATTTCTAACACGAAATGTTGCCAGGACAGCGCAGTTGTGCTACATTTTTTTTTTCGATTTCCAACGGCCAAGGGATTTTTTACGTGCGCAACAATACACACGGGCGTCAAAGTTATATCACGTGACCGGCTCCTTCCAATACTCTTCTTAGTTGCAGACGCTGTAATTTCTATAATTAGCCGACATCTGTCCATCTCGAGTGTCAAGTTGGTGTTCGTTCTTCTTCGTGTGGTCAATTGTAAAACGTTCTCTGTTTTGGTGTGTAAATGTTGACGCACTGTATAATGATGGTTGGTGATTATGTCACACACGTATATGGTTCCATTCACGCAGATCCACATTATGTCTTCAGTCGAAGATGTTACCTTCACATCGTATTCTGCTTCTTCAGGACTTGAAGTTCACAACACATATCTAGCGGTCTTGGGCTTTTCTGTCGACACCCCTGTCTCCGTTTTAACTGAATGCGTTTATCATCGTCCTGCGTGGTGACACAAGTCTGCACAACTGAGATGCGTCGTCGTCAACATGGGGTCTCCTGAACAATCTCCACAAAGTCAGCGCCAGTAAGGTTACATCCAACAACAAGATAGAAACGGTTCAAGGAGTCCTGTGTCGAATCTGTCGAGGCCATACCTAACATTTCTCCCTCCTCCCTCCCTCCCTCCCTCCCTCTCTCTCTCTCTCTCTCTCTCTCTCTCTCTCTCTCTCTCTCTCTCTCTCTCTCTTCAGTTATCTATCCCAATCAACAGGCCGGGTCAGAGAGAGAGAGAGAGAGAGAGAGAAAGAGAAAGAGAGAGAGAGAGAGAGAGAGAGAGAGAGAGAGAGAGAGAGAGAGAGAGAGAGAGAGAGAGAGAGAAACGGGTCTCATATATATTTTCATGTATGTGTTAACGGGATTGTTAAAGGATATTATAAACACTATGCCATGATAAAGTCAAGTTACGGTTGCGAACGCCTTAGAGAACCTTTGGCATAAGGTGCTAGACCCATATTTGTATAAACCAATGACCCCCAGGTGGTGATGTACTGCCTAAGACATTCCCTGGTACCCATTTTAGACAGGTTTGAACTGGGAAACCCAGGTCGATTTTCTCAATTCGAATTCATCGCGATACGGATCGAATTCATGATCACCAGAAAGGCAGGCCAGCGTCTATCCGCTATGTTACCACGGCTTCATATTTCGAAGTTAACAATTGCTGTACTTACTTTACACAATGAGCTGCGGTGATGACCCAGAATTCACTGAGAATTGCTCCTCCACATGTTGGCGTAAATACTACAGGCTGCTTGAGCGAAGATGCAAGCAATATATTAACCTGCCATGGGATTTCTCCGTATTTGGCGAATAATCCACCCAAGATCTTGTCTGCAACTGGCTCGTCATCAACATGAATGTCCGTGTTGTTGCCATATTGCCATCTGTTTGCTACATTCTGTTTCCTGGGACTTGTAATTGCCATTCTTCGACCGCATAGAAAGACTTTTTCTGTATTAAACACAAGTGTACACAACTGTATATACTCCAGCATTGAACATAGGTGTATAAAAGGGTATATACTTCAGCACTAAACACAGGTGTATTAAACGGTATATACTCCAGCATTAAACACAGGTGTATATTACTGTATATACTTCAGCACTAAACACAGGTGTATTAAAAGGTATATACTCCAGCATTAAGCACAGGTGTATATTACTGTATATACTCCAGCATTAAACACAGGTGTATATTACTGTATATACTCCAGCATTAAACACAGGTGTATATTACTGTATATACTCCAGCATTAAGCACAGGTGTATATTACTGTATATACTCCAGCATTAAACACAGGTGTATATTACTGTATATACTCCAGCATTAAACACAGGTGTATATTACTGTATATATGTAACAGTAGTGGAGTACTGGGGTATTATTAGGATCTAGTGGGAAACAGCTACAGCACGATTGAGCATTGGGACTGAAAGCGAGGAGAGATGCTCAATCGTGACGTAGTGGGTTGTCTGGGGGCAGTCAACATCCCGCCTGAGAACTGGGAAGAAGCCATGTTGTCATCGTGAAGAAAATAAACAGTCTTTGAATGAAAACCCAGTCTTTGTTGGTTCTGTACTCTGTTACAGGACTAATTTTGGAGCCTACGACCGAGGATTTGAGCCTGGTATAATCCGGTCTACAGAGAAACAACGCGAAGTCATGCCGTATACTATATATCATCGCGGAGGCCAAAAACTGAGAAGATGATCCTTGCTCCGTTTGTCTAAATCGCCAGAAACAATTTCGGCGCGCTTTTAAACCAGCATTGAACGTAACAAGGCGCAGTGGGAAAGATGGCCAATAAGTATAAGTTATCTGTGAATACAGCGACCAAAAGCCCGGCCAGGGGCGGTTGTCTGTAAGTCTTTTTCAAGACTTGAGATAACAAATAAATTGGCGTCAAGAGAAGAGTGAAAACCAACCCAACTTGCCATGCCGGGTGGCAGCGCCTGCAAACACCATTGTCACACGTTTTCTTGATGATAATATCAATGTTCTTGATGTTCTTTGCTTGTTATAGTCGTGTGATGGTCGTTGTCTAGGTAACGATGTTCATGGTGTGTCAATTGAGATATCTAACTGTCTCTTAAACCAACTCACCCCCGAAGTGCACTTTCACCAGTCATGACACAAGATTCCGTTGGCGCACATAATCATTTATTCCAGAAATAAGACGAACAGACGGAACATATATATATATATCCAGAAACAATGTACATCCATAGAATATAAATATCCTCCTCACAATTTAACCAGCACACATCAATGCCTTCTCACGGCCTGCTCTTATCTCAATCACAAGACAGGTAATCCAGCTACTATCCACGGCTGGATCTCCCCCAATACAACCCACACATTGGGTTGGAGCCACTGCTCAACTATAGAACCCACTCTGGTTCAGGCCTGTCTTCACAACTCAGAGAACAACACAACACGGAGCTCTCTCTTAAACGACATGACCCGCAGTCGGTCTCTTCTCTCACTGACTTTCCAGTCTCCTGACTTCACCCAACACACAACTCTCTTTCGACCCATCCCCCCTGGGGCCACACTCACCCTTCCCATTA
The DNA here is from genome assembly GCA_014155875.1 of Cepaea nemoralis. Lineage (NCBI taxonomy): Eukaryota > Metazoa > Mollusca > Gastropoda > Stylommatophora > Helicidae > Cepaea > Cepaea nemoralis. Next base: position 413,078 of record JACEFZ010024716.1, read on the forward strand.
TTTCTCAGTACTGGCTGTTTTCTCATAGCCAGGTCAGTCGCTTTACTGTCTCCCACTCTCATCTCCATTCTTCCTCATGCCCGGTCACTCACCTCAATGTCAGTGACCCAGGCTTATGTCATCACCCCCCTCTTAAAAGAAAACTTCGTTTTCAAATATTGGGAGACTAAAACTTACTAAACATGTGACCCAGACATATAGCCTGGGTAGCCCTAAGTATGGCTGCACCTTACTCTAGCTACCACACTACATAATACATCAAATGCTCATATTACACTCCTATATTCATCACACATAAGTACAACCATCTATCTTGTGTATCAATGCATGAACTAATACATCACATAATAATAATAATACATCATAGAAAAGCATAATACTCATGTACCCACAGATCTCTTACTACTTCACGACCACACATTACTATTTGTGTACCGACCCTATATCAGGTGGTTCTGTTCTTGCATTAACCCACCTCTGATTCCTGTCGATGCTGTGTCTACCTTTCATGTACCCATGACTCATGGTACCTCTACAATTACAACATCTGTTTGCTATCCCTAGCCCTGGGTCAGTAATGTCGCGAAAACTCTTTTGACCTGACTCCACTTTCCTATCTGCATATTGCACCGTTACACTTGCGTCTCTGTTTAGTCTGAACTCTTTATTCAATCTTGGCCCATATACCTGGCACCTTGCTTTCTGTTGCATACGCCTTATGCCTATGTGCCCTGCACATGCACTATCCTGAGCTGTTCTAGTATATCGGTCTCTATGTGCTAAAGGTACTGCTCCTTGCCCACGTGCAGTTCTGCTATCTGAAAACCTGCGAGTGAGAACATTGTTCTTCCTCTCGAAACACCATCTACCTTTCTTTGACTGCCTATGTTCTACTCTCCTACACCCTTGGGAACATTTGTTCAGAGTAGTATCTTGTCTCTGGGAGCCACTAGCACTATATTTGGGATCCATTCTCATCTGCTCAGCTGTACTATCCTTGTCCTGAGTTCCTGTGTCTACTTCAAGTGCCTCTTCTACCTCTGCAAGCTCCATCCATTTGTTAAATGTGTTCTTTACTGTGTTAACAAAGTCTGTGAAATCTTGATTTGTCTCTGGCCCTAACTGTCTAAACTTTGTCCTATATCCATGCTCAGTGAGTTGGAACTTAGTCAGCAAACGTTGACGTAAGATAGTGTAGTTGTTCCTTTCTTCTACAGGTAAATTGAACATGGTGTCTAGTGCCTTGCCCGTAAGAAATTCGCCAAGTCGCATCCCATATTCTGATTCCGGGATCCCTAGAGTTTTCACAGATGATTCGAATCTCGAAAGATAGGCCTCAAGACAATCCCGGTCCGTAAAGTATGGCAGTTTCAATCTCTGTGACGACTGCGACGGTTTTCTACTTTCCTCACTTTGACCCTTCGATGCAAATTCTAACTTTTTAATAGCAATTTCCGCTTCCATCTTAATCTTCTCTTTCTCAATTTCCATTCTCATATGTGTCTCTCTCTCTTCCTGTAGACGCTTGGCTTCCATTTCAGCCTGTCTTTGTTCTCTCTCAGCTAACTTTTCTTCCTGTAGACGCTTGTTTTCCATTTCAGCTAGTTTTACTTGTGTATCTTTCTCTTCCTGTAGACGCTTGTTTTCCATTTCAGCTAACTTTACTTCCTGTAGGCGGTTGGCCTCGAGTTCTGCCTGTCTCTGTTCTCTTTCGGCTTGTCTCTGGTCTCTTTCAATCTGTTGTTGTTCTTTTGCTTCGCCATACTCTTGTAACTCTTTACCCTTCAGGCCTATTCGTTCACCTGCTTCAATATATTCCATTAAAGTAGGCATCTTGTACTTGTGGACACGTTGCTGTCTGTCAGCCAACTATAAATGTGACGACTCTGCTGTTAGTCTTTGTGTCACTTCCCTAAGTACACCCACACTCCTTGTGTACGTAAATTCGTAGTGCTAAAATATCAATCTGTACTCACCCAGTCACTCTATAAGCACTAGGTAGTGAGGGGGGAAGTATCACCTATACTCCCTTATATCTATATATCTATGACCACAAGTTCATGAAGTCCCTGAAAATATTGTTAAACATACATATAAATACATATACAAACAAATGGATGATAACACTAAGTGATGACTATCCAACGCTAGACTTCACAAGCTGAGTACACGGTGACGATGATCACACAGAAATAAACCACAGTAACAACCACAAGCTTGTGTAGGGACACCCACAGTGCGCGTAACATATAAACTGACTCAGATACCACTAGATAGTAGACACGACAAAAGTGCACGATAATAACATTTATCCGAACACAGCAAATATCATATGTAAATATAACGAAAAGAAGAAAGAGAAGAAAAAAAAATTATAGCATAAAATTATACAGAAATCTGACAGTCAAACACAAACTGGCACGTTATATAATTCAGGACCGTCCCTGCAGAACCAAATAAACCGACCTTTCGATTTTCTTCCCAGACATTATATATGGTGCACCTCAGAAAGTAACTTTTCGCCCTGTCTCCCGGCCTTCGAGAAACAATACAAAAATCCCCTACTCTTGACAAACACTGGACCACATACAAATAATTGCGTAACACCCGACAACAATAAATATGACGATGGGAGCAAACAATAAAAAATAATAATGTGTAACTGGTTGGCCGACAAATATGGGCCTATTAATCCGTCGCCAAAAGTTCTTTTTATTCAGTCACCAAAGTTTTTGTTCGTTTTAATCGTTATTCGCAATCAGCTGGAAATGTCTACGACGCTAGATTTCAAACCGACTTCTTGTTTTGTTGAGTGGTTATTGAATTCACGTGGTGATCAAAAGTTCCAACTGTCGACAAAAGTTGAAGATGATAGTGATATCCAAACTGTTCTGTCTCGACACAGTCCGTAACGTTATTGTACTTTCTCTGTACGTGGTGGAACCACAGTAATAATCCAAAGTGTTCTCTCGATATGTTGTTACTTTCGTTGCGGAGATGGCGCTTCGCTGTATCATTAATGTTATGGATTTTCGTTACCCGACAAGATTCACCAAAAAGAAAAGGAGAATGGCAGGCAATGTTCAGCGCTTTAAATTTGGGTATATAAATCCTTATCGGCAAAGAAGTTCAACCATGGTTGCGATGACGATACGTTAAAACTGTTTGCTCATAACAGAATAATGATGACAACGGCTTAAACAAAGACGAAACATCAAATCTGGCTTTCTTTCAAAACAACCTTGTTTATCCCGATCTCCTGTGGAAATTCCCAGTAACTTTCCACTGTCCCTAACCTTGACCTTGCCGGACATCTCAAGTCAGTACCTCAGTCTTCTTTGTCATAATAATCCACACTGACTGTCTGTAAAATGACCGGACACTTTTCCGTCATACAAAAACACCTTCCACACAACTTCTCAGCCCCGAAACGGCTGCCGTAGGGGTACCGTTACTATCCCCTTCAGTCAACTGTCCGTCAAATCAGCGACTGCCAATTTTTCTCTGTTTTCCAAACATGTACTTCCCCAGTACCTGGACGCTGGTGTACCCACCCATCCTATTTACTGCGTCGAAAAATCTTGACCAGTCAACTTGCAACAACACAGTGCGCTTGCCTCCAGCACACACACACACCTGTCAATTATCTTTGGTTCCCAATCCTGTCATTATCACCGACAGCGGATGTTCTACACACACACACGCTGCCCTCGCCACTCTGGATTCAACACTGGTCTTTTAGTTTCAGCCCTCCTGCCTGGTATCAAATATACCTGTCACCGTAATGGACTCTCCCGGTTAGTCTGTATGGCGTGTCTTTATCACCGACTTTTGTGCTGCCGCTGCACCCCCACTCGCTTTAGCGATATGGTTGGTTCCAAATCACCTGTAGTGGACTTCACTTGAACTGTCTGCTAGCTTGTGATTTCCGCCGCGTACCCTCCCCGCGCGCTGACAGTTTTTCTTCGATGTGGCGTCTTACACACACAACAGAATTGCTGTTAATCTCTTGACGCAGTACTGTATAAATTGATGGAACGAAGTCACAGATAATAACTCCTCTCTTTCAGCGAAGAGCCCACAGATATCTCCGTATGACAACAATGTCAATAATGCTCTTGACCGTACGTGGCCTTTCAGATACTCCTTACTAAGCGACGAGCGCCCAGATGTTCTTGATCGGACGAGCTCACAGATTGTCACACGTTTTCTTGATGATAATATCAATGTTCTTGATGTTCTTTGCTTGTTATAGTCGTGTGATGGTCGTTGTCTAGGTAACGATGTTCATGGTGTGTCAATTGAGATATCTAACTGTCTCTTAAACCAACTCACCCCCGAAGTGCACCTTCACCAGTCATGAAACAAGATTCCGTTGGCGCACATAATCATTTATTCCAGAAATAAGACGAACAGACGGAACATATATATATATCCAGAAACAATGTACATCCATAGAATATAAATATCCTCCTCACAATTTAACCAGCACACATCAATGCCTTCTCACGGCCTGCTCTTATCTCAATCACAAGACAGGTAATTCAGCTACTATCCGCGGCTGGATCTCCTACAATACAACCCACACATTGGGTTGGAGCCACTGCTCAACTATAGAACCCACTCTGGTTCAGGCCTGTCTTCACAACTCAGAGCACAACACAACACGGAGCTCTCTCTTAAACGACCTGACCCGCAGTCGGTCTCTTCTCTCACTGACTTTCCAGTCTCCTGACTTCACCCAACACACAACTCTCTTTCGACCCATCCCCCCTGGGGCCACACTCACCCTTCCCATTATTTCTCAGTACTGGCTGTTTTCTCATAGCCAGGTCAGTCGCTTTACTGTCTCCCACTCTCATCTCCATTCTTCCTCATGCCCGGTCACTCACCTCAATGTCAGTGACCCAGGCTTATGTCAACCATCATAACGACTCCTCTTGGTCATTACTCTGCTGAATATGTCAAGGTCAAGTCAGTGAATCAATATCTCGAACGAGGAGTGTGCTGAAAGTCGGCTCAGTTTGATCAGGTCTTGAGCAAACAGAACTTTGGATAAAGGGCAATCCAGAAATCCAGTCGTCTGATCGTTGAGTCAGGTGAGAAAGAACATTTCAATAAGACAATCAAGTTCAGCCTCAATGTTAAATAGATTTCGTTCGGAACGCTAACAAATAGAAAAAAGAACGTTGGAAAAAGACAATCGAGACAGCAAATAAATAAGGGTTGCCCAATGTTTTGTTGACGAGTCAGACTATCTCGGGGCTCTACTGCAATCGAGAGCCGCTCGCTGTTGTCTGTCAGACTATCTCAAGACGTCGATGATGTACTCCATCTCAGAAGGGACCCAACCAGGGGTTGAAGCACGGTACTGAGCATCCCAAGAAGAGAGACTACCTGAGAAGAAACTCCCTAACTACCTGTTGATACCTGAAACGTGATTGATTGGAGGAACATTTCAACTGGTACAGACTCCCGGCGTTTGAATGTAACCGGACGGCGAACTTAGGAAAATACGTCGTGCTTGGATCGAGAAACAGAAGTACGGAAATTTATAAACCTGGTAACTGATTGAACTGTTCTTAAGAAAAAAGTGATTTGTGTTTCTTAAGTTAGTAAATTACAAAAGTGAAATTGGTTGCTTGTATAAATATTTCAGCTTAGAAGACTCAGCACAGCACAGTGGAGAATCAGGCATATTTCAGCTGAACTCAGGACAAGTTTTTTTCTCTCCAGGTACCAAAGAAATATACAGCAGAAGAAGTGAAAATATTGTTTCAGGTGGATAGATATTTCAAAGGAAGTGAATATGAATTTCTTGTGTGGGGAATTACAACGTGTTAGTACATGGTTGGGGGAATTAAAGGTGTCAATTACGGAGGTAGAGAATTTTGTGGAAACATTGAAGAACAGAACGACTAGACAAGACCCTTATGGAATTATTGTAGACTGTAATGGAGTAGGAAAGAATAACAGGAGACAGCCATGGTTTAATAAAGACAGAAGACAATATAGTTATGATGAACCAAAGTCAAATGGTTATAGGGTAAAAGACGGTGAGAACAGACGAAATGGTAAAAGCTCGGACTGGTATAGTTGTTATAAATACAAAAATGGGCGTGAGAGAAACCTTTCAAGGAAATCATGGGACTGGCCCTCTCACAGTGCAAACGCTAGAAAAAGACGTAACGACTGGTTTGAAAAGAGACAAAGACAATATTTGAAGTCAGGATCGAAAGACAGAGTAGAAAACAAAGATAAGAATTCAACGACTCCTAAAGTACTGGCCAATATTAGGATTGAACAGGAAAAGAAGACGAAGATGTTAGTAAAGAAAAGAAACCGAGAGACACAGACGCAGGCAGGTAATACGATAGAAAATAGTACGCAGACTCAGGTAGATACAGTAGAGAAAAAGGTCCAGGTACAACCAGCCGGCAAGATAACAAAGGGAAGTCAAACTGACTTAATAGAGACTCAGTCAAAACCAACTCATTTGACTAAGAGAGACAAGGTTGAAGTTAGGAAAGATAGACAGACGAGGACCAAGAACGAAAGAAAGACAAAGAGGAAAAGTATTGAAGAAAGGAATAATAGTATGATAGTAAATAGAGGTACTGCCGTGTCAAGTTCCTCAGGAATAGACATGAAACTAATTCCCAAATGGTGTAGGAATATTAGCTGTCAGAGTTCAGATTACGGAGAAGATATTCCTACCGCCGAATATTATAGTGATGCTGAAACAGATGTTAATACTGATGGTTCGGAAGATGAGAGACTTGCAATAAGAGCAGATCCTGAATCGAAGCGTGATGTTCCTTCATACGGTATTGTTGCTGGTGGACAGGCGGACAGAGTTTTGGTTAGTGACTCTTTGGAACAAGATACTGGTTTGTATGACAAGAAAGTAGGGAAGGCTAAGAGACGAATAACAAGAAAGAGAAAGAAACTCAGACGTTCTAAAGGCGACTATGGAAATGGAATTGACGTGGCTGCGGTGAACTACTATAATGAATCTGATGAGGGAACTATTGTCAGTGTGTCATCTGAAGACGAAATGGGGAAGTACAAACGTTACGTAAGGTATATAGGAAACAGTGAGCAGACCGACGTAAATAAAGGAAATAGAAAGAAAACATGTAAGAAGAAGAATAGTGATAGACAGATAGCGGGAATTTACTCCTCGACAACAGAAGATAACATAAGAAAACTCAGAGAATTAAGACCTGAGTACTTTAACAGGTTGACAACAGATAGTGATGATGACATAATAAGAGAAAGACGGGTTAATATATTGAAAGACAGTGAAGTATTTAACTTGGACACACTCTATAACGGTTAAAATTCCTTGGGTGAAGAAGGAAAATGAAATAGTTTTGGCTTATGAGAAGAACTGCGGTTTGAGCATATAGATATGTGAGCTGTCTAAAATAGGCAGATGCATTTTTTGGTGTAGCATCGCATGGTACAGGGTAGGCGATGGTGTTGTTGAGGATAGTGAAGTACGGCAAATGATATTCCACGTGGATTACGTAATACAGGATATCGTGTGTTTGGTTGTGATGTAGGGAGAGTAAACTAGGTAAAAATACTCCTTTGTCCGGAATGGATAGATATAGAGAGTTAATCACGTCGAGTGATGTATAACTGGTGTAATATAGAGTAGATTCAGTACAGAATTAGTAGAGGATGAAGGTTCGTACTAGAAATGGTTCGACTCAGAGCTGTGACGTGATGTCTGAGATAGTTTTGCTTGTTGGTTTGAGAAGAAAGAATAGTATGGTTGACAGGTGAATCGAGAGTATCTGGTGAGGAGATATAGGTTGAGGAGGAATTGAGTATCCTGGGTGTAAAATAGCCAGTTGAACGCGAGAATATTAAGAGTAAAAGACTGTAGAAGTTGATACTTAAAAAAATACTAGCTGATTAAGTCTGAGAAAGTTGTTGTGTGGAGAAGTATAGAATAATAGTTACGAGATTAGTGACCTGTTGGAATGAAGTTTGTTTGAGAGATAGTTGATAGTGCTGTAAATGAGATATAAGAAAGCAGTGAATTGAGAAAGTCCTCTGGAATAATTCGTCTGGTTGTACGTTGTTCATACGTGAGTATAACTGTAGTCAGACAGCTGTTCGTCGTGAGGAAGGAAGTAGGAGAGAGGTGTGGTGACGTTTAAGTGAAATACATAGATAAAATGTAAGAGTGGCGTTGATATGTCTTGTGTCGAGGTGTGTAGAGGAGATCAATACGCTTAGGTTGTGGTGAGTGATTGCTGGAATGTTGAGGTGGCGTCTAAAGTGTTTTTTTTTTGGTAGTAATAGTATGGAGATATTAGCTTGTCGCGATGCGAGAGTAGTCGTGAGATGAGAGCGAGGTTGTGTATCATAGTCCGTATGAATATGAGAAGAGTAGTTGATAAGTGACGTTGATAAAATGTGGAACATAGAGTATGCGAAAATCGAGAGATAGAAAGAAAATGATTGGAGAATTGTGATGTCTTTTCGTATAATATCTGACGTTGGAAGGAAATTGTGGAAGTTATATGACGAAAACGGAATTAACATTCTGAATGATGTTTCATAAAACATGTTTAGTATTCTTAACAGGAACGAGAAAAGAGAAGTCTGCTGTCAGTTATAAGTGGCGTGGGTTGCAGTTCTAAAAGAATTCCGATTAATAAGAGTGAAAGATACGGAGGTAAACAAGGTTAGTAAAATGAATGTTGGAGAACGTGTTCCGAGGAGGGTGACCGGTTTGATTATCGTCACGATACAAGAGTGCTAGGAAAGACTGGAGGATAGCTTAGAATAGTAGTGGTGAGATGTTAGAAAGTAATGATACGTTAAGTAATTGCGTCGGGTAGACGAGAAAATGAGAAGTAGAATTAGTTGTTTTGGTGAGAGGTCTATAGTAAATAGACAAGTTTCTTTTGATGGGAGTAGCATGGTGGAGATACTGTAGTTAACAGTAATGATTAGGAACTTGTAGTGATGTTTGGTACAAAGCCAAGGGAAACAATTGGTGTGCCGAGCCACAGGTTAGTAGATAGATGACGGCTGGTACATTGAGATGACATTGGAATAATCGCCACATTAGTAATAGATAAACTGAGTTGACCTGTAGTTTACAGAGCTTGTTTAAGATGATATTCTAGATATGGGGATGTGATAAGAGTTAATTTTGTAAAATGTTGTGAGGGGAGATAATCAATGGTTGACTTCCAGAAAAAGGAACGGTCAGTTGTTGAGTAGTGATTTTGGTTGAGGGGAACAAGTATTGTTCCGCGTTATGATGGTCTGTAGTTAACAGATATACATACTTGGCGGTGAAGTGTTTTGTTTTCTCGGTCATAGAAATACTGGAATGACTTGTATAAATAGATATGTTCGTACGGGAGGCCAATGTTGGTGGGCCACTGTACGTAGTAATTTAAAGGGAATTATTTTTTTTTGAAAACCTTCTCTTTAGCGAGAAGACAGTTTTTTATTGAGTCTGGGTTTTAATGCCTAATATATAGTATGTTTTTTTTTTGTGTGCTTGATTTGGTCCTGTAAAATGATTGTTGTTATTTTAGAATAGGATTATTGTGTTCTTAGACTTTTGTATATAAACTATTGGTCCGTAAAAGAGACCAGTAGTATTAGGTAACAATAGATTAGGATGTATGTTGTATTATTTTAATCATCATCACCATCATCATCACCATCATCGTCACCATCATCATCATACCTTTCATTGATATGAGGGGAAACATAAATGATGTTATAAAAATTTGGGGGGGTTTGATATCCTGTTGTGATTTTATTTCGCTGTTTTGTATGTTAAATAGTAGTTAATTAAATGATGTTTAATTTACATGGTTTTGTCTAGAATAAAGACAGTACTTTAATTAGGACCCTTCGTTCAGAAAAGAGTTAATAAAACTACTGAGAGCTAAGAGAGAGACACATTCTCTTTGTGAAGAATAAGTTCATGGGTATTAGATTGCTGTGATAGTCAGCATAATGAGGTTGATATGGATATGAAGTGTTGGAAACATACGACGGGGTTACTACACAAGTAAAATGGTTATGGGAAAGTTTAGAGATACACTAAAGTCAGCATTAATTAGAAAAATATGGGATTGGAGGCCATATGGGAGAAGAAAAGATTAATGAATACAGCAGTAGAGTAAATGAGGGGAAAGTTTTGAACATAGTTTCCGTGGGGTCAGAAGAGCCATGATATACACGAGGTTGCTGGGTTATAGAAGAATAAGAAAGTTACCCCAGACGAAGAGTAAACATGAATTGGATCCATGATTGATTAGACACTGTAGATAACAGTACAATAGGAAAGGGGGTGTAAGGGTGTTAGTGAGAAATGAACATAGGGGAGACATAATGACATGGGGTTTTTGAGAGTCCGTAATATATGGACTGAGATAAAGTCGATTGCAAGTAGTCACAGACAGGAGTTAGGAGTAGTATAAGGTTGCTGTTGATAACGGCATAAGTGGAGGTTTTAGTAGATATGCCCATAAGAAATGGACATTAAGAGAGAATATTTGACTGCGGTATAGGAGAAAATTAGTTATGCGAGGTGATGAGGTTATGTGAGGTGATGTGTATAATGTTGGAAGAGGTCTTAAGGGATAATAGGCCTTTTTAATTGTGTCCTCGAGATGTGTTTTGTGGTTAACATTACAATGTGAGGTTGAGGTAAGGTAGTGTCTGTAATATATAGACACTTGGAAGTGATGAATATTTTTGATGATTGGTATTTGATGCTGTAGATAGCAGCGTAAACTGTTACCATAATGAGTGGTACTGTGGGAGATATAAGTGTTTTAGACTTTATTACATAAAGTCTCAAATGACATAGGGGGTAAAGGGGTGTGTGATTTAGGTGAGTGTGTTGTTTTTTTGAAAGAGTTCTATTTCTTCTTTTAAATTCACCGATTCTTTGTCTTCCTATCGTGTGGAAGTGATTTCAGGTTAGTTGAAAGTGGAGAATTAGTGGGGTTGGTGATGATAAAAGGGAGTTGGTATCAGCGTTTGAAATGGTAAGCGGATTGCTTATGAAGTGGAAAAGAAGTATTTAAGAAGATGTGTTATGATGTATTGTATAAAGTTGAGATTTAAATGTTATTAAGGATATGTAAATATGTTATGTTTGTTTGAAGGGCCAGATACGAAGAAGAAGTGGGTTGACTGTATAGCCGGGGAAAGAGTTGAAGATTAGAGGGACTGTGAGAGATAAGGAAAAAGAGGGAATAGAGTAAGGGGATTAGGAGTAAAGATTTTTCCTTTATAAGGAAAATTCTTTAATAAACATAGGGAGGTGTAACAGTAGTGGAGTACTGGGGTATTATTAGGATCTAGTGGGAAACATCTACAGCACGATTGAGCATTGGGACTGAAAGCGAGGAGAGATGCTCAATCGTGACGTAGTGGGTTGTCTGGGGGCAGTCAACATCCCGCCTGAGAACTGGGAAGAAGCCATGTTGTCATCGTGAAGAAAATAAACAGTCTTTGAATGAAAACCCAGTCTTTGTTGGTTCTGTACTCTGTTACATATACTCCAGTATTGAACACAGTTGTATAAAACAGTATATACTCCAGCATTAAACCAAGGTGTATACAAATGTATATTCATTCATGCATTCAGTAGCATGTCATTTGCAGAACCTCGCTCCCATAACAACCTTCCGGAAAACCTCTCGATCATAAGCAAGACGTCCCGCGTCCGATACACCCATCAGGAGATCATCCGCCACATCCTGCACCCATGTTCTCTTTGGCCTTCCTCTTCCTCTCTTCCCAGGCATATACCCCTCCATTATTGTTCTCTCCAAACTTTCGTGACGTTTCAAGTGACCAAAATATTTCAATTTTCTTTGTTTTATCGTCTTTAATAGCCAACCTTCTTCAATATTCAGCTCTTGAAGTATGGATGCATTTGTTCTTTTCTTTACCCAAGATATTCTTAGAACTCGTCTATAACATTTATATTCAAAGGCATTTATGCGCTGTTCAGCTTGTTTAGTAAGTGTCCAGGTCTCACAGGCGTATGTTGCAATGGGAAAGATGCATGCTCTTAAAAATCTAATTTTTGTAGTTCTGTCTGTCCCATTCCATAATTTATTCAGTTGTTTTAGTCTTTGAAGAGCAATTGATAGTCGTCGTTTAATTTCTTTCATTGTGTCACCGTTGTTGGTAATCAATGACCCAAGATATTCAAAATTTTCCACCACCTCCAATTTTTCCTCATTAACATATATTTCTTTCTCCATAGTGGTTTTATCTGTATGCATTATCTTTGTTTTTGCTATGTTAAGATATAAGTTGTGATTTTCACTATTCAATTGGGTTGAGGCTATTAGGTTTTCTATACCAGTCTGTGTTGTGGATAGCAATACTGTATCATCAGCATACCGAATCTCTGGTATGTCATGACCACCGATATTTAGGGCATCATATAGCTCCCTGTTTATATCATCTCTTACATTTCTCATTATATTTTCGGCGTACAGGTTAAACAAATAGGGGGACAGCACACATCCCTGACGGACTCCTTGCTTGATGTCAAACCAATCTGATGTCTCGCCATCTATTCTAACCTGCTGCTTGTTGGTCTAGGATAGAGCATTCTTATGAGTTGTATTACATGTGGTGGAAAGCCCATATTCCTCATGATTTCCCAAAGTTTCTGATGTTGTACACAGTCAAATGCCTTTGAATAATCCACAAAACATGAGAATAGGTTTACATTAAATTCTCTGCACTTCTCTATTATTAAACGCATATTGAGAATGTGATCTCTTGTTCCTCTTCCTTGTCTAAATCCAGCTTGAACCACGTTAATTTCTTCTTCCATTTTCTTACGAAGTCTTCCCATTATGATTTTTAGTAGAATTTTACTTGCATGACTGATCAGGGCAACAGTTCTATAGTTGGTGCATAATTTCAGGTTGCCCCTTTTTTTGGTATTGGAATGAAGATAGTTCTCTTCCAATCTTTTGGCCATATACCATATTTACATATCGTTTTACATAATGCGTGATAGATTTGTGTGCTTTCTTCTCCTCCCGCTTTAATTAGTTCAGCTGGTATCGCATCACATCCTGGTGTTTTACCATTCATCAGGTTCTTTATTGCCCATGCAATTTCATCTAATGAGGGTTCAGGTTCTGTCTCTGCTGTCGTTGCCTCATGTATCTCATTCATATCCTCACTGTCACTCATATCATACATTCCACTGCAGTACTCCTGCCATCTTTCTAGAATTTGTCTAGATTCTGTTAAGGTATTTCCCATCTTGTCACAGATAACATTCAATTGAGGTTGAACATTTCTTGTCAATAACTTCATTTCTTTGAACATTTACAAATGTATATACTGCAGGAGAAATACATTAAAATTCCCCCCGTTCCACACAATCCACAAAATCCCTCGCTTTCCACATAATCCACGTATTCCTTCGCGTTCCACATAATCCACAAAATCTCTCGAGTTCCTTTCTAAGAGCAATAATACGAGGGGGCTTTAGATAAAAACCTTAAATGTTTATTTGTGGTAAATATATTCTGAAAAGGTATAGACCAGATGTGTCATATTTCGATATAGTCACCACTGCGTTAATTGCAAGTCCTCCAGCGCCGATAAAGTGTTTGGACTCCTGTAACAACATGCTCTTGGTTACGTGTGTAACCACTAATGCACCAACTGCTGTACCTCTACCTCGGACAGAAAGGTCTTTCCTCCCAATGACTCTTTGAATTGTCCAAACAGGTGAAAGTCAGGCCTGGAGAGTACGGGAGGATGTGTAAACATTGAAAGTGGAGGTCTTCGGTTATTTCAACAGTTGCATACTCAATATGAAGCCTTGTATTGCCATGCTGCAAAAGGACACATGTACTTAGATTGCGGGTCGAGGTTAATTCCTGAGAAGACCTGTATATTCATCTCTGGCGACAGTTTCCCCCCTTGGCATGTAGTGCTCTAAAATGACACTTAGAGAATCACCATAACATGTCCTGCAGTTGGCTGCGTGCGAAACTTCTTTAGTTTCTGGGTGGAGGGATATCATCATCAATACTTTCTTGTTTCAGTTCTGAGTAAGCTGCCGTGGGACCCACCTTGCAGATATTTTGCGGTACTGTAGCACAAGATGGATGATGTGGTGTTCTGAACCTTGACTGGTGTCAAGATGTGCGGCAATGTGACTCACAGTCAATGAATGATTGTCTTGTACGAGGCCTTCGAAAGCTGCAATGTTCTCCGGGGTCACTAGTCGGTGTGTCTGACCTGATTGTGAACAGCCTGTCACAGAAGTCACTTATACTTCACTTATACACCTACTGGGCTGACAGGCATCACCACAATGGGCTTTCATTCGCCTATGAAATGCTACAGGATTTACTCCTTCACTGATCAAAAGCAGATAACAGATCACTGCTACTCTTTAGTGCATGTAACAAGTGGTGAGGCCCTGTTTAAAGTGTCCGTGTGAAGTCACCGTATTCGTGTTCACGATGGTGTCACATGCTTAAAAATATTGACAGGCTATAAGATAAAAGAATGCCTATTGTTTTGTTTATCTATCACACTTTAAAGGTTTTCATTTGAAGCATCCCCTTAATATGGATACGATTCATAGACTGAACACTTGCAATGAACGCAGAGCCAGCAGATTTATCAGCTTTTTCACTTCCCTCAACTCCCGCACGTCCTGGGACGAAGGTATAGGCTTCAGAAGTCTTGTGAAAGCAAGAGATTACTATGTCCTAACTTGCACGTCAGTGAGCCAGACAAAGTAAAACAGTATCTTTGCAGTGTGGGGTGTATTTTTAATGACTGTAGACCTTTTGAAAATATTGCCATTCCAAGCTTTGAATTTACCGTATATGGATTCATGCAACATATACTGCTATAATGTGTCTTATTGTAAATAACGTTTTCACATTACAGCTGGATTCACAAATGGTGTTGGAAATATCCACCACGGCTTAGTTGTCTACTATTGATACGTTTTTTCATGTCGTCAAAGACTTTGTACAGTCCGGGCAATGATTTGTTATTAATGTTGATGACGACTGCAACCTGAAGTTCTATTATTGTGTGGGAATTGTTTTCGTACTCTTTTCCTTTAAGTGCCGCCAGGAGGGAATAATCCAATAATCCCCGGGGGGGGGGGGGGGGGGGGGGGGTAAGATCTGGAGAGCGTACAGGCCAAATTCCGAGAGAGATCATGCGATTTGCCAAAAATGCCACCGATGAGAAACACATTTACACCAAAAATACCCTTTCTTCAATAGTTAACACCATTGTCATTCATTCATCATGTGCCATGCCGGTAAGCGTGGGCGGTCATGTTCTGCCATCTCACTCGATCACCCGAGTCGTGGATCAGCTCCATGTTTCTGTCTCGACCATGCCACAAGGCCAAGCCATCCAGGTACTTGCTTCTAGGTCTTCCCCTTGGTCTGTTCCCCTCGATCTTACCAGTTGTCACCAAATTCTCCAATCCATTTCTTCTCATAACATGCCCAAAAATTTTGACTGTCTACGTCTAATTTCTCTAATCAATTTACGATCTTCATTTGTTTCTTGAAGGACTTGTTCATTGGTCTTTCTGGCTGTCCATGGTATTCTTTGCATTTTCCTCAGAAACCACATCTCTACAGCCATCAGATGTTTTTCAGCCTGACTGCTCATTGTCCACGCTTCACATCCATACAAAAGTACAGGTTCAATGTAGCATCTCAACACTCTTTTTCTCGTTTCAATTGACATCTTTTTATTGGTCAATATGTTTTTCATCTTGCTAAAGGCTACTTTTGCCATGGCGATTCTTGTTCTAATCTCTTCAAGGCATCTCCCATCAGATGTTATTACTGTTCCGAGATAATTGTACCTGCTCACTTGTTGAAGAATATTCCCATTTACTTGTATATTACATTGTGGTATTTCGTCCTTCCTAGTGACGACCATAATCTGTGTCTTTTTACAATTTAATTCTAACCCTAGTTGTTCACTGTGTGTAACAATCGCATCTACTAAATTTTGCAGGTCCTGTTCATTGTCTGCAATCAAGACTGTATCATCTGCATATCTAATGTTATTGATGCATCGTCCCCCAATGTTGATTCCTTCCATATCTTCAATATTTCTGAAAATACTTTCACTGTACAGGGAAAACAGATCTGGAGACATTACACATCCCTGTCTCACACCCCTTTTAATAGGCTGATATTGGCTTACTTCATTATCAACTCTTATGGCAGCTTGTTGTTTCCAATATATGTTTTTTACAAGTCTAAGATCTTTTCCATCAATTTGTAGATCTTCAAGCATCCTTATCATGTTGACATGTCTCACTTTATCAAAAGCCTTTGTGTAGTCAATAAAGCAAAGGTGTAGATCTTTGTTTACTTCTATACAACGAACGATTATGTTTCTCAGTATATAAACAGCATTTACTGTACCCTTGCCTTCCACAAACCCACATTGTTCTTCTCCTATTTCAGGTTGTATTTTCCTCCTAACTCTTTGCATGATAATTCTTAGCAAAATCTTCGTGATGTGACTCATTATACTAATTGTTCGATGTTGATCACATTCCAAGGCTCCCTGATTTCTTTGGGATTGCAATAAATACAGAATTACATAACTCCTGAGGTATATTTCCAGTATCATATATTGTATTAAGCAGACTGGTAACTTGATCTATTCCATATTCTTCTAAAGCATTAATCATTTCTGTTGTGACGCTGTCTGAACCGGGGGTCTTGCCAGATTTCATATGGTTAAGAGCATTCTGAACCTCCATCTTCAAAATTGCTGGTCCTTCATTATTATTTTGAACATCGTACTGTTCGTCTCTGTTATCGTCATACAGGTTTTTCACGTAATCTGACCATTCATGTAATATCTGATCTTTTTCTATTATGACGCTCCCATCTTTTGTCTTTAGGCAGCCTGCTGATGTACGTGTTCTTTGATTAGTAAGCTCCTGAATTCTTTTGTGCATTAGTTTCGCATTGTTACTGTTGTGTTGTTTTTCAATTTCTCTGCAATTTTTCTCAAGCCATGTTTCTTTTGCCTCCTTACATAAGGTTCTCACTTTTCTGTGAATTTCTTCATATTTGGCAGGATTATTTTTGTTCTGTCTTCTTGTTTCCATTAGTTGTAAAATTTCTTCAGTCATCCATGTCTTACGGCCCACTTTCTTTACTTTTGGAATAGTTTTTTCTGCTGCGCAACTGATTGAATTCTTCATCGTTTCCCATTGATCATCTACATCTTGAAACAGGATCTCTAGATCAGACAATATATCAAATTTGTTCTTTACTTCTATGTTAAAATTATCTTGTATTTCTTTGTCAGTTTTCAATTTGCACAAGTCATATTTAGGGTTTCCTGCTGTATACTTGACTTTCTTTAACTTTACCCTCAATGTGCCTGTAATTAATCTGTGATCACTGTAACAGTCTGCATTTGGAACTGTTTTTACGACTGTTAACGCATTTCGAAACCTTTTGCTAATCAGGATGTAATCTATCTGGTTTTTAATCCTGCTGTCTGGACTCCTCCATGTGGCCTCCATTGTGGCCGATATAAATTACTAAAGCATCTGCATGAAGCAGTGATATTCTAAACTAACGTTTAAATGACGCTTGAACTATGACGTATTACACGGTAAATACAAAACTCGGAACGGCAATATTTCAAAACAGTCCACAGTAATTAAAATACACCCTGTAGAAACTAAAGGAAGTGAGTCAGCAATTATAGAACTCACGCCAGCTAGTTCTTCACCTTGAATAGAAGCGCCCAATGCCGTCATGGGCATTGCCTTGTCAATTCTAGATATGTCAAGTTTACAACATATCTAAGTTAGTTAGGTGCATATGCTTTACAGTACGTCGCAGTCAACCCCATCATTTTTTGGCTGTTTGTGATCGCTTGGCAATTTTTTACGCTCAGTAGTTTGCCATTGCTTTCTGTACAACCGGCAGCAATACAATTTTATAAAACACAGAACGCAAGTCGGTCTGCTGCCAAATGGAACTGAGGTAGCCGGTATGCACAGATGGTCTTGGCAAAGAATGCCAATTTTGGATATCGATGTTCATTACGTTTCCACCATTGTAAAGGGTCAACCGATTCAGCAACTTTTCTTATCCATTTCAGACTCAATTAGCTTAATACTCTCTTCATTTGGTTCACATATAGTTTCATTGTCAATGTCAGTATCATTCGTTGCAGCAGTCTCCATCTGCTCATCATGAACATTAACTGCTATTTGTTGTTCAATACGTGACCAAGTTCGCTCTTTTGCATCTTTTGACAAACACTTCAGGTATTTGTAACGTAGATCAAGTGCTGTTGCAATCTGTAGTATTTAAATACTTGTCATATTAGCTATACGTTCACTGAAGTCATTAATACATGCTGCCTTAAATTTAGCTATGTAGCCCGGATCATCATCTGTAGTCATATGCTTTGTCAACGATGATAGCAGTGGCAATACACAGATACATGAAACAAAATCTTGACCGCCAAGCAGGACCGTGGTCTGACATAATAAGTCCAAAACTTTGACATATTTCGACATCTTCTCCCAATCTGAACCAGACAGTTTTGGACCTTTGTATTGCTTCTTTTCATCTGACATGTAGACAGTTAATGCTTCTCTGACCTGTAGAAGGCTTTGTAGCATAAACACACTGTTTCATCTTGTTGGTACATCTTGCTGCAGCTTACACAATGGTGATTCAGTACAATTTTGCAACTCGGTTGTGTTTGCAGCACTATGTTTAAAATGTCCGACAATTTTTCGACATCCGGTTCTTTTTTATAAGTGATGGGAGAAAAGTTTTCGATTAATCGTTAAAACAAATTAACGATTAATTGATTAATTAATCGTTAACTTCCGCAGTCCTTATATATATATATATATATATATATATATATATATATATATATATATATATATATATATATATATATATATATATATATATATAAACAAACATGAGTAACTAATGCTATTAGCCTCACATGAAATCACTTATTAACTTACTTCTGTCTCTTTTGCTCATGTAGTCACCACTGTCTGTTACGAATGGTTCTGTCTCTGCATCATCTTCCTGACATGTGAATGACAATTACATAAATCATAAATTCACAACTTTAGAAGGTGCTTATTCTAGGGGATCAAAGATTGATCATCATTCGGGGCTCACTCTCAGAGATAACTGTGTCTTCTCTATGTCATATCAGCCACACACACAAAAAAAGACCCTCCATGCGTTCCAAGCCTAAGTATGAGTGTTATATGTCCAATATGCACCCGTGTGTTGCCGGGGCCCATATGGAGAGCAAAGAATAGTAACACTGTTGCCTACCATGCACGTCGTTAGAGACTACTAAGGAGGCTATGGTTCCGTTGCCCTGCTACTAAGTGAGTGCGTGGCGCGACACTGTGAGGTGTGAATTTCGTGTGGGGTACTTTTGCATCTGTCCGCAGTTGTTTTTAGCGTGAACTGCATGTTCGGAACGATGACGGCCGGCTGTTGCTGAACTGACTGGTTTGCCTTTTCGGTTCATGTGTGCTTTTTTTCAGGAGACTTCTGGGAGTCGTCGCTGTAGCTATGGAGTTCGTGATTTGTGCGGCGCTTTCGGTGGGTCGCCCTGTGGAAATAGACTAAGCCATATGGGATAAAACCCGGGTCAATGAAGTCTTCCTGGTGACTGCCGTTTCCATCGACGATGAACTGTATTTTTCGTGGAGGACTTTTGTGTTGGCATTCTGGCGGCTGAATTATGCACAGTGTACCTGTGCGGGCTGTTGGCTTGCGACACTCCTGTCTATTCCATTGTTCACATATGGCAGTGAGGAGCATTTTGTGTGATATTCAATGGCACAGGAACGGAGCAATTTGGAGACGACCCGTTGCCGTGAAGTTGGAACCGCGACTAACTAACTATGTCCAGTATATATTTTGTCCAAAACAATGTTTTCCCGTAGTGAATTTGAATAACGAAGACACAAACAATAGATTGCACGATTTATTGCCTGGCATATTTCGCTACATCTCGTCAGGTACATACTGCAGAAATCACACAACTTACGTGAAATTAACTAGATAAATCCTTCAAGTTGAAATATACACAATTTCGCACAGTAATGTCACTTATCTACCACGGTAATTTTAAGCTGACTATATTCTGGCTTGCGTTGATAGATCATAATTGCTTCTGCAAATTTTAACAAGCGAGTATTTTGTGTTCTAAACAACACGCGAAATGCAGTGTCTCTGGACACAACATGGCCACTGGCGACAATGTGCCTGCCGATTGAAGACGCCGGGAGCTTCCGGTGTGTCGGCTCCTCGCGGCTAGCATCTCCTGTGTGTTGTATCTTGTTGACCCATTGAGGTATGTGTTCTGACACCCGTTTGTTAAGCTGTCTCTCCGTTCGACCAATGTAAACGGCCTGGCATCTACATGTGAATTGGTAAATACAATTGTTTGTGGCGTACAGAGGAACAGGCTCTTTGACTGTTGGTGTAGGAATGGGTACGGTTTTACATCTAATGACTGGAGTTGCCGCACAGAATGTTCGACCTACTGCTGTAGTAAGCCGGTCTTGTAGACGTTGCATTACGTCATCCCCTCGAAAGGTTAGCTGGATGAATACCTTGAGTTTAGGGACTGTAGTTACGTCTGCTTTGGGTTTGGGCTGTTGGCAATGGCGCTTTATAAATCCTGTGGAGTACCCATTCAGGTTTAAGACATTCTTCAGAGTTTCAAATTCCTCTGTCAGTGTGTCCTGGGTGCATATCTTTCTAGCACGGTCAAACAAGGTCCGTACTAAGCCCCGTTTGTACTGAACAGGTGTGAAGCTCTGAAAATGTAGGTATTGGCCAGTCCATGTTTCTTTGCGATACACCGATCTTTGAATTGTGCCGTCTGCTCTACGTCTCATTAGAATAGAATCTATCAACGTGTGATAGCGCCTGACCAACGAATTTTGGTTTGGTCTATCTCGAGTTAAAAACCTGGCCACGCCGGAAACGCGACTTGAAACAAAGACCGAGGCCATTTTTCCTTGTAGCAGCCAGCCACGTCGGTTTGTGCTGGTGAGAGATGCGGGCAGCATGGCCTTCAGTTCAGTGCTGTTCTGTTGTTGTCAGGTGGGAACAATTCCCTGAGTTGATCTGTGTCAACTAATGTTGTGACAAAACTGTAAGTTTTAACTGATTAAGTTTAAAATGTTTAATTTAATAAATATTTGTTAAATCGCAGCACACGCCAGTTTACCAATTTGAAAGTGTTTGCATGGGTGACCAAAGCTGTTAGGCAGAGTTGTAGGAACAAAGAAATATAAATAGATAATATGAATAAGTGCTATTGAAATGAGCTGTTCTACAGATGGATTTAGTATCCCTAAAGCTTTATTAAAATAACATGTAACACATAGAGATGTCAGCAATCAGACAATGGTGATGTGAAATATGTAGAATAGGTCATTGATGGTGGTTAAGTATCATAGAGACTGATGTCATGTCATGCCAGCCATGCTGGCACAAGATTATTTTGTTGAGAATGTATTTTACATGATTATCCTAGGACATTGTGTTACTGGCCAAATAGGTAGTGATTGATTTTGTGCTGTCCCTCTGTAAATGTTCCAAGCTAGCAAAAAAGTGGGGAGATTCACCAAGATATATGTATGAGGTGTAAATCGAGATGTATGAGGTCATAAAATATTAGTTGATGAAGAGACCATGCCTAAAATTGAATGCTTATGAGTAGGGGAAAATAACCATAATATAAGTGTAATATTTATAACATGTGTAAAGCAGAGAATACTTACATGTTATATGTGCAATGATGGGTTAATGTTTAAGCTATGTAGTTAGGACATGTAGGTAATAAATAGAAGTGAAGGAAATAATGTGATGAATTGTAGGGACGCCATGCAGATTGATAGCCACTAGGCGTAGGAAATAATGCATCTTAATATGCGGGGTGCGTATCAGCAATCATTGTGTAATCGTAACTGCGAATGAAGTGTGGCTTATACTGAGGGAGAACAGGCAGGTGCATCTGGAACTGATATTGGTAAAGGGTTTTCTCATTAGCATTGAAGTCTGGTGTCCCATCTGCTACCAGAATGCAGTAGTGTTTGTGCTAGTATATCAAACTGGGAGTTTTATGTGTAGTAAAACAGGGTGTTTGTTGTACCAGGGGAAGGGTGTGATTTATTGCTACGTACCACCTTTCGCAAAGATATATGCACTTGCTATGCGACACGAAGCGTAAGAGAAGAAAATTTATAACCGGTGTATCGTAGGAAGAATGGTGGGAAATAGAGGGCATAACTGCACATTTTCTGTCCACTCAAGATAAAAGTACACTGGTGTAGTTGGCATTAGTGTGTAATAATAATGACATAATATATATAGTACACTGGTTGTTATATTAGTGCTGATATTCTGCTTCTGCTCATGAACATGGTTATGCTTTGATCCTGTCTCATATGGATGATGCACTCTTACTTGATACTAATGGTGTGTTTATTTTATGAACTGTCTTAAGGGTATCATAGAGTTCCTAAATGAGTTCCTGTGTAATAAATGTTTATCTTTATCTTTAACTTTCTGTGAATGTTGTGATTCTTCTATGTGTAAGGTTACATTGTCACATTCTACAAATATGGTGTTTACACATTGTATGTATGTCTGTTGCTTTTCATAGTTAGACATGTTTTGCTTGCTGGTTGTTAGTTTGTAATGCTAATCAGATGCTGTAACTTGCTCAGTATCATATTAGTGCTGGTACTCTTCATGCAAACTGGGACATTGTTGGGGTAGTTGTCCAGTGAAGTCCCTATGTTAAGGTAACTTAGTGTCCTGATGGTGGCAGAGTCATAATGTTGTGTATTGTTGCATAGGAGTAAAGTGTACTATCAGATGTGGAGCACAGGAGTTCAACCTGTCAATATATGTTTTATATTAGGGAAAAGAGTACGGTGTGTTAGCAAAACAGTTGCCGGTGTGCGTAACAATAGAGAGAGAATTGTAGAGCATTAGACTGAGAATATAGTAGGTAGTGTTTAGTTGTGACAATATCTTGGGTTGAACATTGATAGTGTTCCATGAACTTGTGGTTATAGGGAATATTGTGTTGTCTGGTGTTACCGGTGACTTGGTACAAATTAATGTATAAAATATTCTGGAAGGTGTAGACAGGGAACTGATTATGGGTTCCTTGGCAAAATGTAGCCACTTTGGTAGGTAGGAATGACAGCCTAATTTACCAGAACAAAGATGTCATTCTTATGCCTGTTAACTGAATCAATGCTGATATGTCGTTAGCTCCAGAAGTCTGTAAATACCAATATGTAGAACGTCAAGATTACAGTTCAGAGGGGTGGCCTAATGCCAGTGGTCAGTGTCAAGGGGTCCAGCATGATGATGTGGTGGTGGAGGAACTTCGAGCTAAGATAGGTCGGATGAGAGCCTTAGCTGATTCGTTGCTGCAGCCCAAGGTACAACGCAAGAGGTGCAATGTTTGTCGAAGCCGCACACACCTCCAAAACTAGGTGTCCGAAGAGAGGGGTTGGTGTTATTCAGAACCCCTCTGGAGTCAATTGTAGCAAAGCATTTGCCAACGTAAGCCACCGAGACCAGCAGGGCCTTAAGCGACAACAGAGTCCGCCCCAGGTTGATCCTTCTAAAGGATCAGCCCCAGCAGTTCAGGTGGGTGCAGTGTCAACTTCTGGTAGCCGGATGGTTATGTGTGGCAACCAGAGAAATTTCTTTCGCAGGAAGAGGCGGAGGAGGAGGGGACAATGGAAGTCTCCTTGTGTCAGTGTGGCTGAACAGTTAGAGGGTGACTTGAGGGTTAGACTTGTGACAGATGGTCAAAGTGATGTGACAGATGGTCAGTGTTTTGTGACTGGTGTGAGCCAAAATTTTCTGTATACCGATATGTCATCTCGTGACTTTGTGCAAAAGGGGATTGTGAAAGACCACCAGCAAGAACTTTTGCCCGTTAGACATGATTGTGAAAGATAGAGACTGTTTTCATCCGTTTAGAAATTCCAGTCTTTTGGATTGACAGCCTTAGTGTAGTTAGTTAATTAGCAGTTATGTTTTTGCTGTTGTTATATATTATGATTGCAGGTAGATGGTGTCATGTGATGACATGTCTTTCTTTTAGAGTGCAAGAACGCCAGGCAGACCAGGTGAAAGGGGTGGTTCTGTTGTTCATGTGGTGTTGTCATTACCATCATGTCCAGTAAGAGAGTTAACTTCCAGAGTGAATTCATGAGGTGGGATATTATTGAAATAACAATGTTTTGTTGGCCCGGTATATTTTCCTTTATGTTTATATTCAGGTTACAGGTGACACATGATGAAATGTTCTTTTAGTGTAGAGATACAGGTTGATAGAAAAACAAGTCATTTAGGTACCACAGTAGCTGCAGGAAGCTTATATTTGAAGAGACAAAAGGTATTATTTTTAAATACATTTTGTGTTGAATTTCCAGAGTTAAGGGAAGTAGTAACCAATATAAAGGTTACTGGTTTAATGTTTATGTTTAATTATTTTTATGTAAGAAGTGAGGGTTGTATTCATTTTGTTACAATTGGTGCTCTTATAGCAGAAGAGCTATTTTTCCTCACTGATGTTATTTTAGTCATTAGTACCAACAACTGAGCTAGTATGGTTTATACTTTTGTGTTGAGATTATTGGTATTTGGAAAAGACTGATGCTTGGTGATGTAATCTACACTGGTTCACATTGTAAGTGATGATTGAATAGAGAAAGACTATTTTGTTAAGTGGTACTCTTCAGGGATATAACCAGCAGTTTAGGTTTGGGGGGCAAGGTCTCCAAAGGTGACAAAAGTTTTTTGTTGTTGAACGTTGTGCTCTATGACCAGGGAATTGTTAGGGCATAGAAGTCTGATGTCATTTCGATGGCTCTTTACGTATAACTGTCATTGGTGTCTTGACTGATTGATGATTATGTTTTTGGATGTGGTAACATGTGACATAGATTTGTTATGCCTTTGTCATTTTGATGGCGGTTTGTGTGTAAATTTAAATGAATCCTTGTTTCATTGATGATTATTTTTGGATGAGGTCACAGGTGGCTTTATTTTTTTTTTTGGGCGTTGGTAATTTTGATGATGGTTTATGTGTAGATGTTAACTTGTAAAGAGATAGTTGGGGTAAGGGGATACGATAGTACATTTCTTTTGTCGGGACGACAAAAAAAGTAAGGGGTTGGATATGTGATAGCGCCTGACCAACGAATTTTGGTTTGGTCTATCTCGAGTTAAAAACCTGGCCACGCCGGAAACGCGACTTGAAACAAAGACCCGAGGCCATTTTTCCTTGTAGCAGCCAGCCACGTCGGTTTGTGCTGGTGAGAGATGCGGGCAGCATGGCCTTCAGTTCAGTGCTGTTCTGTTGTTGTCAGGTGGGAACAATTCCCTGAGTTGATCTGTGTCAACTAATGTTGTGACAAAACTGTAAGTTTTAACTGATTAAGTTTAAAATGTTTAATTTAATAAATATTTGTTAAATCGCAGCACACGCCAGTTTACCAATTTGAAAGTGTTTGCATGGGTGAACAAAGCTGTTAGGCAGAGTTGTAGGAACAAAGAAATATAAATAGATAATATGAATAAGTGCTATCGAAATGAGCTGTTCTACAGAAGGATTTAGTATCCCTAAAGCTTTATTAAAATAACATGTAACACATAGAGATGTCAGCAATCAGACAATGGTGATGTGAAATATGTAGAATAGGTCATTGATGGTGGTTAAGTATCATAGAGACTGATGTCATGTCATGCCAGCCATGCTGGCACAAGATTATTTTGTTGAGAATGTATTTTACATGATTATCCTAGGACATTGTGTTACTGGCCAAATAGGTAGTGATTGATTTTGTGCTGTCCCTCTGTAAATGTTCCAAGCTAGCAAAAAAGTGGGAGATTCACCAAGATATATGTATGAGGTGTAAATTGAGATGTATGAGGTCATAAAATATTAGTTGATGAAGAGACCATGCCTAAAATTGAATGCTTATGAGTAGGGGAAAATAACCATAATATAGGTGTAATATTTATAACATGTGTAAAGCAGAGAATACTTATATGTGGCAATGATGGGTTAATGTTTAAGCTATGTAGTTAGGACATGTAGGTAATAAATAGAAGTGAAGGAAATAATGTGTTGAATTGTAGGGACGCCATGCAGATTGATAGCCACTAGGCGTAGGAAATAATGACATCTTAATACGCGGGGTGCGTATCAGCAATCATTGTGTAATCGTAACTGCGAATGAAGTGTGGCTTTACTGAGGGAGAACAGGCAGGTGCATCTGGAACTGATATTGGTAAAGGGGTTTCTCATTTAGCATTGAAGTCTGGTGTCACATCTGCTACCAGAATGCAGGAGTGTTTGTGCTAGTGTATCAAACTGGGAGTTTTATGTGTAGTAAAACAGGGTGTTTGTTGTACCAGGGGAAGGGTGTGATTTATTGCTACGTACCACCTTTCGCAAAGATATATGCACTTGCTATACGACACGAAGCGTAAGAGAAGAAAATTTATAACCGGTGTATCGTAGGAAGAATGGTGGGAAATAGAGGGCATAACTGCACATTTGCTGTCCACTCAAGATAAAAGTACACTGGTGTAGTTGGCATTAGTGTGTAATAATAATGACATAATATATATAGTACACTGGTTGTTATATTAGTGCTGATATTCTGTTTCTGCCCATGAACATGGTTATGCTTTGATCCTGTCTCATATGGATGATGCACTCTTACTTGATACTATGGTGTATTTATTTTATGAACTGTCTTAAGGGCATCAGAGAGTCCCTAATTGAGTTCCTGTGTAATAAATGTTTATCTTTATCTTTAACTTTCTGTGAATGTTGTGACTCTTCTATGTGTAAGGTTACATTGTCACATTATACAAATAAGGTGATTCCACATTGTATGTATGTCTGTTGCTTTTCATAGTTAGACATGTTTTGCTTGCTGGTTGTTAGTTTGTAATGCTAATCAGATGCTGTAACTTGCTCAGTATCATATTAGTGCTGGTACTCTTCATGCAAACTGGGACATTGTTGGGGTAGTTGTCCAGTGAAGTCCCTATGTTAAGGTAACTTAGTGTCTGATGGTGGCAGAGTTCATAATGTTGTGTATTGTTGCATAGGAGTAAAGTGTACTATCAGATGTGGAGCACAGGAGTTCAACCTGTCAATATATGTTTTATATTAGGGAAAAGAGTACGGTGTGTTAGCAAAACAGTTGCCGGTGTGCGTAACAGTAGGATAGAGAATTGTAGAGCATTAGGACTGAGAATATAGTAGGTAGTGTTTAGTTGTGACAATATCTTGGGTTGAACATTGATAGTGTTCCATGAACTTGTGGTTTATAGGGAATATTGTGTTGTCTGGTGTTACCGGTGACTTGGTACAAATTAATGTATAAAATATTCTGGAAGGTGTAGACAGGGAACTGATTATGGGTTCCTTGGCAAATGTAGCCACTTTGGTAGGTAGGAATGACAGCCTAATTTACCAGAACAAAGATGTCATTCTTATGCCTGTTAACTGAATCAATGCTGATATGTTGTTTGTGTGCAATGTCTGTTATATGTTAACCAAATGTGTTGAGATGTTGTGGCTGTTTGCAACGGCTGATGTATGTACTCTGTTGTTTGTAGCTATGTGTTTACAGCTGGACAAATGAGATCAATCTTCCACTGCTTGTGTGTGTAGGAGCTGTGTGGTGTAGTTACATTGAATTGAGAAGGTGGAGCAGATTGACATTGTTGCATTAGGTGGTCCATTCTAGCAATATCAAGTGTGATCTCATGATAGCAGTGGCACAACTGGAGAAGATAATAAAGTGGGTGATCTGATGATGCAACATTGATTGTTGTATTTAACAATTAGATATGTAGTCACCTTTAAGAATAATGAGGCAACACAAGAATGATTATGCCAGTCACCAAGGGTTACCTCAGAATAGCAGTAGTACAACTAGAGGGGCAAGGTGGATAATTTGATGGAAGACATTTATGACCTATGGGTTAATTCATGTGTTATATTGTATGTGCTCATTGCTTCATGTGTTTAATATGTCTTCTTTATAATGATAATCATAGATTGTGTTTTCCATTGTTACAGGAGCAGCTGACTAGTTAGTGTCAGCAAGCCTGGGTTCTTGGTGGGATAGTAAATTGTGTCACAACTCTTGTTTATGTCGCGTCTTGGGGTTTATGTTGTGTAACCTATGTTTTTGTAGTGCCTTATTGTCTGTGCAGTGTTGCTTGTGTCAAAGTTCTTTATAGTGTCAGTATAACCAGCCATTGTTTGGAACACCTGTGTTGTGGTACTTGGTGTACCCTGTTGTCTTAAGCGCTGCTGATTGGTTAGGGGTTACCCACTGTGGTGATTTGGTATATACAGTTGTCTATTGTATCTGTTATTGACATGCAATGTGCTGTTAGAAGAAATAAAGAGCTTGTTTATTTGTCCTTGGTTTGTTTGTTTAGTCTCTTTTAGTTTTTACTTTTTACAGTCACTATTTCTACCACAATCTAACACCTTAATCCAATGCCTGGGTCTCAAATATGACAATCAGTCCAGAGTTGAGGCCCCTGCCTGAGATCTCGTATATCTTCTTATCTAATCACTATCATCTTTTTTTGTTGGTTGAGGCGGTGTGAGGTTCTCTCTCTTTTCACTATTTTTCTTCTTTGGCCGTAACGAAGTCAGAACTACTCTTTACCTCTTAGCACCGTAGTGAAGGAAGCATCAGTCTTTATGATTGTCTCCCTTTCTCTTTTACCATCGACTACAAACGCAAGCCAGAATTGTGTAAACAGAATTGTGTAATCATGAATTGTGTAAACAGAAAGACATGTTAGTCAGCTTAAAATTACCGTGGTAGATAAGTGCACATTACTGTGCGAATTTGTGTATATTTCAACTTGAAGGATTTATCTAGTTAATTTCACGTAAGTTTATGTGATTTCTGCAGTATGTACCTGACGAGATGCAGCGAAATATGCCAGGCAATAAATCGTGCAATCTATTGTTTGTGTCTTCGTTATTCAAATATATTTTGTCGTCCCTAGCCTATATATGAGTGTTATATGTCCAGTATATGTTTTGTCGTTGGATCATTATTTCTACGATATTAATGTCGTATAATTCTTGGCATGTATCAAATACGTATCTGATGTCATCTCACCAGATTGAGAGATTATTGATTATTTTGATAAATTTAGTCGTTGCAAACAAGTATACTGGTATTGTTTTTGCTTCTATATTTTTGCAGAGATACATTTACATTGTATGTTAACTTCAAGTGTTTTTGTTTTGTTGTGTTTTTAAAAATTCTACAACCGTGTTTCAAAAATCGTTTATGTTATCTTCTAAATCTGTGAGTGTGTGATCTTCCTTCGTTAAATGGATAATTGTTTATCCATCAATAAAGATGATAGCCATTCATTTCATCCAGTGGGATTGAAAGTATGGAGTCGTGAGTTCTAATATGCCTGATAAATCCTATTTTGGCTCGAAATGTTCTTTGACAATGTGGGAATAGAATGCTTCACATTCCAGTAGGAGAAACTTCTGCAGTGGTTTTTCTGTCCAGCCTTTTCTTCACAGCTCTTGCAGTCCTGGTTGCTTCACAGGTGACTGCAGCCGTGTGTAATGATGTACGCCACGAATTTCGGTCTTTGGCAGCAGTCTCCCAAGTGTCATGATGAATTCCAAAAGCTTTCAGTGAGATGTTCATAGTGTCCTTAAAGCGTTTCCTCTGGCTACTTTGGAAGCGTTTACCACAACACAGCTCGCAGTAGAAAATGTGTTTAGGGAGCCTGTGATCTCGCATGCGAGTCAAGTGACCAGCCAAGTGAATCTGATTCTTCATTAGTAGTGTGTGGATACTGGGCATGGACGCTCTTTCTAGGACTTCAGTGTCTGAGATCTTGTCTTGCCATATAATCTTCAATAGCTTCCCAAGGCAGACTGTGTGGAAGTGGTTTAATTTCCTAGCTTGTCGCTGGTAAACAGTCCGGGTTTCACAAGCATATAGCAGTGTGGATAATACAACTGCTTTGTATACTTTCAGCTTTGTTTGCAGGCTTAATCCATGTCTGTCCCATACATTCTTGTACAGTCTGCCAAAGGCCACGCTGGCCGTTGAGATTCTTACATTCACTTCGTCATCAATTGTGGCAGCTTGGGACACGGTGCTGCCAAGATAGGTGAATTTTTCCACAACACTTAGTCTATGACGATTCACTTTGATATCCCGCACGGTGTGATTAATCCCTGGAGCTGGCTGGTACATAACTACAGTCTTCTCCAAGTTGATATTGAGCCCAAAGTTGTCACAGGCATATCAGCAAACTGAAACATTGTGTTGCATGTCCGCCTCTGATTTAGGCGTATAGAGCGCAATCATCAGCAATCAGGATCTTTCTAACAATGTCGCCGATAGTTTTGGTTTTACCTTTCAGCATTCTGAGATTGAATAACTTTCCTATCCATACGGTAGTTGATGTCTATTCCGGTGTCGTTAGTTTCGAAGGCACTCGTCAGCATAGCTGAAAACATGAGGCTAAACAGTGTTGACCACAGCCTTGCTTCACTCCATTGGTGACTGGAAAGGGCTCAGAGAGCTCACAATTTTCCTGCACTCTTGCCTGCATACCATCATGAAATAACCTCACTATTTGGACAACATTTTGTGGACAGCCATATTTCAGCATTATCTTCCACATTCCTTCTCTGCTGACTGTATCAAAAGACTTGATAAGATCAATGAAAGTGGAGAACATTTCACAGTTCTGTTCCTGACATTTCTCTTGCAGCTGCCTTGTAGCGAAAATCATGTCAACAGTTCCTCGTTCTTTTCTGAAGCCACACTGACTCTCAGAAAGAAGACCGTGGTCCAGATGGGCTGTGAGGCTAATGAGATGAATTCTGGCGAGTATCTTCCCTGTAATTGGGAGGAAGGAGATGCCTCTGTGGTTGTCACAGGATTGGCGGTTTCCCTTACCTTTGTAAAT
Source organism: Cepaea nemoralis (assembly GCA_014155875.1). Taxonomy (NCBI): domain Eukaryota; kingdom Metazoa; phylum Mollusca; class Gastropoda; order Stylommatophora; family Helicidae; genus Cepaea; species Cepaea nemoralis. The sequence goes on from JACEFZ010024716.1 coordinate 444,199, forward strand.
GTCGTCTATTGACGCTTCCTTGAAATCGTGTGGCATGGTCCCGTTCACACATATGTTTATGAAGACTTGGTGAAACTGCTCTGTTAGAACCGGTTCACCTGCGTTGTATGTCTCTGCCGGAATGGATTCAGGACCAGGCGCCTTACCACTGGAAATTTGCTAGATGGCATTGTTTACTTCCATTATGGTTAGCAGGTCAGCAAGTCAACAAGAAGAGAAAGCCGTCATCCAGCTTCACCAAGGCATATTATTGGAAGCCACCGGCGGCACCGCGCAAGCAAACGATGGGTCATTAAACGAGTCAAGACCCGTCTCACCAACGACCAGATCAGGGAGATACTGACGAGGGAGAACAAGAAACTCAAGATAACCAGTGCTGATAGGATCATCGGCAAGAATAACATCCCCTCTACAGTCGTCATCGTAACATCGGATAATCGAATGATGCCTCAAGTCATTAGGTGGGACAAGAAAGACCAAGTTCCAGAGAGCTATATACCGAGAGCACTGCAGTGTTCTAAGTGCCAACAGTTCTGGCGCACCCATCCCACATGCAAAAATGAGGTGGAGGTATAGATACTGCTCTGGCCCCATCCATACAGTCGGTGCCAGCATGCAAAGATCGACACGGACATCAAGAGGCCTAACATTAACAGAAAGTGGGCCAACTGCCTCGGCAATTATGGCGCCAGGCACCTCGGCCGTCATTGCCACCAAGACAGCAAAGAAGCAATGAAGATTGCCATCAAAACTAACCTGTCCTATAAAGAGCCTAGGAGGCAGTACGAGACGACCAATCGACTTACAAAAAGTGACAAAGCTCAACTTGAAGTCCAACTGAAGTACCTGCGATCAAAGTTCCACAGCATGGAGGAAGAAACAGACAAAACATAAGAAATACAGACAACAGCCGTTCAGCGCATCCTGGACAAACTGAAGCAAGTTCAGCAGAAGATTGAGCAGGATGTCGCTCGAATGGCTGCAATAAAGATTGAAACAGATGCAACTTTATCAAGCATTCAAGAAGATAGAGCAAAGACAGAAGAAACTACTAAACAGATACAAGAAAAAGAGAACAAATAGAACAGCTCAAATCAAAGATCAAAACACCAGAAGCAAAAGATGCAAAGTTCCAGACAGAAGAAGAGGCAACAGAAGAAGAAATAAAAGAGGAGGAAGAAAACCAGAACGACAGCGACTAAGACCAAGAGTGGACGGGGGTCAGGAGAAAAGAAACTACTACTCACCTCTAATACCGAGTCAGCAACCCATCCACGATACAAGGTATCAGAGAAGACCCACACGATACGAAGATAGACCAAGACGGGGAAATAGATGGAACACCAGGAGAGATGACAACTGGTAAAGCTCCCTGAAGGAAACAGCACTATATGACGGGGTGGGCACACAATTACTCCAGGCCTTAACAAGTGCGCGACTCTGTCCAAGAAAATAACGAACACAATCAACCCATCAGAAACCGGGAAGTTGACAACAAGCAGCCCAATCTACGAAAGACAAAATACAAACCACTCTATAAAGGCCCCAATTATAGCCAAGTCGATACATCGATAGCTGAAAGTGGGTATTCGTATTAAAAGTGGGTTGGATTCACTCAGGAATCATGCCATCTGAGCCAGTCCATATATTTCTATTAATTATCAAACTCCAGTTACTCTGTTTAACTCATAAGCATACATAGATAGACAAAAAAAAATAAAAAACACTTACTTCCAGTATGTCATTGTTATGATAGCTGAAAGCAGGTCTTGTCATAATCACAGTCACTAACAACGGCATAAGCATCGTCATCGGAATGCCACATAACATGATAGTGGACGTTGCATGCACCTTGCAAATAGTGACTACACTGTATTCGTGTTCCTGCTTTATTCCAATAAGCGAAATCCTCTGCGGGATGGGCGAAATGATAAGTACGTATTATTGTGTACAATATCGATTATCAATGAATGTCAGTATGCAGTTTCAATAAATTCAGTCACCAACGGCGCATAATATTTTATTGAAGTATATTACTGATGTTTATGTTATTGATTTAGCCCAGTACTACAGCAGGGCAGTTAATGGACCATGTGGGTTGGTTATTGACTTGTTAAATTTTTATGTGCCGTTTCAAGGCCCTGGCTAATATGTGTGTCTATCGGGCAATGTGTATGTGCCACGATATGGCCCTAGCTAATATAAATATATCTCGGGCTGTTTTTATGTGCTGTGACATGGCACTGGTTAAATATGCTTGTCTCTCGGGCTCTTTGTATTGCCGTGACATGGCAATGGCTAAATATGTTTGTCTCTCGGGTTGTTTGTATGTGCTGTGATATGGCAATGGATAATAAGCTTGTCTGTCGTGCTTTTTGTATGTGCCGTGACATGGACAGGCTAATGTGTTTATCTCTCGGCCTGTTTGTATGTGTCGTGACAATATGCATGTCTCTCGGGAGGTGTTTATGCGTTCGAATTCCGATCGTGACAGAGTTATTGAAATTATGTCCCCCATATTGACAAGCCTAAAATGGGTACCAGGAAATGTTATGTAAAGTACAATCGGTCGGTTATGATATTGATCATATGATTGATTGAGTGCCGATTAGTCCTAAAACATGTAGTTAACACCATATAACAAATACGACTCATGACGTGGACAAGGAGTCGTTTGCTTTCATCATTAGCATGTGCCATGCCGGTCATGTTTCGCCATCACACACGAACACCAAAGTCGTGGATCAGCTCGGTGTTCTTGTCCCTACCATATTTTGTAGATTTATAGAAATAGCGTTTATTTTAATTTTACATAGCTATAAAACAGTCTTGAAAACAATGTATATCTGTTTCCTGAAACGAATGTTAGGAATACCTTGAACTGTCAAATAATTAATAACCCTTGTTTGAGAGATTCAACACAATGTAATACCTAGACGAATTTACACACGTAAGCCATAAACAATATGTTGCACGATTTATTACCCAGCAGATTTCGCTCCATCCCATTAGATGCATACTGCAACATATCTATGCCTATGTGTTTTATTGCAGCTCAAATAGTATTAACTTATTCACTTCATCTGATATATAACTCTAAAGAATGCATCTGACGAGATGCAGCAGAATATCTAGGCCATTAATTGTGAAACATGTTGTTTGTGGCTTCTGTCTGACAGATGTTAATGAACGTGGAACCTTATACATAACAATAAGACTGCGACAATCATCGCTCTTCGGCCATATAATGATAAGAGAGGTATATGCAAATCGTGTAGTGGCTAGAACAGTGTTTCCGAACGTGGGGCCCACGCCCCACAGGGGGGCAGTTTGACTGTTAAGGGGGGCAATTCGAAAATGGAAGAAATCGGCTGATTATAACAAAACGGGGAGACTTGAGACTGAAGTTAACTAAATTGGAACCTGACATAAGATCTCTTTGCAGCAAGCATCAAGAGCAAGGATCTCACTAAATTTAAATAATAAATAATTACTAATAATAAAAATAATATAGAAAAATCTTTCATTAAAATTATTTTGTACTTGAATTTCAGTTCTCCATTATATGTTTTGAAAATTTACTTACTGTGTTTGCTCAATAATTACCTAGTAATTTCTTCCTAAAACCTATCATTCAAGTTTCTTTAGTGAACATTTCAATTTTTGAATATTAAAAATAATGTATATGTTGAGGGGGGGAGGGGCGTGGGGGCGGGGGAGGGGGGCAATATGAATTTTAGAAAGGCTTAAGTGGGGCGTGGCACAAAAAAGGTTGGGAAACACTGGGCTAGAACAATCAGTGCAAGAAGAGGCAGGCAGAGAGAAAGGATACCGGACAGTTTGAGGCAGTGGCGTGGAGGAACATTACAAACATAGTTGATCTGGAACACCAGGGACCATTATCGGTGAAGAGACATGAACTCGTACGCCAGCTGGCAGGACAAGTGATGATGATGATATCAGCAGACTAATAAAGCACAATATATATTGCCCAGGCAGACGGCGTGTGGTGTATAGGGTGAGATTGTTTGACATTCCCAAGATTTACCGATGTTCCCGCGATTTGAGAGGAGGACATAGTGACTCGTCGCCCACCGGTTCAGTATAAGTATTGACTTTCACTAAGTGATGTATGATTGTGTTTACTGAACTTTAAGTGACCTGCTCAGTCTATAGACTAAAGATGTACATCAAACATATTATCCTATTATATACTTGTCTAGAGATGCACTGTGACACGTTTCATATGTTGGGAAAGAGATAAGACATGATTACATATCGCGTTTAGAGATTGTAAGGAAGGCATATAACTGTAAACTACTGTGACTTCAGAATAACATGCATCAATCACATCATCTGATGATCCCGTTGATGTTAATACTGCCCAGGTCATATGACTGCCGCTCTGACACCACAGCAGTTAGTATGTTGTTTTCTGGATGATTGTTATTGTAATATTTCGGGGTTGTAATAGTCTGTTGATGTTTAGTACTATAATAGACTTTTGGGTTACAGTTGCGACGAGGTCGCCCCATGTTTTCTGTCATATGGGAGCCTGACTGTCCTAAATTCGATTCATAGTTTCTTTCCCGTACTCATGAATTAATACATTCCTGCTGAGGCCTTCCGATTTTGGGCTCACGATGATGGTTGCTGGCAAACCATGTCTTGGCGATGTTAAAACGAAACATGGTACATGTATATTTCTCCCCGTGGTTCGCGGTATTCTAAGACGTGACTTTTTGTAGCAATTAATTTGTTTTAAAGGTTACTGCTAAGAAGAAAAGAAATGGCAAGCTACCTTCTTCACAGATGCTAAGAACTGATGTTTTGTAGTGTAAAAGAAAATTAGAGAAACGGTGTAAATGGGTGCTCCACGGGAGCAGCTTCGCCCCGTAGGGTTATGTTCACCACGGGACTCCAGATCGCCAGTAAATATATGGATTGGTTGAACACATAGCATGATCTGGGCAAGAACATAGAACTGATCATCAACTTTGCTGAACTGCTAAGATGGCGAAATATGACCAGCCTCGCTGACCGGCATGGTACATGATGATGATGAAGGGTCCCCCGGTGTCACTAATGACAAGAGCTGCCATATGTAGTTTTAATCGGTATACTGTCTGTCAGCGGTGGAGCACTTCTTTGGTTTACATGACCAGATCTACACTTTGACCTTGCGAACATGCCGAACATTTAAGTTTCAAGGTCTAGCTTTTCCAGCTTAGTGATTGCGAAATCACCCATGATTTGTGTGTAGCCATTGGTGAGATGCATAGTTCTCAAAATGTTACATTCATTTTTGAACTGGTGTTGTGTCATCGGCTCTTATTATAATAATAGCAGAACGAGAATAAGAAAGGAAATTGTCTGCACTCATTCACACACCCCCCCCCCCCCCCCCACACACACACACATACATACATATACAAACTCTTATGTAGATTATGTGGGTGTTTATTTGATAATAATCATAACTTTCTTTCTGAATACGTTGTTGTGTAAGTGATCTGATGTTGCTGGGTAATTGTTGGACAAATTCCACCTCGCTTACTTTAATAGCTTGGGTATTTACAAACTTAGTGAAGCAATTAAATCACATTTCCATATAATTTTTATGATTGTTTCACCTCTTATCTTCTCCAGAAACATATGGGATATAACTGGTGATAATAAGTGTAACTGTCACGGGAAAACTGCAGTTTAGTGATTCCTTGATAACTTACATATAAAACTACAATGTAGGAGGAGGGTTAACACTCGTGTACTTCAGTCTGAGAGGAGGATAAAGGAAAGATCATTGACCGACAGATATAAAAATAGGATACAGGTGTTCGCAGAGGTCATTGCCAGACGATCGGATCGTACGGACACGAGAACCGGGGAGATCGCGTTGGGGAAAAATGAACGGAGAAAACGATCAACGGGTTCGGATGCTTTGAAGTATAAGCGTAAGGGGACCCAGGGAAACAGCGTAACAACGGAAAGAAACGAGCAACTAACCACTACGTGATTTCACCGCCTTTTGATGTGCAGGATACGTCAAGAGACGAGTGTTGAGGTATGAACATCAAACAATAACGGAGGATTGGACACTCAATATAAATAAGAGAAACGGGGTTTTCTGTTTAGTGTGTGTTCCAAACTGGGCTGAATTATCTATGCAGCCTGAGTGGGGAAAGAAATACACGTCCCTAATGGTTGAAAGAATATGGGATATTAGTGTTTTATTCGCTAGTGTATTTCAATTCCAGGATGATAAGTGAATATATAAGGTATTATATCCTTGGCGTAATAGTTTAAGCACAGGGAAATAGATGTGTGTGCATAGCGTTTACCATTGCTTTCTATTAGTGAATAGTTTAGACTTTGGTGAATTCATATGTCTTATGTCGGTGTATCCTTCGAAAGCCTTTTCATTATGGCTGGAGAAGGACACTTACATAAGTAGTATTAAGTGGCAGACGCATATCACGTGATTTACTTTACATCTCACAGGTTCCAATTCTCATACTGACATATCAGAGAAGATAGACACATACGTCTTGTGTACAGAAAAAGCTTGGTTGCTAAACTCAAGGCATTTCATTTGGGGGAAGAGCAAATACCTCAATAAACCAAGGAAGAACATAGACAAGGTCAAATAGGGAGACGAAATAAAATATAGCATTAAATGAACTTTGAAAAAGAAGCAAAGGATATCAAAATAACCAAAGTAACAATGAAAAAGGAAGATAAGTTTGCAGAAAGCAAAGCCAAATAAAACTACACACGTTTATACTATAGACTCATAGTGAAGAACCAATAGACAAGTCAGAACATTGCTAGTCGTTAGAGACAATATGCGGGACTGTGGTAATGTGGTTTTTCCGGTGTTGGATTATTAATTTCGTGAAACAGATTCTGGCGAAGTCATAGACTTACTGGAATATTATTACTTTACGGTGATCCAGTGGTGAACAGTTTTGTTTCGTTCAATAACGGATTTACCTTCAGACTCACGCCTACGGAACATCCAGGGTGAGACCTGTCCTGTTTTATGTGATGTCCGGTAGTTTGGCCGATTGAATGGGCGTGAGGTGATACAAAGACCAGACATTCCGAGTTCATTCTTGCACCAACAATAGAATACACTACCTACTACACTTACACAGTCCATACATACACCAGACATAGTTTTATTAATAAATATTTTATTATTGTTGAAGGAAACTGTTGTCGGAGTATGTGATGGAGGAATAATAGCGAGAGAGAAAGGAATAGATATATCGAAGTGAAGACAGAAGGGAGGAGTGTAGACAGAAGTCAGTCAAGAATCCCAAAGAAGAAGAAGTAAAAAGGTGTGCTTGTTCATTCCACGTTCCTCCCGGGAAAACAAGCGACAGTAACTGCCTCTCGTTTTTACTATTTACAAATGGATTTGTTATGATTCAGAATTAGATTCATAATTTGTTTCTCTATTTCAAGTTGCTGCAACACTTGGAAAGGTGTGTTCCGAGGCACTCTGTCTAAAGTATTGTCATAGTTCGAACGGCATGAACAGAAATGTCCACTTTGCTCAGCCATTCTCTATTGGAGACAGTTCTGTGCTGCGATTAAATCACTGGTGCTTTTATCTACGGCGGAGCCAAACTGATGTCCATGTGTCCTAAAATGTGCCAAGGCTGGAATTCTTCTAATGATTATTGAAGTAGCATTTTGAATTGTACGATTTGAGGCTTATCCTGCGATGCTGACTACAAGCATAGATGCGTGGGTAATATTACGAATAAGTATGTGATAGTAGTAAGTAAAGTGGTTTGCCCCCCCCCCCCCCCTTTCCCCATCCCTCTGTGATGAGCCAAAAGAAAAGCTCCGCTGAAAATTTTCTTATATAGCTCTATATAACGTCTCGCGGCTCCTCCCAAAGCCAGCTCCCTATTAAGAATGGGGAGCAAATTTTTCAAGAGGTATAACTCATGAATAAGCAATCGAATTACTTCTGCAATATTACATCCAAAATAAAAATAAAAAATAAAAAATTGAATTTATTATTATGGCGGATATTATTGTTTGAATTGGACGTTTTGTAGTGGGTGGTGCTTAATCATTATCATCATACACGGGTTACAGACCTTTAAATGAAAACCGTAATAAAGTCAAGATGGTAATTATTAGGAATTGTAGTGTTCGGGATGTATGAATTGGGGTGGTCGAATGGTAGAATGGGAAAGAGGTTCAGCCATCTGTATTTGGAGGTCACATATTCGAATCCTAGGGTCGGTTGGAGGTGTGAATAAGAGATGTTGGGGAATATGCTTGGGTGAGGTGGTCGAGGGTTTGGGTGACTGTGGTCGAGGGGTAATGTATCAACAGTATATAATGGTGATGGCGTGGGTAAAATTGGTGCCCTGTGTCTAGCTGGTCATGCCTCGAAGTACACTTGTTCGTACAGCGATGTGTCATTAGGAGATGACATGGTCGAATCCCAAGATGAGGTTGGAGGATTGATGTTTCTAAAAGCAGACAATACGCAACCGAGCTATTTTCAATTAATGTTTCTACAATTTAAAGATGGTTGGAAAAGCGGCCGGTCGGTAAAGTTAAAAAATTAAAATTTTAAAAAACGTTAAAATTCAAACATTCAGAAAAGATAAACTAGTTTTTAAACGTCAGAAAGTTAAAGGTAAAGAAGTAGAAAGTTTGAAAAGTCTAAAAAGTTTAGATTTTGAAAAGTTTAAACATTTTTTAAATATAATAAAATTTCATAAAATGAATTTATAAAGTCAGAAAGTTACAGTTAAATAAGCACCAAGTTAAAAAAAAATTGTTATATTTTAAAAAGTGTAAACAATTTAAAAATTGAATTTTTTTCACTTTTAAAATGTCAGAAAGTAAAAGTTAAAGAAGTATCAAGTTTAAAACGTTTAACAAATTTAAGATTTTAAAAATTTAAAAACTTTTAAAATTTAATAAATGTGTAAAATGTTTAAAGATTCAGAAAGTTAAAGTTAAAGAATTAAAATGTTTAAAAAATAAATTTAAAATTTAAAAAATTTTAAAAAGTTGAAATTTAAAAAAAGAAATATTTTAAGTTTAACAATACAAAAATTCACAAAAATTTGCGCGTGCAAAAGTCATTAGTATCATGGAGGCTAATAGACTACAATGGCTGGGGAACATAGAAAGAATTGGAAGACAATAGGGAAACAAAACTCGCTTACACTCAGGAAATAAATGACCGCAGACCCCGAGGTAGACCAAGAAGACGGTGGAGAGAGAATACATATACAGACCTACAAGCACTTGGAATCAACGACTGGCAACTACTGAAGTATTTGAAAAGATCAGATAGTATGAAGGTTTATTCCATGCTCAGTCCCTCGTAGACTTAGATGGACAGGACATCTTAGGAGGATGGATGATGGTAGAATACCAAAGGACGTCTTTTTTTGTGAATTACAGATGGGTAAGAGATCTCAGGGTCGGCCTCTACGATACAAAGATGTGTGTAAGCGGGACATGATTGATACAGGCATTGATAATGCACATTGGGAGCATGTCGACGCTGAACGTGTTGCATGGAGAGCAAACATCGGAAATGGAATAAAGACAAAGTAGAAAATTATTGCAGATAAGTCACATACCGAGCGTGTGAGACGTGGGATGGTGAACGATGGTGGAAATGACCACGTGTTCACATGCACCCACTGTGAACGAACATTTACAGGGCGAATTGGCCTTATCAGTCACATTCGCTACAGCCATGGGTAAAAGTTATTATGCCTTTTTGAAGCACAAAATATCGTCTGCCAAGACGGCAAGGTGCCAATGAAAAGAAATAAATTGGAGCACTTGGTGTCAACTGGCAAGATCAAGGGGAAGAGAACAAGGGGATGGCAAAGATGTAAATACATGAATGGCTTGGCCACGTGGTAATGTCGAGGCTAAAACTGAGTTTGACATGTATATGCTATTTACTCCAGTTTTTGTTTTTCACACTTATAACAATGTTTTAATGGGTTGCATCATCGTTTGCCTGTATTGACATTTATGTTGGTGATCCTTGGTTGTGTATTACATATAAATGTAATGTTACATAACATGCTCATTCATATTTAAATTACGGCAGTTTTGTGTGTATATGTTTCGATTGAAATGATGTGATGTTATTTGAATGTTATGTCCTGTATTGATTTTCATTTACTGTTTTGCATTCCTAATATTCATATGGGTTAATGGTGATCATGGCTGGTTTGCATATCTTGTATATTCAAGCTTAATAATGACGTTCTGTATTGGCTTTGACGTGCGTTCCATGCCTGATAACTTACATGTATAACTATGATCACGATTTTCAATTGATTTTGTTTGAATGCCGCAAGCGCAGAGAGAGTAATGACTTCTGTTTTATGTATTTACAGGCAGGCCAATAACTGGTATTGCTAAGAGTGTTGCCTGGGTTTTACGCATCACCCTTCAAGATCACATGTTTGGTTTGGGTTTTTTGTGTTTGTCTATTGTTACTGCATTCTCCGTTGTTGTCTAGTATTATTGCTGGGTTATTTAGTGTTTTTTTAACAATTACAGTGCTAGTTGCACTCTTCATAATTGAGGCCATCTGAGTATGCTTTATATGATTGTCTTAACCCGTAAAATTTATTACTTTTTGCAGCGATGTCTGATTATTACTGTGTGGGTGCATAGGGATATCTGCTTGCCTGCTCGTTTGCTGGAGCTATGTGTGTGTATGTATATATATATATATATATATATATATATATATATATATATATATATATATATATATGAACATGTTGCATGGAGGGCAAACATCAGAAATGAAATAAAGACAAAGGAGAAAATTATTGCAGATAAGTCACACACCGAGCGTGTGAGACGTAAAATGGTGCATGATGGTGGAAATGACCATGTGTTCACATGCACCCACTGTGAACGAACATTTACAGCTCGAATTGGCCTTAACAGTCACATCGCTACCGCCATAGGTAAATTAATTATGCCTTTTTAAAGCACACACTATCGTCTGTCAAGACGGCTAGGTTATATATATATAACCTTAGAAGCTATACATTCTCAGAGTGTTTTCATTAGACGCATATGTAGGCAGTTAACATACTCACGCAGACTAGTACATTTTAGTTAATGTAGGTGTTACTCATTCAGTCTATTTGACATTAGTACTCAGTAAACATGTCCTTTGTAGCTCTTCTAGAGATTTGATTTTGCCGCTTGCTGTTGTAATTAGCCGTGCGTTATTGTTTTAGTTTATAAAGAATAGCAGTTAACGTTGCATTACAGAATCTGCGTTCTTTATTTTCTTCATTTTCCTTCTACCTGTTGAATTCTGTATCTTATCTCGTCATATTCTCTGTTATGTTCTATGCGCCTTAATTATTGAAATGTAGGGCCCATACCACTTGTAGTTGTGAAACTTATACAGTGGATAAACAAAAGAAAAAGCTAAGTAGCTCCGAATGCTAGTAGACTTCACATGAAAGATATCACTACCCTATATACCATCCATCCATCCATCATGTGCCATGCCAATACGCGTGGGCGGTCATGTTCTGCCATCTCGCTTGATCACTAGAGTCGTGGATCAGCTCCGTGTTCCTGTCTCGACCATGCCACGTAGCCAAGCCATCCAGGTATTTACTTCTTGGTCTTCCCCTTGGTCTCTTCATACATACCATACATACTTAATATGAAACTAGTTAAGACGAGGGACACCGTAAACCTCTCCATGGCACATAGCTTAGGGTGGACTTAGCATGACCTATCTATCGGCCAGTCTAGTTTACTCCAGAAGAGAGGTAACACTAGTGCCTGTGGAACATGGTAAACTTCAGAAGATCCCGGATCAGCAAAGCAATGCTCTAAATTACCGCTGTCGAAGCCTCGATCCTAGACCAGTTGCCGACTAATGTTTAAGGCCCAGTCTGCCATGCCATGACATTTAGTTTTTGAGGTAGCATTTTCTAGAACCAGATTAAAGCTTCTACTCTCCTCTGCCTGAAGCCGTTGGCAAGATATGGGGTGATAAGAAACGATAAGAAATGAAGGCGCTATCGTCATTTGGAGATGACAGGTTCGAATCCCTATCGGTAACCATTATGCGTCTTGTAATCCCTCCTTCTTTCCTCTACCTCTATGAGCGTCAAACAATAATATGAGTTTATTTAAGAATATGTTGACAATCTGTTTGTTGTGCGCTCTCAACGGCTATACTCCGCGTTTAACTCGGGCTCCGAAGGTTGTGGGTTCGATTCCGGGCCGCGTCCTTCGGTTTACGAGTTAAATGTTTCAGAGACTCCTGTGGGTCGCCGCTAAAGCTACGGAGTTGCTTTGTGCAACGCTTTCCGCGCTGCGGAAAGAGACCGAGCCATATGGGATAAAACCCGGTGCAATGAAGTCGACCCTGTCGACTTTTAAGCGACTTTTAAGCGACTTACATTACATAGTATTAGCTTCTTCTGTGTGTGCTAAACATTCAGATTTTCAGTCTAGTTAATGTATTTCTGTACTGGAGCCTCTGTCCTGGGGATGTTCCTACTCTTAATGTTTTCATCTGGAAAACTCGTATGCTGCCAGGTTCTCTTTCTAGCACTTTCAGCCGATCCACGAAAGCATATACGGGTATTTACTTGTGATTCTTTTTCCATTTTGACTATGCAAGGGCTAAAGTATAAAATGATTTTACACACAGGCGGACGTACAACTAAAGAATATCAAATCAAAATATTGACAATTCCTGTTTTATTTTAATTTCTGTCCTTTATTTTTTTTTTTTTTGCTGTTCATACAATGTGGGCACTATTAAGAAACATAATTTATCTTCTCCTGACCAGTACCACTGTTACATTATTATCATACAATTATACTGAAAAGGATAACAATATTTAACACAAGCACACACATACACACACACACACACACACACAAACACACACACACACACACACATTGTGTCTATTTGAAACTGCTAATATTTGAATTTTTGTGAACCAGACACGTGTGAGACAATTATTACTTGATTTGTTGGGATACAGACACTTGTGAGACAGTTATTATTTCATTTGTTAGGATCCAGACAGAAAACTACGAGACCAATGTTATTTGACCATTTTTTTAAGCAAGTGCATTGCATATTAGTTAGCTGACGTCTTGTTAACCAGGCTCATGGTACATAGTGATAAACTAATTTATTAATGAACAAGATACATGTTAGACAGTGATAACTGAATTTATTTTTGAACCAGACACATGTTAGACACATATTAATTGATGTATTAATGAGTTAGTTAGTCGACAGATCATCATCATCCTCATTGCATATCGAACCATTCAGTCCATAAGTGCTCGGATCCCCTCCTCAGTTAAACCCGCAGCGTGTGACGGCTGACGACACCAGTTATGTGGTGGTTTTTTAACCTTCTTTGGCTTCCGGCGTAGGTATTCTTGTTTGGCCACACCTCTTTTAATTTGCTGTTCTCGCATCATGACCATGGTTGTAGATTCACAGTCATCACTTGGTTTTCGCGAACGACTTACTTCTCGTAGATCATTCAGAATGACAGCCTGGCCTATAGCTCGTCCGCCTTCCACAGTAGCCTTACCTGCAAGCGTGTCAGTCAGCTTATTGCCTCGTACACCAGCATGCCCTGGCACGAAAATGAAACTAATCTTTGCCAGCCGAGACCGCTCAAGACGTAGCAACCACTCTCTGCGGATCCACCCCATCTTTATCTTCTTGAGCATGCTCATTCAGTCACTAAGAAAACATACCCTAGTGAATGTCTGCATCTTGAGCCGTGTCATTGCTTTACTTACTGCCATGACTACCATAGTCAGGCTACTTGTGGTCAGACCAAAAACATCAGAACCTTCCTTCACAACTCTTCCTCCGCCATGAGCCGTAAAGGGCCATGAACTTCTCACTCGCCGAACGACCGATGTATTTTTGAACCAGACACATGTTAGACAGTGATTAATTTATTTAATTGTGAACCAGACACATGCTAAACAGTGATTAGTGGACATATGTTTAAACGAGACACGTGTTAGAAACTGATTACTAGAATTCTTGAGAACAGACACATACTGAAGAGGCAATTTCTGGTCGTATTTATAACACATACATTATGGGCAAGTGCGTTGCCTTCTGGCGTGGGCAATCATGCTTCTCCACATCTTGCGATTCCCATCGGCATGCATTAATTCATCGGTTGAAACATTTCCGTGCCATAACGAAAGCTTGTCAAGAATGTGTTGCCGTTGTCCTCAGCTTCTCACTTGCCACAAATCTTTTCTATAGCCACATGTTCCGGTTTTTCACTTCTCATAATGTGGCAAATAATCACGACTGTCTCATTCTGATGTTTTGTAATAATGTGTCTATGCGTCTTGGCCTCTGTTAAAACATGTAGATGACTCATGTTTGTATTGGCTATCTGAGCTATTTTCAGCATTCTTCTGTGAAACAATTTCGCGGAGACCTAAATGAATGGTTTTGCCTGTTTACTGATTGAGACAGGCGCTGTGGCTTTGGGGATAGTGACATGCCAGTATCATTAATACACGACATTCGGATTCGAGGACTCGAAATCAGATACAATCGATTTGAGAGAAGACCTCTTTGTACTAATTTAGATGGTATAAGGCTTCGGCCGTTCAGTAAGCACTGACAGTTAATGAAATAACTGTGTCTAGTAAATCACAAATAGTCAATAAATGCCGGGGTTGATAGCAATGACCTGTAAAAGAACATGCAACTAACTAACTGATAATTCAGTACTCACAGCTCCATCTTAAATCTGGTTCTATGTAGCATGCGCAATTATTTCTTCTCAACTCCAATGACAGGTGTTTAATGTATAATGTATTATTAATTTTATAAATGCAGGTTTTGCTTATCCTATTCTGTTCTTAATGTAAGTAACACGTAATCTATCTTAATCTATCCATTCAGGACCCACAGTCATGTGTATAAATAGTTCTATTGAATATGGAAGAATTATTCTTTCTAACCTTCAATGATATAGATTCAATTATACATCTTGTTTATTTTATAAAATACACATTTTGCTTGCAATATTCCTTTTTCTTTTTTTTTTTTAATCTCTGTGATACATCTTCTAACTGGTGTTACCAATGAGTCTAGATATCTGAATGTCTGTACGAATGCCAAATTAATGCCAAAAGCAATACACATGCTAGAACGCGATTAGTAAAATTCTTCCCGAACACGCCACGTGATAGTGATGTGTTCACTAGACACATGCTAGTGATTTTTGTTGTCAATCATAAACATAGCAGGTGCTGATCATGAGATATTGTTGAGATCCAGACACATATGATGTTAAATGAACAACTACAAAGGTCAGAAACAAGTTGATGAAGGCGACGTAAACACTGGATCCTGCAAACTTCCAACTTGAGGCTCGTTATTCCTATAACTAAAGTAGGAACGGTCCTAAGTGAAAGTGTAAGAGATTTCCTTCCCAGTTCTGGTGGGCATCCATTTCTCATAGGGGTTATTACTGTTAATGCCGATTGTTCGGTCAATCCACTCACGACAGTCAGGGATGCTTGCAAATCCGACAGGGTATTTCGGCACACTACAGTCATTTCCCAAAATGAAGATGCCGTATAAAATAAACATACCTGGACCAAAAAACAAGTATATAAACACATAACAGTTGATTTCATGGCACAAAACTGCAATATAGGTAAGTAGAAATACAATAGAAAATACGTAGAGAGACCATCAGGTTAGGAGGCAGACAAGCAGATAAACAGGAAAACAGACATGTATTTGACTATGTCCACCTTGATCAAGTATGGCAATTGCTGATGCAATGAATACTTCTTTCTAAAACCATCAATATGCCGTAGATAAACAATATAAAATATACAGACAGGGAGACAGACAAAGTGGCTGGCAAGCAGACAGACCTATAAAAAGTCACACAGATGGAAAGAAAGACAAAAAGACATATTGACAGATAGATAGACAGACAAAAATATATGGTGTTAATATTTACTAGGGGGAATCAAATGGAAACTTTAAAAGTGTGATAGAAATTACTTTAACTATGCCACTGTCTTGTAGCGTGTCAGTATTGCTAAGGATATCAAAAGTGTTAAGCGCGTGAAATCACGGTGCAGACGAACGCGATAAATTCATAAGGACAGTTTAAAGATTGCCGCCCCACTTTTGGCATGCACCAAAGTGTTGTCGTTTTCTGTTATCCGTCTTTATTTTTTTTAATCAGTGGAGGGGTGAAAGCTATAGAAAATCATCGGCGAATGAAGGTCCAGTATGGTAATGCATGCTTGTCAGTCCAGGAAGAACATCAGTGGGAAGTTTCAAAACGGCTTGACCTCCGTGAAAGACAGTTCCCGATTCGGTCCGGCATACCGAGTGGTCACCCCAGAACATTTCTTTCTACAGGAATTCAAGCCTATTGTTACTGTGGGATCGCTGTGGTTACTATATCGAAATATGATAATTTGTTCTTTACTTTTTTTTTCTTCCAGAATATATTCACACACACACACGCACACACACACACACACACACACACACACACACACACACACACACACACACAAACACACACACGCACACATAACATCATTTAAGGATTTCAGTTGAACCTCCTTGCATTAGAGTATTCGTCTTCTTTTATAAGGCAATTCTGTTTTGCTGGAGCAATGACTGCTTCTTTGTTTTACTCCGTGAACTAAGAATATAATCCTCGAAGACATTAAAATCAGCATCGGCCACTAACCTACCCAGTGCATCATCCAAGTCTATGGATCAATTCTTAAACAGTTGAATCATTACCGCTATCTCGGAACAGTCACATCAACTGACGGACGATTTCTTGTAGAGATTATAAACATAATTCTCAAAGTAAAGATAACATTTTGAAAGATTGGAAACATAGCAATAAAAGCTGTCAAGTGCATTGAGAACAAGCGTGATGAAGTGCTGTATGATACCTACTGTTGTATGAATGTGAAACATAAATGATATAAAGACAATCTGAGAAACGCAAATTTGGAGAGACAATGTTGTTGTTGGGGACAACGAAAAGAATACAGACTGGCAGACACAAATGAGTGAGCAAATTTCATGAAATTAATGAAAGCATTACACTCATTAGAGAAATTAGACGTACACTGTCGAGATTTGTGGGCACATTATGAGGAGCAATATACTTAGTTGAAAAATTAAACCAACAACAATTCGCGTAACAGTAGCCAACTGTGAGTGTGCAAATGTGAGGCCCATGGAGGAATATATGGCTTTGTTTCGTAGCGAACGTCGAGTCCTGGCATCAAACTCTCGTTCATGCCATTGCTGACTTACGCTTCAACCATTACAGC
Organism: Cepaea nemoralis; assembly: GCA_014155875.1. Taxonomy (NCBI): domain Eukaryota; kingdom Metazoa; phylum Mollusca; class Gastropoda; order Stylommatophora; family Helicidae; genus Cepaea; species Cepaea nemoralis. The sequence continues at coordinate 461,599 of JACEFZ010024716.1, forward strand.
GATGAGACCCACTAAACTTAGTGACACCTGCAAAATTGATGGGAAAATAGCAAAGGGAAGGCAAAGAGATCATTATATGGATGGCTTGGCTACATGACATATTTGTGACAAGCACAGGGACCTGGCCACGCTTATTGGCGTGGCACGTCACGATGATGGCGTTCTGTTACTGATTGCATTTAGTCGGAGCATCATCGTCATTGTTATGTACGCTGCAAGCTGGCATTGGCTTTCATGTATATTTATAGATCTCGGTTCCTGGTGCTCTGTATCAATTCTGCTGATGATATTCCCGAATTCCACGACCGCATTCCATATAGCTGAATTTCTGTTGACATTATGTTTCCAGAAACCACAATGTTTTCTAAATCCTCTTTTTTAACTACACGAGAAATGGACACTGTGTCTCCTCCTTACATTTGTATCTAACGTCCTACTTGCTTTAGCCTTTTGCAGGCACTTAATGTTAGTTACTCTGGCAGTCCAAGGTATTCGCAAACATTCATCTCAGAAACCACTACTTGAGTGCCTCAAATATCTTCCTACACACACACACACACACACACACACACACACACACACACACACACACACACACACACACACACACACACACTCACACACACACACACACACACACACACATAAATATATATATATATATATATATATATATATATATATATATATATATATATATATATATATATATATATATATATATATATATATATATATATGGGTTCTCGTCCTTAGCAACGCTAGTAATATATAACCACTGCGCATTCTTTCTGACATTCAGTCATAGTGACGTATAGCGTAAGATACCTTTGTTTTCGCATATCCTTTACAGGACATGGCTGTCAACATCAGCATCTTTCAGCTGATTGTTGATTTCTTAACAAGATTATGTTCAGTAGTTTGCCATTGCTTTCTGAACGGCCGGCTCACATACCCCGTCAGATACCAACGCGGCGAGAACCGGTACCGATTGTCGCGCAAAATACGTTACCTATGAAAATATCAGGGATTACGGAGAAAGACGCTAACCTCTAGGCCAGGAAGAAGCTTAATTGTATAAACTTCAACGCTTGCTTGACCTATTGGTGTAAACATCCTACTACGCAAAGGATTTATACTCACTACTACTGGCCTGGAATGAATTCAGACATAGTTCGTTATGTCAAGTCATGTCTCCAGTGTCAGAGACTTGCCCTAACGCCCTGGACTGCAAAAGTGACACTATGGGAGATGCCCATTACTGACAAACCATTTGAAAGTGAGGATGTGGATATAGTTGGACCTCTCAACAGAATGAAGAGAAGGAACAGCTATATATTCACTCTTGTGGACACTTGCACGATGTTTACCGAAGCGGTTGCCTTGCCATTCAGCGATCAAAAGCATTTAGATGAAGCTCTGCTTGGCATATTTACTATGTCAGAATGTCCACTCAGAATCGTAACTTACAATGGATCACATTTCCGAGGGAAGGTTATGGAGGAAGTTGTTAGACTCTTCCAGTCTCGACAGATTCACCTGTCACCTTGCGTTGAATGGAACAGTGGAGGGATTTAACGATACCCTTTTTTCTATCTTGAGAAAGTTAACTCATGAGAAACCAGAGACATTGGATACTTACGTACCTGCAGCACTATTTACCCATAGGGAAGTTCATCGTCGCTCAACTGGGATTGCACCAGCAACTTTTTTGTTTTGGTCGGCCAATAAAGGGCCCACTTGAGGCTTTACTTCGAACATGGACTGATGATTAAATTAATGAGAACGTTGTAACTTCATCTACCTATGTGGCTCAGTTAAAACAACGTCTACAACATGGTTGAAAGATGGCTTAAGACAATCTACGGCAAGATCGACGAAGAATTGCTCGCTACTACAACAAGAAAGCAAAGGATCGAGAATTGTAGGTGGGAGAAAATGGCCTGTTACTTCTCCAAGCTAGTCAGAACAACTTGCAGACCGGTTAGAAAGTACACTATGAACTGACCGGGAAGATTTCATGCAATACCTATAGGATTTCTATCAGAGGGAAACATAAACTGTTTCATTTTAACCTCATGAGGAAATATAATGAAAGGCCTACCACCGAGACTGCACATCTGATGGCTTTGGCAGTGGCTACAGAAGTAGACCATGGAAACACCATGGTTGTTGAATACCTTCTGCAAGCGAAAGAAACTTATCGGGATGTGGACATAGTCCTACACTAATCCAGGATCAGCAGAAGAAGATTCAAGATTTCTTAGCTACATATGCATAAGTACTTACCGACGAGCCAGAAAGTACACATTTAGTAGAGTTCGACATGAAGTTGATTGACGCTTCACATGTGCTAGCAAAAACTTACCCATTTCCTTATGCCAGGGTGGCAGCTTTAAAAGAAGATACCCAGTAAATGCTTTCATCTGGAATCATATCTCCATCTGAGTCACCCTACAGTGCAAGTGTGGTGTTATTGCGAAAACCGAGTGGACAACATAGATTGTGCATTGATTATAGACAGCTCAATGATATAACGGAGTTTCATGCCGAACCTCTGCCTGATCAAAATTAAATCTTCACCAATCTCAACAGAGCCAACTACTTAACTATGATAGATCTAAGTAAATGATATTATCAGATTCCCGTAAAACCAGAAGTTCGTCAATAGTTGGCCTTCAGTACTCCTGATGGTCATTATGTTTTCATCGTATTTCCTTTTGGTTTGAGTAATGCTCTCAGTGTCTTCAATCGTATGATGAGGAAATTACTCAAACCACTTCAAAATTCTGCAATCAGCAACTTTATGTGTAATATCCTGATTGCTACTAAGACGTTTGAGGAACACTGTAAGGAACACAACCTTATTTTCAAGCGTATGAAGGAAACTGATTTGACAGCGTGTCCAAAGAAATGGCAGATTTGATTCGAACAATTGGATTTTATTGGACATACGGTATCTTAAGTATTAATGACTCCTCATGAAGGCAATATTGAGAAGCTTCAACAAGCACCTCGTTCAAGAACTAAGAAAGATGTTAGATCTTTTGTGTCATTGTGTGGATTCTACCAGAGATACATCAATTGATTAACATATCCTTTAACTACACTTACAGGGAAAAGGGAGCACGAGAAAGTCATTTGGTCGGCTGAATGTGAGCAAGCTTATTCCGCTCTAAGAAAGCATTAACTATCAAACCAGTACTTAATCATTAAGATCTCAAAGAACCATTTATTCTTCGGACCGATGCAAGCAACATTAGAATTGGAGCAACACTTCTTCAAAGGAAGGAAGATGAGCACTCAGTACTATTTCCTTTTGCATGTGAAATGAAAGTAATTATTCTATCATCGAGAAGGGATGTTTGGCATTGGTTTAAGCCGTGGAACAATTTCAAGCCTTTTCGTATGGGATATACTTTACAGTGCAGTGTGCCTATCAGTCTTTGATGTTTCTGGCAGCGTAAAGGAATTTGACTGCGAGACTAATGAGATTGTCTCTACTTTTGCAGCCATATTCGTTCCAAATCGAGTGCGTACCTGGAAAGTTGAATGTTAGAGTAGACTTCATCCGTCGTCATCCGGTTCCTGATACTGCAACAGAGACAGAGACGAAAGGAAACAGCGGAGAGGAGAGGGATTAGAATTGCGAATTCGGAGGAGTGTCTTTGTTGATGTTTCAGTTCTCCTGCCGAAAACTGTCATAGAGTGGAGATTTGTGCTATTTCAAAACATTTATAATATCAGCCCAATCAACCTCTCTCCGAATAACGAAGGAAAACAACTCCAATGGTTCTTCATGTTAGAACAGGACACATCTTGATTTCTTGAGATCACAAAACTGCAGCTAAAGATATAATTGTCTACTTTTGAAATTGACAACAGGGACATCTGTTGTTTTGAAACAGGCGAGCAGGGGAGATGGCCGTGGCAGCCACTCCCAGAAGACGTTTTTCTAGAATCTGTCACGGAGAATTAACGCCTACAGCGCAGGGGCGCGAAAACTACAAGATTAATTTCCCCCTTTCCCCAATCTCCGGTAAAATCAGTACCCATCCCCCAGCTGAGTAACGTCACTGTTTGCGCTAGAATTGAGCTTTGCTCTTGGTGCAGCCAAGGGAATTCTTATTAACATAATTAATGTTGATGGAACTAAGTCAATGGATGTTGGCAGGAAAAATGCACTGATTGCTTGCAGTTGCCAAAATGACCTGTCAAGGCAGGACTTGTTAGTCATGATGATGTGGTGTTGTTTGTTTGTAATTCATGTTGGTTTTTGGTAAATTGGAAATCATACAGAATAAACATAAGACTAGTACATTTAAATAAAAAGGATCAGGATTTCTAGTAGAGTTTCTTTATGAAGATATAGCGTAATCTTCGGAAGAATATATGTGATTTTTTCTTCGACCTAGGGAGATAGAGGGTTAAACATTTTCTTGTTCTCTTAAAACGCTATATGAGAGATGAACTTCACTTCATCTATTCATTCAGAGTTTCCATGTGTCGTTAGGTTTAGACAAGAACTATTATGAGGCTGTTCTAAATAACACCTGTGGTTTTTTATAGATGATACTTTTCTGAGCAATCTCTTATAATCGCAATGTCTCTATGTCCAGAGGAGACTATGGTTCTTTGTATGTGTATTTATGTATAAAGAATTAATAATGAGTTCATTAATAAATGTATAAACTTGATGTGGTATACATTATAAACCTGATGTGATGTTACCTATACATTTATACGGGAATGACGGACAATGCCAAGATGGAGAAATGACCTAACCCTTGCTGATAGCCACCATATATTCTAGGCGTTAGAGTCTTGAAATAACGAGAACGATTCCACTCCGTAGGGCAGGAGTGAATGAGGCATAACGTGTCAATATAAAGGGAGAAGGACTGCAAAAGATGTTGGAGAGATGAGGACAACAAGGCCAGGTCAGACTGGCATGCTCTTATGTAATCATCACCTCACCTTCCCTTTATCTTTTTTCTCTCTCTATCCCTGCTCTATCTATCTATCTATCTAACTATCTATCTATCTATCTATCTATCTATCTATCTATCTATCTATCTATCTATCTATCTACCTATCTACCTATCTACCTATCTACCTACCTACCTACCTACCTATCTACCCATCTACCCATCTACACATCTACCTATCTATCTATCTATCTATCTATCTATCTATCTATCTATCTATCTATCTATCTTCTTGTTGTTTGGTGACTGGGATTTTTTTCCCCTCACTGTTTCTATGAGTATGGCTATATTGTTTGGCACATATTTTATACAAGGAAAGGTGGTCTTTGTTGGTCTGAAAATTGGGTATTTTAGTAAATGATGACGAAATACAACAGAAAAAAAAGGGAGGGAGGGGGGGGGGTCAAATTCCTCAAGTCAGGAGGAGGAGCTTGCCTTTTCAATGCGGTAAGAGTGATTCTTCCTTAATCATCACTGGCCTATCCATTGTCTGAACAACAACCCCAGCATGCTAAACGCCGCTGGGCCCTTTGTTACCACTTCATGATTTCCCAGTGCCAACACCCACAACACAGTAATTCCATTTCTGACACCTATATAGAAATGAACATTCGAACACCTGTGTTAAGTAATGAACATTTGAATCCCTCTGTTTAGGAATGAGCATTCGCACCCCTGTGTTTAGGAATGAGCATTCGCACACCTGTGTTTTGAGAACGAGCATTCGCACACCTGTGTTTAGGAATGAACATTCGCACTTCTATGTTTATTAAAGTAGACATTCACTCCGTGATATCTAAAACATGAACATTCACCCCGTGTTATCTAGAGCAAGGAAATTCACACCGTGTTATTTAGAACATGGACACTCACCCCGTGTTGTTTAGAGCATGAACATTCACATCGAGCTATTTAGAACATGGACATTCACACCGTATTATTTAGAGCATGAACATTCACATCGAGTTATTTAGAACATGGACATTCACCCCGTATTATTTAGAGCATGAACATTCACATCGAGTTATTTAGAGCATGGACATTCACCCCGTATTATTTAGAGAATGGACAATCAAGCCGTATTATTTAGAACATAGATATTCATCCCGTGTTAACGAGAAAATAGACAATGACCCCAGGTGCTTTATAAAATGGAGTTGGGAAGATCTTAATTTAATTTATTCGTTGGGAAAGCATTTTAACCGTCAGATAACAATCTAGATGTAATGGATACGTATTTTATTGGAATGTATTGTTCTTTTTTTTTATTGTGGTTACGCAATAATGTTATGTCACATGAGCATACACACACACACACACACACACACACACACACACACACACACACACACAAACATACACACGCACACACACACACACCTACCCATGTTATCCCAATATAATGTTATAAGTTATACTGAGTTGTTTATTAACTTGTTACTTGGTGTTTAAATTTTTTGTATGTGTGTTCTCATTGATACTACTTGTCAAGGTATAACATTATTATGGAGCTGAGTGATTTCCTTTCGGAAGTTCGGTAATTTTCCAGTGCTCTATTAGTCTCTTTTAGGAAACATCACTTTATAGCAAGTCTCGACCCCTATTAAGTCTTATCGAGCCAGTTCAAGTTTCTTAAACAGTGGCTATTAGACTTTGGAGATGCTACTCCACAACGACGTAACTATGAGATGGGTATGTTAAAATGGAGAGATAATCTATCACTTACCATGCGAATAGTAGACAGCCGGTGCCCCGGTGTCTCCTGCACACAAGGAAGTGTTGCCACGATTATTCCCAGCACACACCACACCATACAAGTCTAGCGAATTGTAGACTTTTTGGCAGTCTTCCTTACTGATGATAGGCAGTAAACTTATTTTCAGTATCCGTGACCTCTCGACAGTAGCTGTAGTTACACAATATGAAACGGAAACAAATAGGTATTTTAAACTCCTGCGAGAACAAACGAACTAAACATCAGCAAACGTTGCACATACCTTACAAGGAGATTCACGTGTGTGTAGTTACACATAAATGCAAATAGCAATCAGTCATGTACGAAGATATAATACTGCTTGAAAATAGAAAATAGATCTTCTACACACACAGGCACACACTCACACACACACACACACACACACACACACACACACACACACACGCGCACACAACGTATATATATATATATATATATATATATATATATGTGTGTGTGTGTGTGTGTGTGTGTGTGTGTAGATGTGTCTCCACCTTGTCGTGGTGGGGGAGCTTGAGTGTCCCACTGACCCCAAGCGCTATGCCGATGGATATTAACTACATATTGGACAGCTCTTGAGATAGGGACCAGACTAAGAGAGACACAACTTGCTGCTCTGCAAGTAGACTGAGGATAGGAGTCTAAATCAGGCGAACGATGTCAATAATCTGTCTGGACACAACCTCTAAGACTCTCAGCCGAGGGTTACGGCTGAACGTCTGTCGTGTGTGTAAAGAATGAATGTCGTATTAGTTACTTGTTCTTCTCTACCACTTTAGTGTCGTCCATGGAGTGAAGAGAATCGATACCCACATTTGTTTTTAATTCAATATCTCTATTCTGGAGAAATCCAGCAGACTCCGTCCACACACTCCCTCAATCTGAAGACACCTTTCTCTCACTCTTACTCACCCCTGGATCATGCCCCCTCTCATTCTTCCCCAACATAACATTCTTGACAACTCTCGCTTCAACAAATAAAAACAAGAAATTTATTAAAGCAAAGAGTATATGTAGGAGAAGTGTATGTGTGTATAAGGTGTAGAATGTGTGACGTGTATTCTAATGGTAGACCAGTGATTTAGAAACGAAGTCTGTAACATCATAGTGCTTAGCACACAACAGCACCATTTTTTCAGGACAGTGAACCTCACCCAGAAGATGACGACTTTCTCCAATCACTCGAACAAACAGGATGCTGGTAATCCGATAGACACTGTTGATCATGGTCTTCACTCCACCACACGGTGAAGTTACTCTGTTTCCTAATATTTGTTTGAACTGATAGTCCTCCAATTAATTGAAATGTCACTTGGGGAAAACTCTACTGTTTATTAGTTTCTGGTTATAACATTTTCCCCTCTTTTAGAACACAACCTATTAATGTTTGTTAGGTAGATGTGTTATATATATATATATATATATATATATATATATATATATATATATATATATATATATATATATATATATATATATATATATATATATATATATATATATCCTTAGTATGCGAGTTATTAATCTTCGGTGATGAAGCGTATCACTCATTAAACACAACACTTCTGTTCATACAATTCCACTCAGCAGAAGCCAGGTTCCCGCAAACCAACTTGGGTATAAGCCCTATGTAGCGGCCTCTCAGCAACCTCTGTCTTTAGATGCTGAGCCATCATTGTGTCAAAATTTTGAAACTGCTTCTTCATAGTAAATCCTCTCCCACTCACGTGGAGCACTCAAGGCGAACTGTACATGGAACCTGTAGAGCAGATAACATCATGGTGAGGGCAACTCAGTCCTGACCGTAATTAGGCGATTGTAGGCCAATAACAGCACTCAGATCTATAACAGAGATCCGATCTCTGTCATACGGCCAAATAACTCAATCATATGATCTGAGACATGGCAACACCAGGAAAGACTAAAGGAACGGGTGGAAACCCAGCAGATGCCCTACTGAGGATCCTACCATTACACATTCCCCTCCTCCCTCTCAACCATCCTTAATCTCTCTAATTATTATTCCACTACATTGTCCTCAACTTCGCGAGTAAAATGATATATAACACAAGCTACTTGAAGCCACACAATAGAATACTAGTGCCGATGCTCCTATGATACTTTCTAGCACCGCACTTATAGAACATGCTATCACTAATAATAATACATTATATCACTACACAGTACTGTACTCTATTCCTAATCATACTCTTAAGTAGATATAAATAATTGCCTACCATATGTCTTCCAACATTTTAATCAGTTCATCATGTTTCACTTTATCAAATGCCTTTGTGCTTCATAGATTATACTAAGGCATTTGATAAAGTGAAACATGATGAACTGATTAAAATGTTGGAAGATATCAACACTGATGGAAAAGATTTAAGAATAATAAAGAATATTTACTGGAACCAAGTAGCAGCAATTAAAATGGGAAATAAAGAGGGTAGTTACGAACAGATAAAGCTAGGAGTACGACAAGGGTGTGTCTTGTCACCAGATCTTTTCTCCCTGTATAGCGAAGTAATAATGAGAGAGATCAAAGAGATGCCAGGAATACTAGTTGGAGGTTATAATATAAATAATATACGCTATGCAGATGACACAGTATTGGTGGCGGATAATTCAACAGACCTACAACAATTATTAGACGTTGTAGTAACAGAGAGTGCAAGGAAAGGACTCAACTTGAATATCAAGAAAACAGTAACAATGGTAATATCAAAGAAAATGGTGACACCAAAATGTGACATAGAAATAGAAGGGAAAATCCTTAACCAAGTTGATAATTTTAGATACCTAGGGGCATTTATAACATCAGATGGAAGATGTACAACAGAGATTAGGAGCAGAATAGGGCAGGCAAAAGCCGCATTTCATAAAATGAAGAGTATCTTATGCAATAAGTCACTGTCACTGAATGTAAGAAAGAGAGTGCTGAAATGCTATGTAGAACCAGTTTTGCTGTATGGCAGTGAATCTTGGAATGTAAATGAACAAATTAAGAAGAAATTAGAAGCAACAGAGATATGGTTCCTGAGACGAATGTTGCGAATTCCTTGGACTGCCAGAGTAACTAACGACGAATGCCTGAAACAGGCTAATGAAACTAGAACATTATATACAACAATAAGACAGAGACAAACAGCTTTCCTCGGTCATGTGATGAGAAGAGAGGCATTGGAGAACATTGTAACAACTGGAAAGATCGAGGGGAAGAGAGGCAGAGGTAGACCAAGAGAAGTGATGCTGGATTTGTATCATTGGTCGCAACTAACAAGTTTATTTATCCTGTGACAGAAACTATCTGTGCAGACATTGTAACCACTTTGCCACGGAGATCCCAATGGGTTTGATCCGCATCTCGGCGGATTCCAATTTTTACATTGACCTGGGCTCCCACGTCCACCCCGGTCTAACTTAGTACCAAGGCATGTCTTGGAAAGTACAAGCGGTCGCCGTAACTTTGACTATACCAGCCGCCGAGTGAGGAATGGTCTATCAAACTATGTCTAGCACCATATACCCAATGCGTCTTGAGACGTGTAGAAGGACCCCTCACTTACTACTTATTACATGTTAAGGAGGTAAGCGCGGCCGAATGGATAAGAGCGCTTATGTCCTGATGGCGAGATAACGAATTCATCCCCTACACCTGTCAGTCGGTCTAAAATGTTGACTTCACGTTCTTGACTTGGGGAGGTAAATTACGAGTCTCTCAGAAGTCGGAGTGGGTTGGTATGATAGCGAGTGACACTGTCGTATTATATATATGTGTCATCCCTGGGGTGAGGGGAATCAACACCAATATTCTTTTAACCCCATATCATTATCTTGAGGATCTTCTTGATTTCTGTCCACAATACCCCGTCAGTCCTTGGATAACTCCCTCTCTCCCTCTCTCCCTCTCTCTCTCTCTCTCTCTCTCTCTCTCTCTCTCTCTCTCTCTCTCTCTCTCTCTCTCTCTCTCTCTCTCTCTCTTACCAATGGACCATGCCCCCTCTCATTCTTTTCCAAAAAAAACAAACACACTGCACAACACTGGCTCTAAGAAAACAACAAATTAGTTTAATAGAGAAAAGTGTCATGTATGTGCAAAGTGTATGTGTAGAATGTCTGTCGTATAATCTAGTGTGTATGTAGAGTCAGACCGAATAGCTCAGGAGCAAAGTCTGTTTCATCACTGTACTGGCCACACAACAGCACCATATATGATGGACAGAAGACCTCACCCAAATGATGTGTCTCTCAGGCCAAGTGTCGACTTCCTCCGATAGCTCTTGGACAATCCGGATGCTTGGTCATCAATAGTGGAAACAGTCCAATATTGATCATCAATCTAACACACACAGTGTAACTACTCTGTTCATAAATGTTCTGTGATCAGAGGAATCCTAAAAATAATGTTACTGTCACTTTGGAAAACTAAATGTTAGTATTTAATTGTTCATAGGAATTCCCCAATTGTAACACACACTGTTAATTGGTAATGATAGGAATTCACCAATTTTAACTTCAAAATGTTAATTTTTCAGGTATCTATATCTACTAGTGTTCCTGGTACAGGTGTTATTGTCAGTGTCTTGATTTTACTGTGATGTAAACTATCACTCAGGAAACACACTTATATAATCATCGTTTCCTGCTCAGCAGAGGCCAGGTTCTTGCAGACCCTCTTGGAGCAAAAGCCTCTCAGTAAACTCTGCCTTCAATGCTCGAACCATGACTTTCTTCTAGTTGGTGGTAAAATCTAGTGGAACCTGTTGAAGAGAGAACACACCTGGTGAGAGCAACCCGATTCCAACCTTTATTAGGTGAGTGTAGGCCACCGGCCGCACTCAGAAATATAACAGAGAACCAAACTCTGTCATAAGGCCGAGGAGCTCATCACATCGGTCTGAGTCATGATAAGACAAGGAAAGACTAAAGGAAAAGGGCAGGAACCCAGCATCTGCCCTACTGGAAGATCCTACCATTTGACATTTCCTCCATCCCCTCAACCATCCTCAATCTCCCTAAATATCATCCCACTACATTGCCCTTAACTCACTGAGTTGATTGATATCTCACACCAGCTAGTTTAAGCTACGCGATAGACTACTGTTGCCGACGCTCTTATAATACTGTTCTATCAACGCACATTACTACACTCGATTCCTAAGAATAATCTAAGTTAGATCTATTTACTTAAATACCATATATTTATTCCTGTTTGAGATGGAGACTATGAAATCACACACTGGATAGAATGTCCTGCCGATATAAATCAACAATAGACACTATAGTCTCTCTCTAGAAACAATTAGGAATATTGCACACGTCCGTATCGTTTCACAACTTCTGGTCGACTACCCCAAAGTTGTTTATCCAGACTGTTTTAATACTGTGTGTGAATGACGTCACATAGCTGTCTAGACACTAGGCGTGTAGAAGCTATTTTTCTCTCTCCGTTTCCGACTTAATGTCAACAACTGGCGGTCTGTACCTTTCATCCGGGAAAGTGTCTCCTGTCTGTGATCTAGAGAATAATTTCCCCACAACAAAAGATCTTGCCGACTTTTACCCAGACAATCTGTCTACCACATCAAAAGGATGGCCGCTGCCTGCAGACTTATGGCGCGACAGTCCTTCCTCGATCAACAACACATCAAAGAATGACGGCTGCTTGCAGACGCATGGCGCGACATATTTTCATCGATCGACAACTTCAAGATTTTACGTGACACACACTGGTAAATGGGAAAGCTAGTCTATACGGAAAAGTCAGTCCAGGCGTGGACTTCACTCGAGTTTACAGCGAGCGAATGAAGAAATTATATTTAAGCTGGCCAGTTCAAATTTTAAAAAACAAATCTCATGACGTGGATCAGATTTATACGAAAAACTGTCCGCTGAATCTGAACTGGGTATGTTTAATTACAAGCGGATACAATACCCCATAACTATTTCCATCCCCTCCGCCTACCAAATACCCTCTTTCCAATGTATGTATGTAAGAGCACATCATTTCTCTGTGCAGTACAACACACCCACACCCTTGTATTTCATGAAGTCCCACCTCATGACTTATATATGACCTCATTTGCTTTGGAGTGTTGAAATATGCAAGCGGCGTGGCTCTCTGTTATGATATACATTTTGCTATGAACATTTGTTGTCAATAAACAGATACCATTCATTATTTCTGACGGGGTATTTGATTTGTATCTTATTATCTACACAGATCGTGAATAGCGCGGTGGTAACGGTAAACTCCCGTGTCATTCTTGTTATTGATATCATTTCATCCGAAAAGTACGAGGAAAACGTCACGTTTTGTCCATGTCTAGATAATGCTGTATTGTTGTATTGTTTCATTTCCTAACTAGTCTCAGCTGATCTCAGCTATTTCTGAACAGTCTCGTTCACTTCGTCATCAACATCATCATCATCATCATCATCATCATCATCATCATCATCATCATCATCATCATCATCATCATCATCATCATCATCATCATCGTCGTCGTCGTCGTCGTCATCATCATGCACTCTCTAAGAGTGGGCGGTTACAGTTCGCCATTTCACATAATCACCAGAATCTTGGTTCAACGTGAAATTGTTATTTTGTTTGGTGAATCATAAGGTACTTGAACACGGGGCAGATCCACGACTCTGGTGATTGAGTGATATGACAAAACATGACCGCCCACGCTGACCGACAGGGCACATGATGATGATGAAGGTACTTGACATCAGTAAAGAAGCTATGACTTTACTTCTTGGCAATGACCATCCTGGTAGTGACCGCAGCCATTGTCTCTGTTAAGAGATCCTCTGCCTACCGCTGCCGAACATCTAAATCACACTGCTCTGTAATAACGCATACCTTGCCTCTAAATCCTTCTATCTTCTAAAGACACCTTATCTATACATCATTCTGCCTTCCCCCCACCAAAGAACACACACACATACCTCTCAACAGCCCCACCCTCTAGAGCAGTGGTTCTCAACTGGTGGGGACTTTTAGGATTTCGGGGGGGGGGGGGAGGGGGGAATTAAGATTATTTCAAGATCGCGTTAATACTAGTACCGATTACTTCATACTGTTTTTCTCTCCATACTTTAAAGTTCTGTACTTCTCGCTCTTCTGAAATTCGTTTTATAACATATGTAGAACAGAAAATCATGTTTTATGTAGACGTCTAGACGTGTTCTAGTATGTGTTATTAACTTTAGCTTCCATTTTTACGTATACTGCATAGGGGCAGGGAGGATTTATAGGGAGGAAATACGAAAGAATGGGAGAATGACATTCTAAACATATTGTGAAGGGGAGCATGGGCCATAAAAGGTTGAGAACCACTGCTCAAAAAACGGACATCATATATCTAAATTATTATGTCCCATAGAGACGGACACCATATATCTAAACTATTCTGTCCCATAGAGAGGCAACCATATAGCTAAATTATTCTGTCCCATATAGACGAACACCATCAATCTAAACTATTCTGTCCCACAGAGAGGCAACCACATAGCTAAACTATTCTGTCCCATATAGACGGAACCATATATCTAAATTATTATATATCATAGAGACGGACCTATATATCTAAACTATTCTATCCCATAGAGGTGGAGACTATTTATTTAAACTATTCTGTCCCACAGAGTCGGACACCGTATATCTAAATTATTCTATCCCATAAAAATAAAAGTCGCTTAAAAGTCGACAGGGTCGACTTCATTGCACCGGAAAGAGTCGCACAAAGCACGAACTCCGTGGCTCTAGCGACGACCCATAGGAGTCTCCTAAAAATTTAACTCGTGAACCGAAGTACGCAGCCCGGAATCGAACCCACAACCTTCGGAGCCCGAGTCAAACGGCTTGACCAAAGACGGACAACATTTATCTTATTATTCAGCCCATAGAGACGGACACCATATATCTAAACTATTATGTCCCATACACACGGACACCATATAACTAAAATATTATGTCCCCTAGATGACATATATCTAAACTATTCTGTCCCTTAGAGTCCATATATCTAGTCTATTCTGTCCCTTAGAGGCCATATATCTAAACTATTCTGTTTCCTAGCAACGGATACTATAATTCTACACTATTTGGTCCTAAAGGACGGAAATCTTACCTCTAAACAACAGCGCCCCATCTTGTTAAGGTTAGAGATCTGACAACAGTAGAGAACTCAGCAGCGTTAGAATCAGTATCAACAATACATTTAGAACTTAACATTCTCCCATCCACAGCAACAACAACATCCAGCTCTATTGCCATTGCTATTTTACCATATGTTCAAATATTTAGCAACAGTGTTCATATCACTGAATCTATGCCGACCCTCATTGTTTAGGTGATTATGTTGGCCTTCAGATAGACAGAACATAAGCATGGTCACCGTGCATTAATGTGTGAAAGTTAATTAATAGGAAGCGGAAAGTGTTGGACGGGATTGAGTGCTCATTCCTTAATCATACAAATAAAGTGCATTCGTGCACACGTTCATTCCGCCATTGTCAGAACATTTCTTTCATCTACATTTAACGCTTTCCCTGGCCAGATTTTAGTCGCTATATTTGGTATTTTTCCTCGCATCACATACATAACGTATTTATTTTTTAAAGAAATAATAATCACATGCAAGTGCGCGATATTGGATGCAGTATAATCTGAGTTGAATAATAGTAGAACACATATAGAGTAAGTCAAATTTAACGCGTTTCTAGATTACTATATTCGTTGCGTATCATTTACTGGGCGTCGCAATTAACCCCAGCATATATGGCTGTTCGTGTACTCTTGGCAAGTTTACGTTCAGCAGTTTGCCATTGCTTTCTGAGCGACCAGCGCTCATATCTTTTATGGGTAACCAACGCAAGACAGTCTGCTTCCAAATCGCCCGCAGCTGTGTTTCTACGCCGTATGCGGGACTACGAATAGCATTCGTAACCCCTTGGTCACAGAGCCGGTTATATTACTATATACATAATTAGAATATGTCCGTGTCATATGGTTATGTGGGAATAAGGAGTTAATCCCATTATTCTAGACCGCTGTGAATTCGATGGATGAAGTGATCGGTAT
The DNA here is from genome assembly GCA_014155875.1 of Cepaea nemoralis. NCBI lineage: Eukaryota > Metazoa > Mollusca > Gastropoda > Stylommatophora > Helicidae > Cepaea > Cepaea nemoralis. The sequence continues at coordinate 477,437 of JACEFZ010024716.1, forward strand.
CATTACCTGTCATCTTTATTTTCCCAGAAACTTTTCCCATACCAATTTTATGAGACGAATAAACGCAAAATGAGACATGGAAGCTTGGAACAACGAATGAAACCATTATGTACAAAAATAAACGTTCCAACGTAAGTCTTCTTCTCCTTCTTCATCTCCCTCTTCCGGTTTTTTTTTTCTTCTTCACTTTCTTCTTCGTCTGATTCTTTTACTTCTTGCGCCTCCCATGGCCACGATCGTTGTGTATTTAGCATGATTGAACGCAATATAGTCGTGAATTCTCATAGGGAATATTTTCCCTCTAATACATCTCTGCGAAACCTTATGTGGATGGAAGAGCCAAACTGGTAGTGGGTTAACTACGCAGTCTGTGATTCTACGTGCCAGTTTAGTCTGAGTGACTGAATCAGCATCAGTGAGTCAGTACGTTAGTTAAAATGATTGAGGTTCCACGAGAAGCAATTTCGTCACGTAGAAACAAATATCACCCTTTACATAATTTACACGTTCAGCTATCAAAATTACCAGACACTTAGAGGTCTATTACCAGAATCATTTTCATAATTACTGCAGCTAGGGAACAGTGTGTTTTTGTCGGAAAGTGTATGATACTTGAAACGGGATCCAAGGTAATAGGGTCTCTGTTACACCCCGAGCCCTGGAGTCTTCAATCTAAACAATGACCCCACCTAGAGGAGTGTTGATCACTGAAACAAAACTACGACACATTCTCCTATCTTTATCAAATAAGACAGAATTACTTAGATATTTAACACACAGACCCTTTAATTCAGGAAGAAGAAAAACAAATAACACAGATGGAAAGAATATTGTCTGAGCTGTCCTGAGAGACCCTCTTTTTCCGGTCGATCAGATTTCCAGGAGAGGTGAGGTGGTATGAAAGAGTTTCCCATGAAGATCACCAAGGGAGTCTGAATTTGTATAGTGCTTGTGATAATCAATTGGGAACTACAACTATTTGCTTCACCCGGAATCGTAAGTCCTTTCGTCTCCTATGCTGCTCCTGCTTCGAACAAATACTTCATCTCCGGACTTCCAGCAAAGGTACAGTTATAGTGATGAACACGGTACGGCTGTCACTGTGTAGAGGATGAGTTATCCCACCCACCACTCCTCCATCTGAACCGTTGGAGTCTCGGACACAGTAACAAAAAATGGGAATCTGAAAAAAACGACAAACAATCCCCCGGTGAATAACATATGCCACCACTCCTCCATCTGAACCGTCAGAGTCTCGGACACAGTAACAAAAAATGGGAATCTGAAAAAAACGACAAACAATCCCCCGGTGAATAACATATGCCAAGTCCCGCCAATTATGCACATCCCAACAGCCCACACTCTCCTCCCACAGTTTCCTCTTTCCGCTCTCCCAGAACCGATCCCAAAGGATTTTCCCCAACCGATCCTATCCATCACGACCAGAACGAGATTTCTCCGTCAAATCCTCCCAAGAAGGGACCATGACATTTCAAAAGAACTCTAGATCACGTCGTGATAGGGATAGTACTTCATCCTCCTCTCTGAATCCTCCATCCTAGAAAGTAAAGACACTAAGGGCCAGAATACCTAAAGGAGGCAATCAGAGAGTACACTTCATAGATCGGCACGCCACAGATCTATCTGATGGAAAGCTAAAGTTAACTAAACTTTCCAAGAAAAGAAGCCAACGCTTCCGCTAAACCGGCAGAGACCTAATGCCAAGGTATCCCTATGATTAACTGTCTCTAACCGGCGAAAGGACCGTTGCAACCTAATAAACTATCAGATTAGAATAACAACGGTCCCCAGAGAATTCGTAACCTATCTATTGGACCGTTGCTCTTGACACTCGCCATTGAAACAGGGGCCCCCTTTTTCCTCGTATACCTTCCTTCCCAAGGCCATAGGAAACAGGAAATTATAGTATCCTATCGGCTTACCTCTCTCCCTAAACAAATCCTCCGAACAGGACTGTTGATAACAAAGATGGACTATCCCCCCCCCCCCCCCCCCCCCCCCGGACGACCAGAGAGCATTAGTAACATTAGTAAAGAGTCTGTGACAACACCTATGTCACGCCCAGAACGTTCCACTAATGTGCACGATAAGACGTAGAGAAAAGCCTGATATATCGGAAATTTCCCGTTCCCCATCTAAACCTGGCCTGCCCTGAAAGGCACTTATAAAGATATATCAATTATCGCAGATTACAGTAGATACCAAATGATTTAGTGTCTAAATTATGATGGTTTGACCTGGAATAATGACATGAAACAATCCAGCAGAACTGAGAGTAGTCTATTCCGTCACAATACTATCTTATTGCCAATCACTGGTTCTAAATAAGATAATATAACAGAGATTTCTTGATTACTTGACCTATCTATCTATCTATCTATCTATCTATCTATCTATCTATCTATCTATCTATCTATCTATCTATCTATCTATCTATCTATCTATCTATCTATCTATCTATCTATCTATCTATCTATCTAACTATCTATCTATATATCTGTCTGTCTGTCTGTCTATCTATCTATCTATCTATCTATCTGTCTGTCTGTCTGTCTGTCTGTCTGTCTAACTATCTGTCTGTCTAACTATCTGTCTGTCTGTCTGTCTGTCTGTCTGTCTGTCTGTCTGTCTGTCTGTCTATCTTCATTTGTCACCACATGAGAGTTGACATATCTTGCAAAATAACACACCGGAGCCCTAATTTGACTCGGCCAATCAACCTGTTGTTGATAGGAACAGCCTACAATGGACATGCAATGTTTAAATGCCAGATTTGCCACGTGAATGCCTGTAACTGATATATCGCAACTAATTCACAACTCGGTTTCAATTTGCCAAAGTGTGCATAATTGACAACCCATTTAATAGATGAGATAATTAGACGCCTTGATTGCTCACAGTCCTACTGCATCAAAAGACCACGATATACTAACTCACAAGTAGAGGTTGTCAATCACAGAAGAATATAAATATTAGCAAATCTGGACGGACATGTAAGAAAAGGACAAAAATTGGAAGTTTACGGTTGCATAAATACGTCTTTACCAAATAATTAGACATGTTTATAACCTATGACGTAAACATATGTGCTAGTTGTGGTAACACAGTGGCTAGCATTTTGTCTACAGGCTCGGTGGTCATGTGTTCGAATACCCTTGCAGGCAGTGAGTTTGTTTTTACCTGGACTTTCAGGCCGACCTAGTTTAAAATGAGTACCAGAAATACTCTGAGAAGTAAAGGCGCCCAGTGTGATAATAACCACATCATAAAGCGAGTTCCGATTGTTCTATACATATACTATACATACACCCAAACGTATTCAGACATGAAGACAGCAACAAAGATTAAATCGACACCAAGCCAGAAACGCCCAGAACTCAGGAAGCGCAACACGCAGTTCTATTTTCATAAGAAGAAAAGAAACACCATAAGGGCCCCAGTTCTATCAATCAATCAATCAGGTACCGTCTCCACAGTGAAGGTTGGCTGCAATGGATCTCCAACACTGTCTGTCTCTCGCCCTGATTGTATATTCTCTCAGATTGCTTTTCGTCCATCTCTTGATATTATCTTTCCACTTGTTCCGTTGTCTACCTCTTGCTCGCTTGCCTTCAGTCTTACCCTCCAGTATGGTTTATATAAGAGTGTTATGTCTTTTAATGTGTCCGAAATATTTCTCTTGCGACAGTTAAACGGGGCTTGAACACTTAATAACAATATCGGATCGGACCCAAACGTCTCACGTCTATTTCCATATTTCTCTGGTTAGTGTTATGGCTATAAAATATCCTTGTATTCCTATGTGATACATAGATTACCTGCACCGGCACAACATTAAGAAACACAATCTAACGCTCGGAAAGCTCACGAACAGCACAGACAGAGGTAATGTAAGTTGTGCTTATCAGGACTAGGAACAACTAGGCAATGGACATGGTAAATTAAGCTTATCTGCACTGGAACAGCTACCTTTGTTTACAATACAGGAGCTTGATGAAATAAATATTAGAGAAGTTATAGTTGCGTTGCTTTATTGTGTTCAGATATATAAATTTAGTTGCATACCTTTTATGGGACATTGCAGTCAACCCCAGTATTTATCACCTGTTTGTGATTTACTAGGCAACTTTACTTACAGTAGTTTGCCATTGTTGGCGTCTGTGGCTTAGGTAGTAGTGAAACGCATTTTGATAATTCCCTGGGGTTCCAAATCAGCTGCTGAAAATGTGGAATCAGATCGCTTTGTGTTGATTTAGATTATATGAGGCGTCGACTTCTCAGAAAGCAGTGCTAATCTACTTAACGTAACATTGTCTAGTGCATCAAAGACAACAAATACCAGGGTTGACTGCAACGTCCAGTAAAGGATACACAACTATTCTTATAGTTTACCATTGCTTCCTGCACGACAGCGCCTCTGAGCATTTAAATCAATGCAAACCGATCTGCTTCCAATTCGCACCTGGCTTATTTCGAAACCTCAACTCAGTATGTCGGGGAATTATGAAACTGCTTTTTAAATATTGAGCACAACCCACTACTGGCAATGCTGATCATATTCTGGTATGAACCTAAGGCCTATCCACATTAATATGGACGTGGATAGGCCTTAGGTTCATACCAGAATACGATCAGCGTTGCCAGTAGTGGGTTGTACTCAATATTTAAATTTCAAATCCCGAAACAACCAAACTGGTTTTTACTAACCACCGAGGGCATATATATATATATATATATATATATATCATTGGCACCTTGCCGTCTTGACAGACGATAGTTTGTGCTTTAAAAAGGCATAATAACTTTTAACTATGGCGGTAGCGAGTGTGACTGATAAGGCCAATTTGCGCTGTAAATGTCCGTTCACAGTGGGTGCATGTGAACACGTGGTCATTTCCACCATCATGCACCATCTTACATCTCAAACGCTTGGTGTGTGACTTTTCTGCAATAATTTTCTCCTTTGACTTTATTCCATTTCTGATATTTGCCCTCCATGCAACACGTTCAGCGGCGACTTGCTCCCAATGTGCATTATCAATGCCTGTATCAATCATGTCCCGCTTACACACATCTTTGTATCGTAGTAGAGGCCGACCCTGAGATCTCTTACCCATCTGTAATTCACCAAAAAAGATATCCTTTGGTATTCTACCATCATCCATCCTCCTAAGATGTCCTATCCATCTAAGTCTACGAAGACTGAGCATGGAATAAACTGTCACACAACCTGATCTTTCCAATACTTCAGTATTTGTGATTTTGTCTTGCCACTTAATACCAAGAATTCTTCGCAGACACCGCATATGAAAGCTGTTTAAGTTGTTCTCTTGGTGTGAGTAAGTTGTCCAGGTTTCACTGCCATAGAGAAGAGTACTAAGGACACAGGCTTGATAGACAAGGACTTTTGTTTTGGCAGTAAGCTTCCTGTTCTCCCAGACTCTTTTTCTTAACCTGTTCATTGTTGTTGCTGCCTTACCAATCCGGATGTTGATTTCCTGATCTAGGGATAATTTGCTATTTACCACTGATCCTAGATATGTAAAATGGTCTACTATCTCTAGGTTCGGCGTCATCAATAAAGATTGATGGTACCCCATGTGCACCTTGTGACATAATCTGTGTCTTCTTTTTGCTAATTGTTAAACCAAATTCAGAACAAGCATTGGAGAATGCAGATAGTAGACATTGCAATTCTTCCTCAGAGTGGGTCGTAACTGCAGCATCATCTGCAAAAAGCAACTCTCTGATCAGTACCCTCCTAATTTTGGTCTTAGCCTTCAATCTCTGAGCATTGTAGAGGCCGCCATCTGAGCGTGAGTGAATGTATATACCACCATCCTGATCATGAAATGCATATTTCAGTAGAAGTGAAAAGTATATTCCAAAGAGGGTGGGAGCTAGTACACAACCTTGCTTAACTCCACTCTTGATTTCAAATTCTTCAGAAGTTGCACCATCAAACTTGATTATACCCTTCATGCCTGTGTGGAACGATTCCACAATGGACAGAAGAGTTGGTGGGCAGCCAATCTTCTTTAGTGCCTTAAACAGACCCTCACGACTGACTAAATCAAATGCCTTTGTGAGGTCGATGAAGGCAATAAACAGTGGTTGATTCTGTTCACGGCATTTTTCTTGCATTTGTCGCAATGAGAATATCATATCAGTGGTAGACCGGTTTCTGTCGAAAGCCACACTGTGATTCGGGGTAGACTTGATCTCCTAGGACTTGAAGTCTGCGCAGAACAATTCTGGCAAATACTTTTCCAACAATACACAGAAGTGAGATACCCCTATAGTTGTTGCAGTCGCTCCGATCGCCCTTGTTCTTGTACAGTGTTATGATGCTTGAATCTTTGAAATCCTGTGGGACTTGTCCTTCAAGCCAGCATAGCTCTATTAGCTGGTGGATCTGTATAGTAAGTGTGTCTTGCCCACTCCTGATAACCTCTATTGGAATCCCATCCTTACCTGGAGCCTTGCCAGATGCAAGTTCATTTATAGCACACTTAACTTCTGTTATGGTGGGAAGTGTGTCCAGGTGGTCAAGAGTTGGTAGAGCCTCTATGGCGTTGAGGGCATCATCCGCTAGTTTGGTCTCACTTGAGTAAAGCTCCAAATAGTGCTCTACCCATCTGTCCATCTGCTGTTTCTTATCAGAGATGATTTCTCCATTCAAGGTTTTCAATGGTGCACTTCTTTTGATCACTGGACCGCAGGCTTTCTTTATTCCTTCATACATGCTTCTTATGTCTCCCTTATCACTTGCGATTTGAATGGACTCACATAACTTGATCCAATAATCATTTGCACACTGCCTGGCAGCCTTTGCACATCCTTCCTAGCTTGCCTAAGCTCACTCAGAGTGTTACGCGTTGGTCTTTCCTGTTTCTTAAGAGAGCTTTCTTCTTCTTATCAATCAAGGGCTGCAGAGTCTCGCTGTTGGCTGCAAACCAGTCCTGCCTCTTATGATCCACAGTGCCGTAACCCTTACGGCAGTTTTATAAAGAGTTTCCTTAATTTGACCCCACTTTCATTTACTGTACAATTTTCTGGTGTATCAGTGAAAGCGTCCTTCAAGTTGCTGTTGAAACTGAAAGCACTTTTCAGGATCATGAGTGTTAATAATATTAATCCTGAGGCTAGATTGTGTTTAGCTGTGTAGATTCTCTTTGGTTCTCAGTCTAACCCTTGCAACAACCAAAGAATGATCCGTATCACAGTCAGCACTGTGGTAACTACGAGTCAATGATATATGGTTCAGATGTTGTCTCCGTGTGATGATGAAGTCCAGCTGGTGCCAATGGCCGGATCTTGGATTTTCCATGTGACCTTATGCATCTCTTTTGTTTTAAAAAAAAGAGTTATATATATATATATATATAATATATATATAATATATATATATATTATATATATATATATATATCTATAATATATATATATATATATATATATATATATATATATATATATATATATATATACTGTACTGGTACCTTGAGTCTTCAAAAAAGGCATAATACATACAATCGATAGTGGGGACCAGGGAAGGAGTTTTCCCTCTTCATAGCACAAAGGTCTGAATTGTAGAGACCATGTGTTGGCCATGCAGCATGATCCCTCTTTCGGCCTGCCTTGTTTGCTCCAGAGGAAAGTTAACACCAATACATCTGGAACATGACAAGATTCAGAAGCTGTAGGATCAGCAAAGCAACGCTCTTACTGTCCGCCTGTCGGTGCTTTCATCCTAGACCAAGGCTTAGGGCCTCGTCTGCCCTGCCTTGAAATTTAGCCTTCAGTATCAGGCTTGTATTCTCCCAATTGCGCTCTTCTGTCCGAAGCCGTTGGCGAAACGTGAGGTGTCAGGTTTAGTAGAAGATACCTTTCTAGTTGGTCATGCGTCGAAGTACACTTTTTCCTGCAGCGAGGCGTACCTTATAGCGTACATCTACAATGTGAGTCTGCGACTTGAGGAAACTGGGTTGGAAAACGGGGCCGGTATTCCGGTCTAATATGGCGGATGGGTGGTTGCGCTGTTAAGGCCTCTTTAGTGATTGTGCTTCTGGCTATGGTTTCTAATGCATATTCCTCATTATGGGCTTGCAGTACGTGATTGTTCAAGTCATTAATGAGGGAAATAAGTTAGCACACCGTAGTCATAAGCGTGAAAATGTATCTTTCAGTATTTTGACAGAAGGAACACAATAATATAAAACCAGCCATATAGAATATATTCTATAGGTTATTTTCAAAGACAAGCTATTGTGTCTACAAAATCTATGCTTGCTTCATAAATTGACCTGTTCTTTTGGTAAGCCAGTTCCAGAGGTGGACTGAAGTTATCTAGTTCACGAAACCGAGAGTTTCCCGAACTGCATAAAACGTTAATGTATTTCGTAATAATTGTGCAGTTTGCAGTTACATCGTTCACAACACTCCTACCTAAACCCAGAGGTTCTTCTGTGTATTATCTCCAGTCTAGTCCCATGAACCTGCAGCCAATGTATCAACACAACACACATACCCAAACATAATACGATAAATAGCATTACATGTTTGGTACAAGTGACAAGGAGCCAAATGTAGAACCCCCCAAACAATGGATTACCGCAGCGTCCACCAAATCTTTGTCACAGTGGGCAGGATAACTGACAAAATGACGAGCGCGGGCCGCATAATTATTCTGTACAATACTTGCAAGCCAGAACGAAAGCTCTGGGAAAAAGGACAAAAACTAAGTTTAGCATTCCATGTTAATCATGGGTGAGTAGCGTGCAATGCGCGCGCACGTGCGCGCACACACACACACACACACACACACACACACACATACACACACACACACACACACACACACACACACAAAGCCAAAACAACCAAAATATGTATATACTAAAATAAAGTTATCAAAGAAGGCAACGTTAGCAAAAAGATAGTTACATCAGACATAGTGTGCACATATCCGAATCTCACAAACTAAGCAGCAACAAAGGTTAATGAGATTTATGAAACTGACATTTGGCTTTCACGATATCATCAATGTATGGTTTGGAATTACTACATCTAATCAAGAGAATTACTTATTTTTGAAATTGCTTGCTCACAGACCTAAGTTGTTCCAAACACTGATGCCATACCAACGGCAAATTTCTTCAATTTCGGAAACTCAACATCAGGTAAGCAGCGGTAAAATTCAAGACGATTTCCTCCTTTGTGCTTCTCTTTCAACAAGTCAGTTGCTTGCAAATCAATGAGCTCCAACTGTAGTTCAATTGGCACATCATCAAGGTTACAATAAAACCAAACGGATTCTGGAACAGAAGAATGTTACTCTCAGTTCTGTCAAAATCTGACAATCTCTCCAAAAATGCTTCTTCAAGTCACGAATATTTCTTTTCTTCGGCGATTGTAGCGCAAAACTCTTTGAAACAGTGAAAATGATAAAACGTTTTCTCCTTCCAGTTGTGCTTCAAACAATAACAGCTTTCTCCAAAATCCTTTGATGATTCTGTAGAGATCACAGACGAGGTTATTCTTCTTTACCTGAAGTTTCAACTTCAGTTCATTCATATGAGGTGTGATGTCGACCAAAAATGACAACGTTAACAGCCAGTAGGATCTGGCAGCTGTGGATCAGTTCTATCTTTTTCATGGAGTAAAACATCTACTTCGTTTCGAAACTTGTGAAGACGAAACATGATTTTACCGCAGCAGAGGCACCTCACTGATGTGTGCTAATGCAAGTCACAGAATTCTGAATCAATTTCTTCAAGAAAAGCCTTAAACTGACGATAAATGCGTGCATGTCCCGTACTGAAGTTCACAGCAGAAACGACTGGTTTCAGTACACATATCTAAGTGTTTCCTACAGAGTGCATGCTGATGTATGATGTAGTGTATAAACAGAGCGCCCGGAATTTGCAAATCTTCCAACTGAGTCCTGATCTGCCTCACCAGACCCTTCCTCACTCCAACCATGTTTTTTTTCCTCTCCATCAGCTGTAACACCTCGAAGCTGATTCCACGGAAGGTAATGGTCTTGCAAAATTCTTTGCACTTCCCCGAAACTCTCTTTTCCAGTTGTTGTTCCATGCATGTTGCAAACTGATGCCAACTCTTCCGTTACCTGAACGTCCAAATTGACATCACGAATGAACACGAGTCGTTGTGACGTACTGGAGAGATCAGTAGACTCATCCAGCTCCAGAGAATACCAAAACAAGTTCATAGCTTTCTCGCGTATGCGTAGCACTATGTTCTCTCCAAGTTCTTCTATTCTCCGCACAACTGAACTTCCCGAAAGGCTGACAGTTCCAAACAAATCGGATTCCTTGGGACACAAGTTATTTGCTGCTTCCATCATACATTTTTTGATGAAGTTGCCATCAGTAAACGGTTTTCCTCGTTCTGTGATCTTATGCACTATGTTGTAACCTCTACGAGTGACAGATTCATTTTCAGCGAACTTTCTCGTGAAGAAATTTCTTTGTGTTTCTAAACCACGTTTTATACTCATAATTCTCAGAGCGTAATTTTCCAGAAAATTTTGAAAATTTGATAGATATTTTGTTTCATAGTGACGCCGAAGATTGTATTCTTTCAAAGCGGTAATACTTTCGCTGTATATTACGCAACTGGCTTTCTGGCCCTTTGTCTCCACAAAGAAGTATTTTACTCCCCATTCTTCATTGAAAACGCGACACTTGGCGTGCGCTTTCCTTTTCTTAGTAGCCATAATGAAGGGTGAAGTAAACGGGATCTGAAAATGAAAAGGACATTGAAAAAGAAACATAATTAAAATCCTATTGAAACACAAGAAAAGCAGAGTACTATGGGTCATTGGTAAAGCGCGGCTCACCAAAGGTACATATAAAGTTTATAAAGTTCGCAAAATATATAAATAGGGCCAGCCTAAATAATCAGCCTAGAGAAGTGTTTTATTCAACCGGGATTCCGCGAGTGGCAACCAGGGGTTCCGCCGAAAGAGACCAAAATCGCCTAAATGCAACATTTCTACCCATATGGTTTATTAGATCAAGTAGGACAGACATATGGATCATCGCACAGTGTTCCTTGAGCAATGTAAACATTTGCGTAAAGATCTGCTTAGCCATCCTGAGAAAGCTAAGTGGAACCACATTTGGAGCCAGTGGGAAAATACTTAGCAAAGTTTAAGAACAGAGCATACGACCACATCTGGAATACGGGTCAACTGCATTGTGTTCGGCATAAAAAACCACACTACAAGAGTTGGCCAAGGTGCAACATCAAGCTCTTAGAGTCACAACAGGAGGGATGAGATCAACCCCAATAGTAGCAATGGAGAAAATGAGGAGGACACAAGTACTGAGAGAGCGCAGAGATACGAAAACACTAATGCAAGCAGAAAAGTTGCTCAGATTGCCAGGCCACCCTATGAAGAATCGATTTAAAAATGTAGCTATGGGGCGGTTGAAAAGAAGTAGTTTTATCCACCAGGCCAAACGACTCTGCAGAGAAACCACTGATCTGCCCACAGTTGGTATCCCCCTAACAACTATTCCAGAGCGAACTCCATGGAAAGATGAACATAGACTATCACTACAAATCCAGACAAAAGTTAGAGGAATATTTGACAAGGAAGAACAGAACAGTGTACAGCAAAGAACAGCCACTCTCAATTTCATTGATGACGAATACCCACAGGACCTCTGTATCCGAGTCTACACAGATGGGTCAGCACAAAATGCTGTTCGAAATGGAGGAGCGGGAGTGTACATAGAATACCCAAATAATACCAGGGACACAGCTAGAGTACCGACAGGAAAGTACTGCCATAACTACGATGCTGAAATTGAGGCAATCAAGATAGCAACAGAGAAATTACTAAATACCAGCCACGGTACACAACCTATGGTGATATTGACAGCTGCAAAATCATTACTAGAGGCACTCCTGTCTGGGAAATTGCCAGTTTTGCCATGGACACTACTTTCTGAATTTAGCAGTCAGCATAAGGACACCATACAGTGGATACCATCCCACTGTGGAGTACTCGGAAACGAGACAGAGCTGATCTATTTGCTAAGGAAGGAGCAAAAGAAGAACAACCTGATGTGCCCGTTACATACCACCAAAATAAAAGAATGATCAAATCAGTCAGAAGGCCACCAAAACCTACTCAAGACGACTACCACGTTATGAACAGACCAGAACAAGCCAATATTCTGCGCCTCAGAACAGGACACAATAGATTACTCAACCACATGTATACAAAATTCAAGATTGGTGACTCCGCCATTTGCACATGTTTGTTTGGCGGGACGCAGGGGTGTTTCCAAGGCACCAGGGCCTTTATCTATACTGGCCAAGACCTGCTGACACGTCCACGCCGTGCGTCCTGGGCAACAGGTCCCTTCGGAGACCTGGCTAACATCAGTAGGATCGATGCCGGAGAGTATCTGCCTGCTTGGCGCGGAACCACCAGTCTGCACACCAATGAGCCAGACATGGGACAACGGATACTCACGCAAACCTTAGGTCCAGTATGACATCAGATTGATGTTGGACAACAGGATGTATTCATCCGACATACAGGACTTCACGCTGGAGTTCACAGCCAGCGAACACAAGTAAGCACAACATATCTATGCAAAACTTCTGGCCTAGAGAACTAACGAAGACTGTTAGATACATACAAGAGACAACATTGCAGTTATAGACATATTTCAAGCGAACGAAAGAAGATGAAGAAGACGAAGATCTGCTCCAGTAGAAAGATTGAAAATCACTGGCCTAGCCCTATTAACACCTTGACCGGGGAATTTTTCTGAGCTGGGGATAATATTTTCGTAATAACACAAGGCTTCTATGGCTTTGTTATGCTATGTTGCTACTTTATTGCCTCTGTTCACACTTGTAGGTCACTTACCTATCACTGTCAAACAAAGAAATGCTTGTTACATACCTATAACATGGACAGACAAAAAGAAGTAAATATTTCTGGAGCGTCGGACTTGTATTGACAGCCGAACGCATCTGGGGAGGTAAAGATTCGTGTTTGTGTGTGTTACAATGGAAACCATGGTAACGTCAGAGCCGGGGGACGACTTGGGATGGCGCAAAATAAGCAAACATTACAATAAACAAGAAGATCTAGATGCAATAATTTAAAATTGAAAATAGTAAATTTAAGGCACATAGAAGCCAGGAGCTCTCCGCGCGTATGAAGATCCCATAGTATTCTAAACATAATATTTAAATTTAAATTGTTTCACAACGTCTCTTGTTCCATAGTTTTATCTAGCAAATTCGAGTACCGTCCGTGGGCCTAATGAACTGACGTCGCGGACCGGATCCGACCCGCGCGCTGTAGTTTGGTGACCCGTGAATAAACGGGACAGCAGAGGCAAATAACATCACTTGATACACAACCCATATAAAGACCTTGTATAGAAGCTTCATACCCAGCCGCTGTGAGGCATACCAAAGAAGATATATATATATTCTAAAAAAGTATAGAACAAATGTATATTTTTTTCATGTTGTCACCACGGCGATCAATGCAAGTCCTCCTTCGCCAATAAAATGCTTGGATTCCTTCCTTTAGAAAAAGAAAATCATCTTGTTCACTACTCGGTGTGCCAGACCTGGTCGTAAACAGTCTGTCACAGAAGTCACGCCGTTTTGAAACTTCCTACTCCACTCATACACTTGCTGGAATGACCGGCATGCATCACCATACTGGATCTTCATTCGCTGATGAATTTCTATAAGTTTCACCCCTTCACTGATAAAAATAAACAGATAACAGAACGCTGCTCCTCTTTGGTGCATGTCAAAAGTGACGCGGCCATCTTTAAACTGTCCTTATGACGTCACCGTGTTTTTCTACACCGTGATTTGTCGTGCTTAACTCTTTTGACATCTTAACAACAATATTGACAGGTTACAAGACAATTGCATAGTTATTGTGATTTCTACCACACTTTTAAGGTTTTTATTTGAAGCTAACTCGTATACAATGTAACAGGTTCTTTACAAAACGTCGCACCCATCAGGGCCTGCTTCTCGATACTTGGCCAGTTCCCCGGCCTTACTCACCTCCACAACTAAGGTGCCAGCAATGTCCTGTGTTCATCCTCGTGCTGGCCATCCCTGCCCCGTCTTGCAGAGACCATACATTATATCACTGTTTAATATGTTCAAAATGTGTCAGTTTCCAATACGTGATCTTGTGTATGAACCAGTTTTCTTCCATGTTCATATCTTATTGATTGTATGAATTTTCTTCTTTTGTGCCATGGGATGATCAATCGTCTTAAGCGACTTCCAGTATCTTCCATGGGTTTATATTCAGTAGTTTGCCTTATGCTACCCCCTTTAATTTGATATATATACAACATGTCTACTACCTTATTAACAACTTTCAAGTCATAACAGTGACACACCCCTACTTCCCAGTTTTCGCCGTCCATGGTTGTTAGGTCCAACCCTATTTCTTGTTTGGCTTGGAATCTGTTAAAATAGTACTTATCCTTTGCAGGACGTTGCAATAAACATTAAATCCAAATTCATTTTTAAGGCAATTTACGTTCCACAATTTGTCACCGTGGCTAAAGGCTTGCGAACGAGGTTCGTGAGCAGGGTACCAGACGTTCGAAGCTCAGCTGCGACCGATTTGTGCAGCAGACCGTGTCGCGTTGTGTTATAACGTGCTGGTATGGGTGCCGGTCGTTCAGAATGCAATGGCAAACTACTGAACGTAACACTTGCCTAGTACATCAACAGCAGCTGAAAAATGCTGGTGTTGACTGCAACGTCCCGTAAGGGATACGCAATAAATTTTTTTTTTTTGCTTTCTGAGCGAGAAATCAACCTTGATATCCAACTGACCGGTTTGGGGTTGAACTCCTTACCCCGTCATCAGCGCACCCGAATGAAAGTGCAAGCGCAATAAGCCCCAGGGTCAAGGACACCTATTTTCTTCTTCTAGGTCTGTAACATTCTTAGAACTTTTCTGTAACATTTAAGTGCAAAACCCCACGTTTTCTTCTTTTAGCGATTACGAAATGGCGCATGGCTCTAATTAACATGTCACGATAACGAAATAAAACATTGTCGCGTGATGTCAGTTAACCACTACTCTAGCCATGGAGGTGGACACGCAGCTTCATCAAAACAGTACTGGGCGCCCAAGTGCAGACAACCCGGCAGCATTGTGAACAACTGCCCCTGAATAGAAGTCCGAATTGTTAAGAGGGGGAAACAAACTATTTCATGAATTGGCGGCATTCATCCAGACTCCAAAACCAATCAAGAACTGTCCGTTTCACGAGGATAGAATGTCCGTAGACTGCATTTCTTGCGTGTCGACGAACGTTCGCTTTGTTTGAAGCCAGATAGAAATGTTCGCATCATCATTCTGACGGCAGACATATTTGGTTATTTTGAGAACATTCCAAATAGTTGAAAATAACAGAAAATAACACGGGATATAATCAGATAGCAGATTTACAACAGTGGAACCAAATGATCGCTAGACAGATATCAGTGAACGGATATTTATGGAAAAACAGCAAGGAAATGACGATTTATCGGGGAAACCTTTGAGATCACGAAATCAACCGATAAGTAAGTTGCCAGGTTTGATTAATTTTAAAAGGGATGGACGAAATAAAAGACATGGCAACAGAGAGACGGACTTGGCGTGAGTCCGATGCGGACTTAAGTTTCGAACGGTGATAAAATATAAAAGAGGAAAGGAAACGTTTGGTCGCAAATTGCTGGACATGAATTTGTTAATTTTGTTTGAAAAAGATCACTTCTATTGCACACTTTCATAAATGGTCTTGTTTCTCCCATATATTTATTGTCCCCTTCCTTTGAGCTCGAGCGTGGTCGACGATGGATTGCTTGTTGCATGTGGGACAGCTTCATAGTACCAGTGGGGATCCGCGGACTTCATAGTACCAGTGGGGGTCCGCGGACTTCATAGTACCAGCGGGGATCCAAACGTGTGTGTACCAGAATCTGACACTCCATAAACATTATTATTTATAGGTAGACTGTCTACGTCTCGACATGTAACCTGATGGATCTCAACTTTTGGATCTTCAATTGCCGAGATATTTTTAACTCGGGAAACGTTCCTTCCAAGTTATCTACATCTATCAGAGAAAGCTAAACGTCCTAACCACTTCCACATGATCGGGATGTGGGTGAGATATACAAACTTCGGACTCCATGTTTTGTAAAAATATTGCGCTAGAATCTGCTTAAATGGATCGTGAAGAGATACAGAGGAGGAGCCAGGCAGACATAGTCTGTATTAAAAGGCTATATATATATATATATATATATATATATATATATATATATATATATATATATATATATATATATATTATATATATATATATATATCATTGGCACCTTACCGTCTTGACAGACGATAGTTTGTGCTTCAAAAAGGCATAATAACTTTTTCATATGGCGGTAGCGAATGTGACTGATAAGGCCAATGCGCGCTGTAAATGTTCGTTCACAGTGGGTGCATGTGAACACGTGGTCATTTCCACCATCATGCACCATCTTACGTCTCAAACGCTCGGTGTTTGACTTATCTGCAATAATTTTCTCCTTTGTCTTTATTCCATTTCTGATGTTTGCCCTCCATGCAACACGTTCAGCGGCGACTTTGCTCCCAATGTGCATTATCAATGCCTGTATCAATCATGTCTCGCTTACACACATCTTTGTATCGTAGTAGGAGGCCGACCCTGAGATCTCTTACCCATCTGTAATTCACCAAAAAAGATGTCCTTTGGTATTCTACCATCATCCATCCTCCTAAGATGTCCTATCCATCTAAGTCTACGAAGACTGAGCATGGAATAAACCGTCACATAACCTGATCTTTCCAATACTTCAGTATTTGTGATTTTGTCTTGCCACTTAATACCAAGAATTCTTCGCTAGACACCGCATATGAAAGCTGTTTAAACGTTTCTCTTGGTGTGAGTAAGTTGTCCATGTTTAACTGCCATAAGGAAGAGTACTAAGGACACTAAGGACAGGCTTGATAGACAAAGACTTTTGTTTTGGCAGTAAGCTTCCTGTTCTCCCAGACTCTTTTTCTTAACTTGTTCATTGTTGTTGCTGCCTTACCAATCCGGATGTTGATTTCCTGATCTAGGGATTATTTGCTATGTACCACTGATCCTAGATATGTAAAATGGTCTACTATCTCCAGTTCCGCGTCGGCAATAAAGATTGATGGTACCCCGTGTGCACCTTGTGACATAATCTGTGTCTTCTTTTTGCTAATTGTTAAACAAAATTCAGAACAAGCATTGGAGAATGCAGATAGTAGACAATATAATTCTTCCTAAGAGTGGGTCGTAACTGCAGCACCATCTGCAAAAAGCAACTCTCTGGCCAGTACCCTCCTAATTTTGGTCTTGGCCTTCAATCTCTGAGCATTGTAGAGACAGCCATCTGAGCGTGAGTGAATGTATATACCACCATCCTGATCAAGAAAGGCATATTTCAGTAGAAGTGAAAATTATATTCCAAAGAGGGTGGGAGCTAGTACACAGTCTTGATTAACTCCACTCTTGATTTAAAACTCTTCAGAAGTTGCACCATCAAACTTGATTATTCCCTTCATGCCTGATTGGAACGATTCCACAATGGTGGGCAGCCAATCTTCTTTAGTGCCTTGAACAGACCCTCACGACTGACCAAATCAAATGCCTTTGTGAGGTCGATGAAGGTAATAAACAGTGGTTGATTATGTTCACGGCATTTTTCTTGCATTTGTCGCAATGAGAATATCATATCAATGGTAGACCGGTTCTGTCGAAAGTCACACTGTGATTCAGGGTTGACTTGATCTCCTAGGACTTGAAGTCTGCACAGAACAATTTTGGCAAATACTTTTCCAACAATACACAGAAGTGAGATACCCCTATAGTTGCTGCAGTCGCTCCGATCGCCCTTGTTCTTGTACAGTGTTATGATGCTTGAATCCTTGAAATCATGTGGGGCTTGTCCTTCTCGCCAGCATAGCTCTATTAACTGGTGGATCTGTAGAGTGAATGTGTCTTGCCCACTACTGATAACCTCTATTGGAATCCCATCCTTACCTGGAGCCTTGCCAGATGCAAGTTCATTTATAGCACACTTAACTTCTGTTATGGTGGGAAGTGTGTCCAGGTGGTCAAGAGTTGGTAGAGCCTCTATGGCGTTAAGGGCATCATCCGCTAGTTTGGTCCCACTTGAGTAAAGCTCCAAATAGTGCTCTACCCATCTGTTCATCTGCTGTTTCTTATCGGTTATGATTTCTCCAGTCAACGTTTTCAATGGTGCACTTCTTTTAATCACTGGACCACAGGATGTCTTTATTCCTTCATACATGCTTCTGATGTTTCCCTTATCACTTGCGATTTTAATAGACTCACATAACTTGATCCAATAATTATTTGCACACTGCCTGGCAGCCTTTTGCACATCCTTCCTAGCTTGCTTTAGCTCACTCAAAGTGTTACGCGTTGGTCTTTCCTTGTTTCTTAAGAGAGCTATCTTCTTCTTATCAATCAAGGACTGCAGAGTCTGGCTGTTTGCCGCAAACCAGTCCTGCCTCTGATGATCCAGAGTGCCGTAAACCCCTACGGCAGTTTTATAAAGAGTTTCCTTAAGATGACACCACTTTTCATTTAATGTACAATTTTCTGGTGCATTAGTGAAAGCGTCTTCAAGTTGCTGTTGAAACTGAAAGCAATTTTCAGGATCGTGAGTGTTTTTTTTTAATTAGTTTTTAGTCGTTGGATCAACATCACGGCACACGGTTTAACCCATAAGTGCTCCGTTTTCCTCCTAACTCAAACCTGAGTCTGGAGAAACTCAGCTCAATGCACGAACTCCGTTGCATCGGCGAGGATCCTGAAATACTTTGGGTAGATTTTTAATTCGAAATTTTGCCCGGGCAGCGCCGTTAGGCTCGTGAGTGTTAATAATATTAATCCTGGGGCTAGATTTGTGTTTAGCTGTGTAGATTCTATTTGGTCTCAGTCTAACCCTTGCAACAACCAAAGAATGATCCGTATCACAATCAGAACTGGGGTAACTTCGAGTCAATGATATATGGTTCAGATGTCTCCGTGTGATGATGAAGTCCAGCTGGTGCCAATGGCCGGATCGTGGATGTTTCCATGTGACCTTATGAAGCTCTTTTGTTTTAAGAAAGGAGTTTGTGATACATAGGTCATTTCTGGTGCAATGCTCCAGCAGCCTTAGCCCATTTTCATTCATGCGACCGATGTTGTATTTTCCAAGGCACACTGGCAATAAACTCGGGTCCTTGCCCACACGAGCATTGACATCGCCGAGCATATAAATGTAGTCAGATTTTGGAACTGCCTTCATCACGGAGTCTAACTCCTCATAGATATAATCCTTCACATCATCAGAGGAATCGAATGTCGGTGCATATGCAGTAATAATGATCGCAAAACCACAAGAGGTTGACAAGCGCAGGGATAATAGTCTTTCATTTCCTCCTGCTGGAATTTCAAGTCATTCCCAGTAGCGACATCTTCACTGCAAAGCCCACACCGTGTTGCCTTTTTTCTTGCCTGCCCTCTACCCTTCCAAAGAATGGTATAATTATTTTCCCTGATGACCCTTCCTCAGCGAGGCGAGTCTCCTGCAGGCTAGCAATATCAATGTTAAGACGATTGAGTTGGGCATCAATCACAGCCGTTTTTCTCACATCGTCAATATTGGTCAAGTCAGTGGAAAATCCTGGACACATGGTTCTCACGTTCCAGGTTGCAAGCCGTAGCCTGAGGTTTCTATTTTTCTTTTTATTAGTACCTGGTGCATTGGTTTTACAGCCTCTGAATCAGATTTTGTCCTAGCCCCAAGCACCCGTTGAAGCAGGCAGGCTGTGGCGGATCAGCACCCAATTGGCCGGGGGCTACCCAGCTTAACGCGGGCGGTAGCTGATCAGTGACACCTGTAGGTGTCTCCCACCGGTAGAGGCAACGCGTGGCGCCCCATGTCTACGCCAGTTGACAGGGACGTATAACCCTTAACAATTGCCTCTAGCTTTGATTCCGAGATCGGTTAAGACCAGGGATGGAGTTATTGCCTCTCCATTGCACAAAGCCTGGGCTAAAATATAGAGATCATGTGTTGCCCATGCAACATGATCCCTCTCTCGGCCTGCCTAGTTCACTCCAGAGGAATGGCACCTCTACATCTGGAACAAGACAAGCTGCAGAAGCTGCAGGATCAGCAAAGCAATGCTCTAACTGTCCGCCTGTAGGAGCTTCGATCCTAGACCAGCCGTCAACCAAGGCTTAGGGCCTGGTGTGCCCTGCCATGACATTTTGTCTTTAGGTTGCATTTCCTCGCACCAAGGTAAGGCTTGCACCCTCCCAATTGCGCTCTTCCGCCCGATATATATATATATATATACACACACTAGCTGACCCGGCCCGGCTTCGCCCAGCCCCTGGCGGGGATGTCTGTCTGTCTGTCTATCTGTCTGTCTGTCTGTCTGTCTATTTGTCTGTCTGTCTGTCTGTCTGACCCGACCCGGCATCGCCCAGCCTCTGGTGGGAGCATCTCATTTAATTCATATAAGTAGTCATATAAGCTCCCGTTCCCGACTATCTGTCTGTCTATCTATCTGACCCGGCGCGGCTTCGCCCAGCTCCTGGAGGGGAACGTCTCATTAAATTCATATTTTTTTTTTTTTTTTTTTTTCCCGCGTTTCCATCCTGTTTCAGGATATTGCGGTCAACACCAGCATCTTTCAGCTGTATGTTGATTCCTAGGCTAGATTACGCTCATCAGCACGCCACGACTTTCTGAGCGACCGGCTCCATACTCTCATAAGTCACTTTTGCGATTTGAACCACTGCTAATTCTCGTCGCGTCACGTGACGAGAGTATTCGGGGTTAGCGGAGAAAGCTGCTAACCCCTCGGCCATGGAGCCGGCATATTAAATTCATATAACAAAGAAAAATTAACTTAAGAATGTCCGTCCACACACCATCCGTTATTGTTAATGAAAACTGTTTTTAATCACCTACATGACTGTAGATAACTTCTTTAAACATAAAAAGATGAGTTAGAAAATGTTCACTATTTAAATAGATGCATTATTTTTATGAAAACTTTGAAAATGCCTTAAAGATTATATCATTATTTATTATAACTCATATGCCTGTAAATAACTGTAGACAAAGAGTTTATAAATCTTTGAAAACAATGCAACAATCTATATATAAAATATATAGCAATGCTATTAAAAGTTATGCCCCTTGAAATAACTTTTCTTAAGTTAAGTCCCCTCGCTATATATATAAATGATAATGTAAATTGAAATATTAAATTTTAGTACGTAAATAGCTGATTGTACACTAACAAACTATGACAGTTGGCTGCACGGGAATGAAAAGAATACATGTAGAAAATTTCATCTCAATCGGATGGACCGTTATCGAACGCATCAAATACATCCCTACACACATACATACATCGTCTTTATATATATATATATATATATATATATATATATATATATATATATATATATATATATATATATATATATATATATATATATATATATATATATATATTATATACAGCTAGTCGTCGACTTACGACCTATGCAACTTACGACCATTCGACTTTACGACCACAATCACTAGCCATATTATTAACTCGAGTCTAGTGCTTCCACATTGACGTGGATAGGCCTTAGGTTCATACCAGAGTGCGATCAGCGTTGCCAGTAGTGGGTTGTGCTCAATATTTAAAGATTTATTTCTGCCTCAATTATCAGTCGAACGGCGTTGTCTGCAAAGATCAGGTTGTGTGACGGTTTATTCCATGCTCAGTCTTCGTAGACTTAGATGGATAACCTGATTTTTGCAGATGATGCTGCAGTTACGACCCACTCTGAGGAAGAATTACAATGTCTACTATCTGCATTCTCCAATGCTTGTTCAGAATTTGGTTTAACAATTAGCAAAAAGAAGACACAGATTATGTCACAAGGTGCACATGGGGTACCATCAATCTTTATTGACGACGCCGAACTAGAGATGGTAGACCATGTAATAATAATGTTTCCTATAGTATTTTCCACACCTGTATTTTGTATGTTTTGCAAATATTAAACCAGTTGTACATGTACAGTTAATGCAGTGTTTTTCTTAAACCTGACGATGTAAAAATAAGAAACAAAATGGTGTAGAGATGATACAAATGGCACAAAATGAACATCGAAAATTATGATTTATAACAATAATAAAAGAAATTTATGATATAATTTAACTTAAATATTTTTATAACATCACTTCACATTACTGTACACATAGCGTACTCAACTTACGACCAAATCGTGTTACGACCGGTCTGTCGGAACCGATCGTGGTCGTAAGTCGACGACTAGCTGTATATATATATATATATATATATATATATATATATATATATATATATATATATATATATATATATATATATATATATATATATACATATACGTTTCCGTTCCATAAGAAGCTTTGGTCATTCTAAAAATAGAAAGAAAATGACCATTTTGAACGACTTTTGGCGCTTTGGGTACATGGTGTCAGACGTAATTTTAAAGACCAATCACCACTCGACAAGTGATGAAGTAAATATCACGCCTTACCTTTTACTTCCTAGGAGATTTCATGTTAGCAATTTTAGGCCGAGTATACTTGAAAGGCCTGCTTCGTGGCTTAGAGGTTATGACGTTTCTCCGTAATCTCATATACTCTCGTAGGTAACGTGATGACGGTGAGAATCAGCAGTGGTTCGAATCGCATCGGTAACTTACGGGGTATGTGAGCCGGCCGCTCAGAAAGCAATGGCAAACTACTGAGCGTAATCTTGCCAAGAAATCAACATACAACTGAAAGATGCTGGTGTTGACAGCGATGTCCTGTAAAGGATATGCAACAACAACAAAATATTTGAAAGCGGAGGTCAATTTTTTGTTTTAAATCCCCGCTTCAAGGGTCTGGAAAAGGGTCCTATTTTACTTTACTTTACTTTACTTTACTTTACTTTACTTTACTTTACTTTACTTTACTTTACTTTACTTTACTTTACTTTTATTTCAGTTTACTTCTGCTTTACTTTCCTGCAATTACTTTTCTTTACAAGTGTAACAGGATGGACTTAGACGTTACGACGTCTTTACCGAGTGAAGTCG
This sequence comes from Cepaea nemoralis, assembly GCA_014155875.1. Classification (NCBI taxonomy): domain Eukaryota; kingdom Metazoa; phylum Mollusca; class Gastropoda; order Stylommatophora; family Helicidae; genus Cepaea; species Cepaea nemoralis. Next base: position 500,710 of record JACEFZ010024716.1, read on the forward strand.
GCTTCGTGGCAAAGGTATTACGAATAGGAAACACAGCTGCGCTCGATTTGGAAGCAGAACACCTTGCATTGGTTTCCATACAATGGTATGCGCACCGATCGTTTCGAAAACAATGACAAACTACTGAACGTAAACTTGCCCACGAATTACAAACAGCCAAAATATGCTGGAGTTGACTGCTACGTCCTGTAAAGGATATACAACTAACTTTTATTTCACCGAGTGAAGACCTGTTTCGACGCCTCAATGTGGTCTGTGTTGAATTTTATAAAATAACTAGCTGACCCAGGCCCTGGAGGGGATCTATCTATCTATCAGTCTGTCTGTCTGCTTGTTTGTCTGTCTGTCTGGCTGACCCGGCCCGGCTTCACCCAGTCCCTGGTGGGGAGCATCTCATTTAATTCATATAAGTAGTCATATAAGCTCTCCCGTTCCCGACTATCTGTCTGTCTGTCTATCTGTCTGTCTGTCTGTCTGACCGGGCCCGGCTTCACCCAGTCCCTGGTGGGGAGCATCTCATTTAATTCATATACGTAGTCATATAAGCTCTCCCGTTCCCGACTATCTGTTTGTCTATCTGTCTGTCTGTCCCGGCCCGGCTTCACCCAGTCCCTGGTTGGGAGCATCTAATTTAATTCATATACGCAGTCATATAAGCTCTCCCGTTCCCGACTGTCTGTCTGTCTATCTGTCTGTCTGACCCGGCCCGGCTTCACCCAGTCCCTGGTGGGGAGCATGTCATCTAATTCATATAAGTAGTCAAATAAGCTTCCGTTCCCGACTATCTGTCTATCTATTTGACCCGGCGTGGTTTCGCCCAGCTCCTGGCGCACAGTAACTTAAAAGAATGTCCTTCCACACACCTTTCAATGAAAAGTGTAGAAAAAGATGGATTACAATGTTATGCATTATGCATTATTTTTATGAAAACTTTGAAAATGCCTTAAAGATTATATCATTATTTATTATAACTCATATGCCTGAAAATAACTATAGACAAAGAGTTTAACAATAGTGCAAGTAAGTCCAACAATATGACTATAAAGTATATAGAAATGTTATTAAAAGTTATGCCCCTTGAAATAACTTTTCTAGAGTGAAGTCCCCCTGCTATATAGACATTATATAATGAAAATGGAAAAGTAAATGTTATTAAATAAGTAGAAGATTTTACATTAAGAAATTATTATAGTCGGTTGCACAGGAATGAAAGGAAGACGTATAGAAAATTTCATCTCAATCGGATGTACCGTTATCGAACGCATCCAATACATAAATAGCCACAAACAAACATACACTCTGTTTTATAGATATAGATTGGGGAATACGATCTACGTCCCCGCTCCCTGATCCTAGGATCCCGGACCAGACCTCTAGCCTCCTCAGACAAATGCACACAACTCGGGGGACCTGTGTGCACTATGAGCACATGACAGATCATCCGCAGCTGGAAATGAACCACAGCTGGTTGAGAGACAGCTGACAAGGCTTACATTCAAAACAATGTGGACAGTTACCCTCAAAGAGAATATGCATGTGTCATTCTGGGAGTTTCGATATCGCAGTGGCAAGCAAGTATGACATGCGTCATTCTTGGAGCTTTGGTGTTATCCTCGAAGAGAATATGTATAGCATGTGTCATTCTGAAAGCGTTGGTGTTGTACTCGAAGAGAATACTTTGACACGTGCCATTCTGGGAGCTTTGGTGTTATCCTCGACCACAATAAGTATGACATGTGTCATTATGGGTGCTTTGGTATCGCAGTGATTAGCACGTTTAGCATGTGTTATTGTGGGAGCTTAGGTGTTATCCTTGAAGAGACTACGTCTGGCGTGTGTCATTGTGGGAGCTTTGGTGTTACCATCGATGAGACTACTTATGGCATGAGTCATTCTTGGAGCTTTTGTGTTATCCTTGAAGAGACTACATATGACACGTGTCATTCTGGGAGCTCTGGTATCGCAGTGGTTAGTACCCTTGCCTGCTGACCCTGTGGTCATATTTTCGAATCCACAATGGCTTTGGCCTTTCTCTTCCTCTCTTCCCAGGCATATACCCCTCCATTACTGTTCTCTCCAAACTTTTGTGACGTTTCAAGTGACCAAAATATTTCAATGTTCTTTGTTTCATCGTCTTTAACAGCCAACCTTCTTCAATATTCAGCTCTTGAAGTATGGATGCATTTGTTCTTTGCTTTATCCAAGATAGTCTTAGAACTCGTCTATAACATGTATGTTCAGCTTGTTTAGTAAGTGTCCAGGTCTCGCAGGCATATGTTGCAATGGGGAAGATGCATGCTCTTAAAAATGTAATTTGTGTAATTCTATCTGTTCCACTCCATAATTTATTCAGTTGGTTTAGTCTTTGAAGAGCAATAGATAATCGTCTTTTGATTTCTTTCATTGTGTTACCATTCTTGGTAAACAATGACCCAAGAGTTTCGAAATATTCCACCACCTTCACTTTTCTCCATTTACATAAATTTCTTTCTCCATATTAGTTTTATCTGTATACATTATATGTGTCTTTGCTATGTTAAGATATAAGTTATGGTTTCCACTATTCCTTTGGGTTGAGGTTATTAGGTTTTCTATACCATTCTTTGAGGTGGATAGTAGTACTGTATCATCAGCATACCGAATCTCTGGTATGTCATGACCACCAATATTTAGGGCATCATATTACTCCCTGTTGATATCATCTCTGACATTTCTCATATTGTCGGCATACAGGTTAAACAAATAAGAAGACAGCATACACCCCTGTCGGACTCCTTGCTTGATGTCAAACTAATCTGATGTCTCGCCATCTATTCTAATAGCTGCTTGTTGGTCTAGATAGAGCATATTTGTGAGTTGTGTTACACGTGATGGAAAGCCCATATTCCTCATGATTTCCCCAAAGGACACGTTATACAAGGAAAAAGACTTGAAAACGTCACGAAAACCGGGGGTCAACTCAGCTGAAGTAAAAATGTTCCAAGATAATCTATGATGTCACACGCTGCATCATCACACCGGTCGAAATATCTGATTACTGGATTATCTAGCCTACACAGATAGTGACGGAAAATAGTAGATTTGGTATGCATGTTCGCACATTAACAACCCTCGACAGTTGGAAATCGTTAAAAGTCGTCGTAAAGGCCAGTTCTCTGGTAAAATTTCCAAATAAGAAAAGAAAATAAACTCTCGTTAGATTATTCATTGTGTTTGTGGGTTTCCATTTGTGGGAAGGCGTTTATTGTTGACCTTTCGGTAACTAAATAAGTCCTCTATGTTGTTTTTTATCTGCGATATGGTAGAGTTTATTAAGCTAATCGCGGTTGATTATGCTTGGAAAATTGTGGGGATCGTGATAAATGAAAGAATTAGCCAGATATTCCAGGAACGCTCCCCCGATGGTGTTTCCACCTTGTCGTGGTGGGGGAGCTTGAGTTTCTCAATGACCCTGAGAGCTATGCCGGCGGTAGCGTAGCTACCAGCAGGGCCTCCCAAGCCGGACAGGTCAAAGGGTAGAGAACAGACAAAGAGAAACACCCTGGTCCTCCAGGTTGGGGGTTGAAGCGTGGGGTTAACATCCCCACCTTTGTAAAAACCTTTCTTTGTTACGAAACAAATACATGAGCCTCGATATCGGACTGACTTATCTGGACAACGACCTTGGAACGTTAAAGGACTTTTGAGATTTGGAACATGGAATGTACGGACACTATATCAAGCTGGAGCGGCCGAAGAACTAACCCGGGAGCTGGTTGAATATCAAATGGATATCACAGCAATTCAAGAAATAAGGTGGCCAGGAGAGGGTACTTTAGAGCAAAATGGAATGATTATAATATATGGAGGAAACACCCAAAATAAACATGAATTAGGAACAGGATTTGTCATCAAAAAAGAGTTATGGGGGAACATTTTAAACTTTAAAGCTTTTAATGACAGGATTAGTAAATTACGAATAAAAGGTAAATGGAAAAATATAACGATGATTAATGTACATGCACCTACTGAAGAGAAAGAAGATGATATTAAAGAAGACTTTTATAATGATCTGGAAGATGTCATAGAAGAAACCCCCAAACAGGACATCCTGATTGTGCTGGGAGACTTCAATGCAAAAATAGGTAGAGAGCAAACTAATAAAAAAGTGGCCGGTATGGAAAGCCTACATACAACTTCAAATGATAATGGATGGAGAGTCATCAACCTGGCAGAAGCCAAAGGACTGCAGATTAGCAGTACCAGACTACAAAGAAAGGATATACACAAACAAACTTGGAAATCATGTGACAAGAGAACCTATAATCAAATAGATCACATTTTAATTAACAACAGAAATGCATCAAACATACAGCAAGTCAGAAGTTATAGAGGAGCTGAGTGCCACAGTGACCATTTCCTCGTTGGAGCAAAATTTAAAATAAAACTTAAGAGAGCTTTCTATACTAAATTACAAAGATTACACCCAACATATAACAGAGAAAAACTACAAGACATTACAGTCAAAGAGAAATTTACAGATGAAATAAAATGTAAACTTGAAACTTTTCAAAACCCTTTGGAGGAAAGCGTTGACCAAACTTGGTTGAACATCAAGAATACACTTCAATCTACCGCAGAAGAATGTCTCGGTGTGTCAACCACGCATAGAAAGAACAGATGGTTCAATCAAAAATGTGAAGAAGCAGTCACTAAGAAGAAGAATGCCAGACATGTATGGTTAAATGACATCAATAACATCCAAAAGGAAGAGCATTATAGAAATGAATGTAAAGAGGCTACAAAAATAGTCAGACAGCAGAAGCGAGAATATATGAGTAATATAATCAAAGATATGGAAACTAATCACCAGAAAAATGAATCCAGAAAGTTTTTTAAAGTACTGAAGTCAATGAAACGAGGGCACCAACAAAACACATATGGTTTAAAAGACAAAAATGGGAATATGATAAATACCAATGAAGAAATGTGCAACACATGGAAAGAATATTTTATTGAATTACTAAATTGTGAAGCTCCAAGTAACATTTTCCCACAGGAAGAGGTTCTAACATGCGAACCACAAATTGAAGAACCTACATTTGAAGAAATCCTATATGTAATCACACGACTTAAAAACAATAAGGCAACTGGGACTGATGGAATTGCTGCTGAATTTATAAAGGCAGGTGGCCATGCATTACATCTAAAGCTATACGAACTAATAATAAAAATCTGGAGGACAGAAGAATTACCCCATGACTGGAAAGAGTCATTATTGATACCTATCTTTAAGAAAGGAGACAAGTTCCAATGTGGAAATTATAGAGGAATATCACTACTGTCCACAAGCTATAAGATACTATCCGCAGTATTACTAAATAGACTAAAACCATATTCAGAAGACATATTAGGTGACTACCAGGCGGGTTTTAGACAAAACAGATCAACAATAGATCAGATATTTATCTTACGACAAATAGCCGAGAAACATTGGGAATATAAAAGAGATCTCCATAACATTTTTGTGGATTTTAAAAAGGCTTATGATAGTGTCCATAGGAATAGTCTATGGAATGTTATGCAGGAATTTGGAATACCAAGGAAGTTAATTAACATGACCAAACTATGCATGGAAGATACTTATAATATAGTAACATATAAAGGCAGGAAATCAGACCCCTTCCAAATAACATCTGGCTTGAAACAGGGTGATGCACTATCGCCGCTACTCTTCAATCTGGCTCTAGAGAAAGTTGTAAGGAAGGTAAAGGAGGAATGTGATATTGGAGGAACATCCAGGCTGCTTGGTTATGCAGATGATATAGATATTATAGGGCAAAGTGAACAAAAGACATTAGAAATATTGACTCACTTAAAGGAAAAAGCCCAACAGATGGGGCTGGTTATCAACCAAGATAAGACAGAATATATGGTAATTTCAAGAGACGGAATGGCTAAAAACTCTGGCCACATACAAATAGATAATATGACCATTAAAAGAACGGAAACATACAAATACCTGGGTACAATCTTCAACTGCTCCAACATCATAAGGGAAGAAATACAAACTAGAATCAACTCTGGAAATAAGATATACTATGCACTACAACATCTACTAAAATCAAAGGCGCTATCTCGTAACACCAAAATCACAATATACAAAACACTGATCAGACCAGTTGTGCTGTATGGCTCTGAAACCTGGAGTACAACGAAAGGAGACGAAGCCTTGTTACAAACCTTTGAGAACAAAATTTTAAGACGCATCTTTGGACCCATTAGGGATACACAAAGTGGAGAGTGGAAAAGAAGAAGTAACAAAGACATTTATGATTTGTTTAAGTCCCCGCTAATCACTGGTATCATGAAGGCTAATAGACTACAATGGCTGGGGCATATAGAAAGAATGGAAGATAATAGGGAAACAAAACTCGCTTACACTCAGGAAATAAATGACCGTAGACCCGAGGTAGACCAAGAAGGCGGTGGAGAGATAATATACATACAGACCTACAAGCACTTGGAATCAACGACTGGCAAGAGAAGGTCCACCAGAGAGACGAATGGAGACAGATTGTATTTGCAGCAAAGAACCTCAATGGCTCGGAATGCTGAAGAAGAAGAAGAAGAAGAAGAATTCCAGGAACGATTGGATTTCTGGCAGATGACGTAAAAATGAAGCCGTTTAGGGAACTCTCAAAATACAGGAACTTTTTGTCAGGCTATATTTGTTGGTAATTTGGTTGCTGACATCAGTACCATCACATGCATGGCAAGCATCGGACGCCTTGATTATCATTACTTTTTTATTATCATCACCGTCATTAACATCATCATTAACATCATCATGTGCATCATTAGACAGTCTTATATTTGGTTATTATAGTTGAATCATGGCATAATACCTGGTTAGAGACAAAATAGATAACTTGAAACTGATACTGAAGATAATCAAAATGACTTTTCTGTTAAATACACGGAATAGATGAGACGACTAAGTTGTGTTAAGTGACTCTACTGCAAGAAATACATTAACGAAAATGTGTCTACTTGAACGTACATAAAGGCAATCAGAAGCGGACAGTCAACATTCTTTGGCAATGTCTGTAGAAGCGGAAAGCTGGAATATGTCGATGTTGGAGGTAACGGTTAGTATTATGGGGTGTAACATAACCAGGACGTCGCATATGTTAGGTCATGAAGTTATGTGGAATGGTCGGTTTGTTGTATGATAATAACATGTTTGTACACTGTTAATTAGCCAACACACTTTGAAAGCCTTACTGAGAAATCTTAAATGAAAACTGAATATTCGTTGTGTATCTTGACATTCGAAAATGAGTCGTTGTTGCTGTGTTAATTATGTAGATTCCCGTCGAATTAAGTTGTTCACCCGGGAATGCATTGAGGGATTGAGACCTGGCAAAGAGTTGGTCCCACTCAGGTAGACAGGTAAGTGAAGGGCATTGAGGGATTGAGACCTGGCAAAGAGTTGGTCCCACTCAGGTAGACAGGTAAGTGAAGGGCATTGAGTGATTGAGACCTGGCAAAGGGTTGGTCCCACTCAGGTAGACAGGTAAGTGAAGGGCATTGAGGGATTGAGACCTGGCAAAGAGTTGGTCCCACTCAGGTAGACAGGTAAGTGAAGGGCATTGAGGGATTGAGACCTGGCAAAGGGTTGGTCCCACTCAGGTAGACAGGTAAGTGAAGGGCATTGAGGGATTGAGACCTGGCAAAGGGTTGGTCCACTCAGGTAGACAGGTAAGTGAAGGCATTGAGGGATTGAGACCTGGCAAAGGGTTGATCCCACTCAGGTAGACAGGTAAGTGAAGGGCATTGAGGGATTGAGACCTGGCAAAGAGTTGGTCCCATCTCAGGTAGACAGGTAAGTGAAGGGCATTGAGGGATTGAGACCTGGCAAAGGGTTGATCCCATTCAGGTAGACAGGTAAGTGGAGGGCATTGAGTGATTGAGACCTGGCAAAGGGTTGGTCCCACTCAGGTAGACAGGTATGTGAAGGGCATTGAGGGATTGAGACCTGGCAAAGAGTTGGTCCCACTCAGGTAGACAGGTATGTGAAGGGCATTGAGGGATTGAGACCTGGCAAAGAGTTGGTCCCACTCAGGTAGACAGGTAAGTGAAGGGCATTGAGGGATTGAGACCTGGCAAAGGGTTGGTCCCACTCAGGTAGACAGGTAAGTGAAGGGCATTGAGGGATTGAGACCTGGCAAAGGGTTGATTCCCACTCAGGTAGACAGGTAACTGAAGGGCATTGAGGGATTGAGACCTGGCAAAGGGTTGATCCCACTCAGGTAGACAGGTAAGTGAAGGGCATTGAGGGATTGAGACCTGGCAAAGAGTTGATCCCACTCAGGTAGACAGGTAAGTGAAGGGCATTGAGGGATTGAGACCTGGCAAAGGGTTGATTCCCACTCAGGTAGACAGGTAAGTGAAGGGCATTGAGGGATTGAGACCTGGCAAAGGGTTGATCCCATTCAGGTAGACAGGTAAGTGGAGGGCATTGAGTGATTGAGACCTGGCAAAGGGTTGGTCCCACTCAGGTAGACAGGTATGTGAAGGGCATTGAGGGATTGAGACCTGGCAAAGAGTTGGTCCCACTCAGGTAGACAGGTATGTGAAGGGCATTGAGGGATTGAGACCTGGCAAAGAGTTGGTCCCACTCAGGTAGACAGGTAAGTGAAGGGCATTGAGGGATTGAGACCTGGCAAAGGGTTGGTCCCACTCAGGTAGACAGGTAAGTGAAGGGCATTGAGGGATTGAGACCTGGCAAAGGGTTGATTCCCACTCAGGTAGACAGGTAAGTGAAGGGCATTGAGGGATTGAGAACTGGCAAAGGGTTGATCCCACTCAGGTAGACAGGTAAGTGAAGGGCATTGAGGGATTGAGACCTGGCAAAGAGTTGATCCCACTCAGGTAGACAGGTAAGTGAAGGGCATTGAGGGATTGAGACCTGGCAAAGGGTTGATCCCACTCAGGTAGACAGGTAAGTGAAGGGCATTGAGGGATTGAGACCTGGCAAAGGGTTGATTCCACTCAGGTAGACAGGTATGTGAAGGGCATTGAGGGATTGAGACCTGGCAAAGGGTTGGTCCCACTCAGGTAGACAGGTAAGTGAAGGGCATTGAGGGATTGAGACCTGGCAAAGGGTTGGTCCCACTCAGGTAGACAGGTAAGTGAAGGGCATTGACGGGATTGAGACCTGGCAAAGGGTTGATCCCACTCAGGTAGACAGGTAAGTGAAGGGCATTGATGGATTGAGACCTGGCAAAGGGTTGATCCCACTCAGGTAGACAGGTAAGTGGAGGGCATTGAGGGATTGAGACCTGGCAAAGGGTTGATCCCACTCAGGTAGACAGGTAAGTGAAGGGCATCGAGGGATTGAGACCTGGCAAAGGGTTGGTCCCACTCAGGTAGACAGGTAAGTGAAGGGCATTGAGGGATTGAGACCTGGCAAAGGGTTGATCCCACTCAGGTAGACAGGTAAGTGAAGGCATTGAGGGATTGAGACCTGGCAAAGGGTTGGTCCCACTCAGGTAGACAGGTAAGTGAAGGGCATTGAGGGAATGAGACCTGGCAAAGGGTTGATCCCACTCAGGTAGACAGGTAAGTGAAGGGCATTGTAGGGATTGAGACCTGGCAAAGGGTTGATCCCACTCAGGTAGACAGGTAAGTGGAGGGCATTGAGGGATTGAGACCTGGCAAAGGGTTGGTCCCACTCAGGTAGACAGGTAAGTGAAGGGCATTGAGGGATTGAGACCTGGCAAAGGGTTGGTCCCACTCAGGTAGACAGGTAAGTGAAGGGCATTGAGGGATTGAGACCTGGCAAAGGGTTGATCCCACTCAGGTAGACAGGTAAGTGAAGGGCATTGAGGGATTGAGACCTGGCAAAGGGTTGGTCCCACTCAGGTAGACAGGTAAGTGAAGGGCATTGAGGGATTGAGACCTGGCAAAGGGTTGGTCCCACTCAGGTAGACAGGTAAGTGAAGGGCATTGAGGGATTGAGACCTGGCAAAGGGTTGGTCCCACTCAGGTAGACAGGTAAGTCAAGGAAACTTTTACGCTTGTTATGCGCCTTGGACATATGGTGCTATGCCTTGATGTAGATCCAGTAATAACTCAATATGAAATCCACAAACAAGCATTAACAACTCGTTAAGTTTTGAACGTTAATTGCTCTCACCTGAACTTTGGAAATATGAAATAACAGCACGCAGATCAGTGAACAGTTCCACACATTTAATTCTGCTTTACAGACTTGCAAGTTACAATTCATGTAGCAACATAGAGCGCCCTTGACGCAGGGTCGGCATCTACTGAAAATATCTACGAAATGCTCCCAACTAAATCTGTCCCGTTCACCTTGACGGCCTATTTTCCATTTCCTAATTCCGTCAGATGCTTGCCGTTATGTTCGTTCCGAATCCGCCTAGGTTTCTGTTCCCAGTTCCTCCATCCATGGCTTCTTATCAACAAATTCCTCGTCCTGTTGCAGATCAATGTATCATTGCATCCAGATATCCACTTGACACATAATTTTGGAAAACACCACCGCTTGCTAGCACGGCTGCTACAACGTCTGTTTCTTAGTTGTCTTGTGACGTCCCTTGTCTCCCTTAGTTTCCTTGTTCACTATCCAGCTTTGGTGCATCCTTAGGACAAATCCCTTTATCCTGTTTATCTGTCCTGTGTTGGCGTGCTCGCTATGTTTGCTATGTGGTAGCTAGACCCATACTGTTTTCTGTAGACCAATCGGCACTGGGTGGCTGATGTGGTCAGTATCATTCCCGTCACCTTTACTTCCCAAGACATTTCCTGGTACCCATTTTAGGCTGGGTCAACCTGGCAGCCCAGGTCCATTTGTCAAAATTCGAATCCGCATCAAAGAGAATGAAACCTAAGACACTGGGCCGGCAGGCGAGCGTATAGCCACTAAGCTATCTTGACTATCTAGGTACACACGCATACATGAACTTTCCAAGCGATGAGTGCAAGACTATTTGCTGACTGTCTTCCGTCATCGTGAAAAATCGCTGTGATTCTCTTGCAGTCTCGTAGCTAGCAAACTGTAGTTCTAGGCAGGCTTCAGCACAGAGGAGACTATTGTTGACTCTTCCTTCGTGGATGTGAAGGTAAAATATGCACCCAGCCAAATTGAGTAATCTAAATGTTGTGAACGAAGCTAAGATATAATTGCAACTTTCTGCAATCAGCAAAAAGAGGCAGTCAATAATCTGTAACCACATTATGGGAAGAGACAGGCTGAACATGTTGTCATAATATAAGGAATCATGGAAGAGGGGATTGAGTCATAGAAGAAAACAGCAAGAGAAGGTTGTTACCAACCTTTCAACATCGCGTGAATAAATAACATCAGCTAATGCAAATGATACATTCGTTTGGAGATAAAGTGATGAAGAGGTGCACCATCCCCACGCCAGTTGACATGGAACTTGAGAATGAAAGCTGAAAATAAATGCCTAAACAGCTATTGTTGTAATACTTAGTTGGTGCCATTATGATATACGGCCACCGAGTGTCTTATCCGTTTTCTGTAATGTCTAGAATAGTCTGTTGTACACACAGTATGGGGAGCCGAAACAGCGCAGTGACTAGCACGCTTGCCTAATGGCCCTGGGTCGTGTGTTCAAATTCCAGCCTGGTGGGATTGTTTTCATTGACCAGGTCGACCCAGATTAAAACGGGGTCCAGGAAATTACTTAGGTAGTAATGGCGACCGACGTGATATTGACCACATCACAAATGGAGAAAAGGATCCTGTAATTTAATGTCAACTGTATGGGACTGGATGTTAAGTAGTTAGTTCCTGGGTTAGTTGATTGGTTGGGAGTTTGGTTGGTTGGTTGATTAGCTTGTTGGTTGGTTGGTTGGTTGGTTGGTTGGCTGATTGGATGGTTGGTTGGCTGCTTAGTTGGTTGGTTAGTTATTTTCTTGATTGGTTGGTTGATTGGTTGGTAGTTTGGTTGGCTGGTTGGTTGGTTGGTTGATTAGTTGGTTGCTTGGTTTCTTGGTTGATTAAATTAATAACTACTGCATTGTTAGCTGCCATGGCAGCTGGCGAGAAAAGAAAAAGTCAAAATGATAATATGACATTACAAAAAAAAAAAAAAAAAATTGTCCCGAAGCAGTTTCCTGCCACGCGTCTGTGATATGAAAGCGACATTACATTTTATCAGACAAGGGTAAGGAGGGATAGGTGGTCAGTCTTTCCCTTATTTTGACCAGCTGCGACGAGCACTGGTGTCGAACCCACTTCCACCGTGCTCATGACATTACCAGCGCAGTTCGCTATCAACTTCGCTAGATTGCTCGCCATTAACATAACATGGTGAGCTGACATTGCATCTGTCTAGATGAGAAAGGATTGATAAATATAGGTCCAGCTCTGTGTCTTATTCATAATCTACCAATTAATCATATATCATATATCATAACCCGTTGCTACGATTTATTTTATCGTCTCTCCTTCTTCTCTGTATCCTCCTCATAAGGCCTTCACATTAATGACTTTACTACAAGCAGCAGTTAGTTGTAGGTTCATGACATACCCCACAGTTGAGGGAAGATTACTGACTGATGCCACATGGCTAACGTTTATCACTGTCATTTGGGCATAATGTTGTAGGTAGTCTGACGTTCATGCGATTACTTCCATTGTAACTAGCTAGTTAGTTAGTTAGTCGACAGATCATCCTCATTGCACATCGAACCATTCAGTCCATAAGTGCTCGGATCCCCTCCTCAGCAAATCCTGCAGCGTGTAGCGGCTCACGACACCAGTTCTGTGTTGGTTAATCAATCTTCTTTGGCTTCCTGCGTAGTGTTCTTTTTTGGCAACACCTCTTTTAATTTGCAGTTCTCGCAGTCTGGCCATTGTTGTAGATTCACAGTCATCACTTGGTTCACGCAAGAATCTTACTTCTCGTAGAGCATTCAGAATGTCAGCCTGCTCCATAGCGCGTCTGCCCTCCAAGTAGCCTTACCTGTGAGCTCGTCAGCCCGCTCATTTCCTTGTACTCCCGCATGCCCTGACACGAAGATGAAACTAATCTTTGCCAGCCGAGCCCACTCCAGAGACAGCAACCACTCTTTTCGAATTCACCCCATCTCTATCTTCTTGAGCATACCCATTGAGTCGCTAAGGAAACATGCCCTAGTGAATGTCTATGTCTCGAGCCATGTTATTGCTTTACTTACTGCCATGACTTCCATAGTCTGGCTACTTGTGGTCTCAGCAAACTATATGTCCGAACCATTTATTTGTTTGGTGTTCTGTAAAGTCAGTAATAGGTGTTATCCTTACATTTGTTCTTAGTTTCTCATATGTCTGTTTATCTTTACTTGTGTTTTTCTTCCCCCAGCTGAGTTTCTTAAGCATCTCATCTCACTTGATGTGATTTTACGCCTGTGTGTTTCTAGGACTGTCAATTTTTGACATTGGTAACACAGCGTCGGAACGAATAAAGCACCTATCAGCTTAATTGTTATATGTACGTTGATATCTTTATGTATTAGAATAGGTGCTATTTGATAGTTGATGTTCACTCTCTGTACTCTCGTGTCTATTCCTCTATCTAGTCTTCCATCCTTTGAAAACACACTGCCCAGATACGTGTACTCTGTAACTTTTTAAAATTATTTTCCATTTATACTTACATTGTAGTGAACTGGTGTTTGTCGAATTGTCATGATTTCTGTCTTTCAATGTTAATTTTCATATCACAATTCGGATAGCAATTATCAATTCAGTTTGTATGGTGCTGGAGTTCTTCATTGCTCTCATACAGTAAACTCTGATCGTCTACAAACAGTATGTTATTTAAACTCTCTGATTGATTTGATTCTTTAGTAATCTTATCCATATATGTGATCAAACAAAATTAGTGACAATACTCATCCTTGTCTGTTGTCTAATGTTACTTGGAAACAGTTTGTCATGTCGGCATTTGTTCTTACCGCGCATTCAATGTTTTGGTACAGATCCCTGATGTTCTCCAACAGCTGCCCGATTACACCGGATTCTTCTAGTATTTTCCACATCCTATTCCTTTTTACTCGGTCAAAGGCTTCTTCTTGATCTATGAATGCCACATTTAGTTCGTTGCTGTATTCTATAGATCTTTCACTCATCGCCTCAATCACAAAATTGGCATCTGTGCATCCTCTTTTATTTTCCTAAAGCCGAACCGAGCACCACTTAGAAGAGGTTTTATTTTATACTGAGTTCAGTGTTTTAAAATTGTTGCGTAAACTATCTCTACACTTAACCAAACAACCGAATTAACTCCAGCCAAAATTTAATCGTTTAATTCCTCCCTGTCCAGTCACTCGGGAGCGGCGGTAAGCAGTTTCACTATATAAGGAAAAGGTTCTGGAGACATTTACGCATTCCTGTCGAACACATCGCTTCACAGGCTGCTTTTGACTTATTTCATGACCAATATTTATGGCAGCTTGTTGTTTCCAATCTATGTCTTTTTTTCACAGTTATAAGGTCTTTCCTTTAATGTATAAATCTGCAAGCATTGTTATCAAGACATGTTTTATTTTATCGAAAGTCTTTGTATAGTAAATGAAAAGAAGATAAAGGTCTTTATTTACTTCTATCGAACACTCCATTAATGTTCTCAGCAAAGACATTGAATTTGCTGAACCCATGGTGTCTACAAACCCACATTATTATTATCTATTTTCGGATTGTATTTTCTTTCTGACTCGTTTCATTATGATTATTGGGGACATCTTTTTGACGTGGCTAATTGATCTAATTGTTCGATGTTGGTAATATTCTACAGCCTTCTGATTTCTTCAGAATTGCGACAACAAAAACATTCTCTAATCATGAAGTATATCTACAGTTCTATATATAGCTTTCAGAAGTCTAGTCACCTGGTTTGTTCCATATTCTTCAAGGCATTGATCATTTCTATTGTGAATATTGGCTTACCAATATTTATATGTTTAAAATATTAAAAATAGTGTATTCCCTTAGTAAATTTAAACAAAGAAGCCACAATCAAAAGGTTGCACAATTTTTTTGTCTGGCATATTTGGCTGCATATCGTCAGGTGCGTACTGCAGATGTATAAATCATATGAAGTGAATAGATGAGTTACATTTTGGCTGGAATACTTAACATACATAAGCATTGATGCTGTTCGAAATTGACGCATTTATTATAATTTCAGATCCACTATAAAGTCCTTCTGTCTGCTCAAAATTGATTGGAAACACCAAATGTTTGCATTCTTAGCGTATTTGAGCTATCATTTATTGTTCGATGAAATCAATATATGAAACCTCGCAGCCTTTTTAACTTTATAACCATACTTTAGAAGCAGTTGAGAGATGGCCGAACTTGGAATTGTATCGCCTGTCGACTGCACAGGTTCTCCGAAAGACTTACTGATTTCTTTCCAGCCATATATATATATATATATATATATATATACTATATATATTATATATATATATATATATATATATATATATATATATATATATATATATATATATATATCGTTAAATGGTAAAGCATTAATTTAGTTTAAGAGTATTCTGAACCTTTATCTTAAAAATTGATTAGTCCTTCATTATTAAATGGAATATCATACTGTTCCGCAATTTCATCGCTATAATGGTCTTTCGAGTAATATGATCGTGTATTTAAAATCTGAGCCGGCTCCCTGGTCGAGGTGTTAGCAGCTTTCTCCGTAACCCAGAATACTCTCGTGGTTGACGTGAGCGCACGAGAATTGGAAGCGGTTCGAGTCGCGCCAATGACTTATGAGAGTATGGAGCCGGTCGCTCAGAAAGTCGTGGCGTGCTGATGAGCGTAATCTAGCCTAGGAATCAACATACAGCTGAAAGATGCTGGTTTTGACCGCAATATCCTGAAACAGGATGGAAACGAGAGAAAAAAAAAATTAAAAATCTGATCTTTGTCTATTTTGATTTTTGCCTTCTTTTGTTTTCAGACAATCCGTTGATGTGTGTGTTCTGTTCTTAGCAAGGTCTTTAATTCGTGTGTCCAGTAATTTGGTATTTCTGTTCCCGAAGTTACCTATAATGTATCTGTGACGTCATAGGGCCATCACTTTTGTAGGCGTGAATGGACAGAGGAAAAGATGACCAGTCCTTCCCTCGCTTAGCAGGTGACAAGCCCAGGTGTCAAAGCCGCGCTCATTTCATTATCAGCGCAGTTCCTTAACAACGTCGCTAACGCACCGTCTTATCAGGGGTTGTGTTGATTTTACAATTTCGTTACACGTCGACAATACACGGGAAAACATATGTTCTCTCGTGTCTCCGTGGACACGAATGTACTCTCGTGTCTCCACAAGAATGTCCGTAGTTTCCGATAATAACGCGTAGTAATTCCACACGTGCAGGCTGATAATTGTGGATCATTTGTCACGTGTCCATACAGCGCATGGTTTACGCTACACACCAGACAGCCGACCAGTCACAGCCTGACCGTGTTGAGAGATCAATTCCTTTGATATATCAGCAGCACGAGAGTGGACCTCGTTGCTACATGGGGACTAGAATTTACTCACAGATTGTACCACTTTTATCGGTCTAACGGAGCCGGGACTTGCGTCCTTATGCAGCATGCAATGTAGTGATTGATACAAGGAAGAGTTCGTTAGCTGCTGTGTTCCGAATAAAGTGTTGCATATATCTCTCATGTTAGTTGCATGTCCTTTACAGGACGTAGCAGTCAACTCCAGCGTTTTACTTGGTGGTTGTTTGTGATTCATGGGAAAGTTTTACGTTCAGAAGTTTGCATTGCTTTCTGAATACTAGCTCCCAAACTATTGTATGGAAACCAATGCAAGGCGGTCTGCTGCCAAACAGCCCGCTACTGTGTTTCGAGCGCGGTATGCGCGTTTACGAATTGCGTCCGTAACCAATTCGATACATCTTTAATATAGATGGAGAAATCATGTTCTGACATCACTATTTTAGCGACAACTTAGATATAGATGTAATCCCATCGCCGTCCCTCCTCATTGCCTGGTACTCATATTATGATGGGCCGTTCTGTCTGAAATTTTTAAATGAAAAATACAACTAACACACTCTCTCTCTCTTTCTCTCAATTTGTCTCTCTCTCTCTCTCTCTCTCTCTCTCTCTCTCTCCCTCTCTGTCTCTCTCTCGCTCTCTGTCCCTCTCTCTGTCTGTCTCTGTCTCTCTCTCTCTCTCTCTCTCTCTCTGTCCCTCTCTCTCTCTCTCTCTCGCTCGATGGTGATTGGAACACATGACAAAAGTGTTAGCTTGTTGAGCTGCGAAATCCTCATTCTGTTTTCATTGAAATACTGAACTTAAACGGTAACTTCTCTTTCAGAAATCAATGGCAAACTATTGAGCTTAAAAAAATCATTAAAAATCAACTTGTAGTTGATCGCAACGTTTTGGAAAGGACAAGCGGCATTTATTCGCCGTTAACCTCTACTTCTACAGGACACTCTACCATCTGCCACCCGGGGGACGCGCCTTGCAGTACGACTGGCTAATTCCTTGGACAGGTCAAATTAGCAATGTAAATGTTCAGAAAGAGGCCAAGACACAAAGATAACTTGCCACAAGCACCAGAAAGAGGTAGTCGTCATTTGTGACACAATTATGAGACAATTTTAAAGAAAACTGGAACATGTGACAACTTGCTCACAGAAAACTAGAGGAAGACATTAATTCATTCAGTAGCATGTCCTTTGCAGAACCTCTCTCCCATAACAAACTTCCGGAAAACATCTCGGTCATAAGCAAGATATCCCATGTCCGATAGAGGAAGACAACAATAGAACATAAATGACAGGCTTTTGTCTTGGCATGGAAGGGTGTCAGCACACAAACTGATACATGTTGTTGGAGATTGCAACATGCGGAGAAGCAATGAACAGTTGACAAGACACTCCATGTTGGTGTATCGCTTGATGGTTTATGACCTCATAGGTACTTTACTATTGAATTAGCCTACAGTTGTGGACTATGCCTCCTCATGTGCATCCCTTCTGCACACAAAAACAAAGGAATTATAACCGTGTTTTCTTTATTTTTCAGACCACGAATATTTATAACTGGAGAAAATAAGGGCAGTTCACAGATTGAACATGATCACGCTTGCGTTGACAATCTTGCACTTTGGAGTGATGGTCGCCCTCATATTCAGCAACAGAAGCCGATCTATTTCTGCTGGGCCTTGGATAGCAACAACAGTTGGAGTTGTGACACTAGCGTCAATGGGACACTGCATAGACACACTCAAGATTGGTGAGTGGTTAATGTTGTATCCAGTCTGGCTGTGGGGTTACAACACTTTCTCCCTGTAATCCCGTTAATCACGCAGAGTCGCGTAGCGGAGCGAGAGCTGAGGCGGTTCGACCCCCGCTCGTGACTTGCGGGATACTGAGCCGGCCGCTCAGAAAGCAATGGCAAACTACTGAGCTTAATCTTGCCAAGAGATCAACATACAGCTGAAAGATGCAGGTGTTGACAGCTAAGTCCTGTAAAGGATATGCTAAAAAAAGAAAAAGTGGAATGGCACGGAAAATGTCGGGAGAAAACCCTTAACATTAAATGTATACGGCTTAGAGCTTCGCCCCACAATTTTCAGTGTTCCATTTATTTAGCACCGGTTGTAGAGCGACACTCACTCGCTAGCCAGCACCATTGTCAAGGGTTCGATCAGCATCTGGGCATATTCAAATTGTTAAAAATTGACCTGGACATCGAGGTAAACAGAGCCTAATAATGGGTACCAGGACCTGTCTTGGGAAGTAAAGGCGGCAGGTGTCATACTGACCACATCAGCCACCGAATGCCGGTTGGTCTATACAAATGTGGGTCAAGCACATAAGCCTAATGTGTCTTAAGGTATGTAAACTGGTCCTTTATTTAAATGTGTATTCATTTGCTCTTCTTCAGCACCCCACAGAGTCACGCCTCTGATTGTTTCAAACTTTTTTTCGATGATCAGTCAGATTTGTTTATAATTGTACACGTATAGCTGAACGTATATTACTGAATCTATGTAATCGAATCTACACAATTGAACTTATGTAATCGATAAAGGGCATTTGATAGAGTAGATAGAAACAAGCTATGGAAAATCCTTAAATTATAAAGAATGAGGACACATCTAACAAATATTTGTAGACGCCTATACAACAACAGTGAATCCACAGTAAGAAGAAAGTGAGGATACTCAGAACCCTTCACCATAAGATCCGGAGTACGACAAGACTGTGTCCTTTCCTCCCTCTTGTTGATAACCCTATACAGACAGCATGTGTAAAGAAACAAGCCAAAGAGAGACCATATCAACACCGCAAGAAGAACACAACATAGAAGAAGGCAAATCACACCATTAAAGAACTACTATTTGCGGAAGATCAAGCAGTAATAGCAAAATCAAAATCAAAATTATAAGACCACATAAATAGTCCGAACGAAGTGTTTATGGAACAAAACATAAAAATAAGCATAAGTAAAACAGTGTTAATGATTATAACCAAAGAAGAAAGAACAATAAACATTAATTTCGAAGAACACCCTCTGAATCAAGTAAAGAGCTTCAAATACCTAGGAAGTATAATGTCACCAAATGACAAATCAGAAGATGAGATCGAAAATAGATGCAAATAAGGCAAACCAATTCACAGGACACATAACACCAATACAAAAGAACACACATGTATCAATAATTACTAAGAAAGCACTAGTCTTCCTAACAACTCTATGCTACCAATGCCAAACCTGGACAATGACAGAACAAGAGAAAAGAAAAATAACAACAACAGAAATAAGATTCCGGAGATACTCAATGTATCAAGAAGAGAGAAAATCAGAAATGAAGAAATCATGACTAAAGTGTGGGTTATAGCAGCACTGGATTTCATCAGAAAACAGCAGGTTAAATGGTTTAGCCACATAACTAGATTGATTGATTGATTGATTGATTTAGGAACCGACATCACAGCATTCAGGACATTCCCATAAGCGCTCCGTCCCCATCCTCAGCAACCAGCGAAGAGTTCCAACACTAATAGTTCCAGTAGCAATCTGATTATATGTCCGTCTCGCCTTTCCTCCGAGCGCCGAGCGTCATCCCCTCGTCACACCTCGTTGTCTCATTCTTACCAGACCATGGTGCTCCATCTGCTCCTCCGAGGTGTACACAAGGCCGCAACCACGTCTGCCCTGTCATGTATCAATACTCCACCAAGTTTTGCAGAGCCAGCCAATCTGTCCGCTTGTTCATTCCCCAGCACACCGGCATGCCCAGGAGAAAAGATCCAGGTGATGCTTACTACCCGTGACCTCCGAAGCGAAGCAAGCCACTCTGCACGAAGCCTACCTGTTCTCACCCTTCTCAGCATGCTTTCTGAGTCAGTTACAATCACAATGTGTGTATGTATCGTGTTTTCTATCCAGCGGAAAGCTGCACTGACCGCCCCCACCTCCATTCTTAAGCTAGATGTAGTGTTATTATACGCCAGGCTCTCCTGCACCAAACGCCGACCATTAGTTTTTGCCAAGAACCCCCAGGCACTTCTCCTACCTCTCAACACTGACCCATCCGTGTAGATAATCACATCACCCGGGCGAGAATTTTCCTGAATTAGTTGCTGAATTTCCACTTCCGTGGCCCCTGCTGGCCACTCCCTGCACTCCCGGCTCAATGTTATTACAACTCTGCACAAGTCTGACTGCACGGCTGGCACTCTGACCCACTCCTCTCCTCGCCTGATGTTCTCCAAGGGGCACACCTGTCTGATCGTATCCTCCGCCTGAGCCATCCATGATTTCCCTCTTATCAGTCTCTGACCCTTAACTACGTCCAGCGCCTCATGCAACGGGTGATCTGTGTCTGCAGCTACTCTGAGGTATGCCTTCGCTTGCATCACCTTGTGCCTACTAGCAACAGTAGGCAGACAAAGAATGTAAAGCATACACACTACTGGGTGTCTCTGGTGCATCCCAGAATGACCCGCGTCGCTTCATTCTGTATGCGCTCTTATTTCACCAGCTGACTCTTAGAGACAGTAAGCATTCCTAGTCCATAATCAATCACTAAGAGGATCAAGTGCTGGTATAGTGTGAAGGGCATTCTCTGCTCTGTGTCCATTGCAGCCATAGTTTTAAGTGCATTGAGTCCCTTTTGAGATCTTGTCACAACCGTCTCCACATGGTCCTTGAAGGACAGGCTCCTGTCAAATGTGATTCCCAGATACTTCAGTTTGTTCTCTCTGTTGACGCTTCTACCGTCTATCATGAGGCTTGGGGTATCATCTCTCACAATCCTGTTGTCCAGAGAGCACCACAACACCGCCGTCTTTTCCGGGTTGATGACAGCACTCATTTCAGTGCACCAGTCAATCACTTTGTCCACTGTCACCTGTAGCTCCTGGGCTGTTTGATCCCTATTTCTCCCTTGCCTGTATGCAAGAATATCATCTGCAAATGTTAGAATCCTTCCAACCCCTGGTGCTTCTAGGTATACCATCTTGCTCGTATACACATTAAAGAGCACCGGTGAGATTGCAAATCCCTGTGGCAGTCCCGGGGTTAAAATATGTGGCTCTGAGGTCCATGCGCCTAGACGGAGAGCAACTTGACAAGAATGCAGGACGGCTGCTATCCAGTTCACCAACCAGGGATTGACCCCCTTCTCCATAAGTGCGGTCATCAAAATATCATAGCGAACTCTATTGTACGCATCTTCGAGATCAAGCGCTGCCGCCATCGTTTCCTGTCTACTCTGGAACCCCTCATAAACGTCAAAGGCAAAGCTGGCTGCATTCGACCAGGTATCTTTTCCTGGCCTGTAGCTCCCCAGGCCTCTTGGAAGAAGCTTCCCCCTTTCCAAAATATCCTGCAGCTTAACAGCGACTATCTTCTCTAAAACCTTCCCAAATGTATTTTGAAGGGTGATGATCTTAAAGCCGCTAAGCTTTGAATGATCCTTGAATGGTTTTGGGAGAGGGATGAGATAGCTATGCAGCCAATCCCGCGGTACTGACGCTGTCCTAAAGCTCTGATTAAAGCAGCCGGCCATCTCCTTCAGGTCTACATCGCTCAAAGCCTTCATGTGGCCATACCTGACACCATCAGGCCCTGGTGCTGTGTCTTTTGCCTTCTGCAAAATATGTTTAACATCATCAAACAGTATGATGTCTTCGTAAGGCATATTCTCTATTGTGCCAGATAATTCCACTCTAACTGCTTCCCTGGTATCCGCATCACTATGATTGGTCTGCTCTAAAAATCTCTGGAGAAATGCCTCCCCTTTCTCCTTGTCTGTTGTCAAGCTTCAGCTTCAACTTCAAAACGAATGGTCCCGTTTAACTGTCTTGATGACTGGTTGTAATTGGTTCCTGTATTGTGCAGCTTGTTTTGATTCTTTCGTACATCTGGTTGCTGGTTGTCAGCTTCCTGGATTTTGGTTGGTTGATTTCGTTCATAAAGTCTTGATAAGGTTTTACATGTCTGGACAGAGTCGCGCACTTGTTGAGGCCTGGAATCATTGTGTACCCACCCCGTCGTATGGTGCTGTTTCTTTCAGGGAGCTTTTAGCCTTCGTCGTTCCGTCTGTTGTTTCTCTTCCCTACACGTCTTGGAGCTTCGGTGACTCTGTTTGTTCGTCTTTGTTTGTCGTGTCTTCTTGATCGCTAGATCTTGGTATGGGACGACTTGCCATCGCCGGCCTGATTTGTTCTTGATCTGGGTCGTCGTCCTCGTCCAGTTCACTCGCCGTTTCCTCTTCTGTGCTCACCGGTTCGTTCTGTGTTTTAAGCAGCTCTACATTTTTTCTTTCTTTTTGAATTCGCTCTAGCAAGAATTCTGTCTTTATTTTTTCCGCTCGTATGTCTATCAGGTTGTTTTCAGTGTCAGCTTTTATGGCGGCCATTCGAGCGACATCCTGCTCTATCTTCTGCTGGACTTGCTTCAGTTCGTCCAGGATGCGCTGGACGGCCGTTATCTGGGTTTCTTGCGAGGTTTTTGACCTGTGTTCTCAGCTCCTTCAGGTTGCCTTCCAATTGCGCTTTGTCACTCTTAGTGAGTCTGTTGGTGGTCTCGTACTGCCTCCTGGCCTCCTTATATGGCAGGTTTGACTTTATAGCTATCTTTATAGTTTCTTTGCTGTCTTGGTGGCAGGGGCAGCTGAGGTACTGGGCGCCATGGTTGCCGAGGCAGTTGGCGCACTTTCTGTTGGTGTTAGGCCTCCTGAAGTCTGAGTCTTTCTTCGCTTGTTGGCACTGACTGTAGGTATGGGGACCAGAGCAGTACCTGCACACCTCCACATCACTCTTGCAGGTGGCCCGGGTGTGCCAGAACTTCTGGCACTTGGAGCACTGCAGCACTCTTGGTATGTAGTGCTCTGGTCTTTGATCTCTTCCGCCCCATACGATGTACGGAGGGATCACTCGGTCCTCTGATGTAACAATGACGACTGTAGAGGGGATGTTGTTCTTCCCGATGATCCGCTCCGTCCTGGTAATCTTTAGCTTCTTATTCTCTTCTAGCAGCATCTCCCTGATTTTGTCATCTGAGTGATGGGTCTGGACTCGTCTGATGACCCATCGTTTCGTCGTGCGGTGCCGGGTAGCTTCCAGAACTATGCCGTGGTGAAGCTGTATGGTGCTCTTCTCCTCTTGTGCGATCTTATGTAGCAGTGCTGTGGTCATTTCGGTTTTTCGTGATGGAGACCACTACTCCATCGGGTGTCTTGCGCAGCTGGCCGATGCTGTGTCTTCCCAGCTCGTTCTCCAACAGACCGATTATCTTGTCTGTTGGTAGAGCCGACAGTTTGGCTTCTCCCACGCTTGTTTGCTTGAGTTGAAATTTGCCGGTGAAGTCTACAATGGTATCTGTTTCCTCCTGTGTGGAGGTTTCTGGTATATCAGGCTGCATCTCTTTGGTGTTGCTAGTTTCCCGGCTGTTGCTGGTTGTAGCTATAGTTTCTGCGACGGGAACGGATTCAGCTGGTGTAGGTGCCGGACTGCTGCTTGAAGATATGGTATCAGCAGTCGTAGCGGCCTTCCTCGCCTCTGTCTTCTTTTTCCCGGCAGCATATAGCGCATGTCTTTGCGCGGCACTTTTAACGCGAGGCATCCTCAGCGTTAACTGATAAGGCGACTTGCTCACAATAGCGCGTCGAGTCGGAAAGCGTACCCCATCCTCTTTATAAATTGTTCCCACTGTCATAGGCCGATCTTTTCTTTGCATTTGTCTGTACAGTTTCCAGAATTTATGCAGTGTTTTATCACCTCCAATCTCCTTCATAAAACATTCCCATTTTACTTTCTTGGCCTCTGCAGCACATCGCTTGAAGCCTCCACCTTGTCTTTCTTGTCATTTTCCGCTGTCCACTTCCTCTCGTGAGCCTAGAGGTGTCTGTCGCAATTTCCTTAGCTGCTTCACTGCAGCTCTCTTTGCTTTCCACGCATTGTCTACTTCTGGGGTCCACCATGGGGGTTGCAAAAAATCAGTTTTAACAGTCCTGTTGCACATAACTAGATTACCAACCAACAGTATACCTCAAAAAGCAATGATGTATAGACAAGACAGAAGCAGAGGAACAGGTCGGCCACGTAAACGATGGACAGAGGGTATTACAGAGTCCATGGGAATCTCGATATATGAAGGCCATACACGGGCACTCTCCCGCTGTTTATGCTGCACCACGACACCGCAAGGTATAAGAGGAACCTGACGAGATGAGATGAGTAATCAATAAAGTAAGACATGTCAACATTATGAAGATGCTTGGAGAACTACACATTGATGTGAAAGACCTTAGTCTTATAAAAAAACATGTATTATAAACAACAAGCTGACATAACGATTGATAATGAAGTAGGTTAATATCAGCCTATTAAGAGAGGTGTGCGACGGGGATGTGCAATGTCTCCATATTTTTTTTTTCCATATGCAAAGAAAACATGTGCATAAATTTAGAAGATATGAGGGGAATCACCATTGGGGGACATGACTTCAATAGCATAAGAAATGCGGATGATACATTATTGACTGCAGACAATGAGCAGGGCCTGCAACATTTAGTAGATGCCGTTGTTGCATACAGTGAACAACTAGGGTTAGAATTAAATTGTAAGAGGACACAGATTATAGTAGTCACTAGAAAGAACAAAATATCACAATGTAATATACAAGTAAATGGGAATATTCTTAAACAAATGAATTGATACAGTTATCTCGGAACAGTCATAACATCTGATGAGAAATGCTTGAAATGAGAAAAGAGAGTAAAACAAAAATCGCCATGGCGAAGGTAGGCTTTTGCAAGATGGCAAACATACTGATCAATAAAAATATGTCATTTGCAACGAGAAAAAGAGTGTTGAACTGCTACATAGAACCTGTACGTTTGTATAGATGTGACGTGTGGACAATGAGCAGCCACGCTGATAAACATCTGATAGCTGTGGAAATGTGGTTTCTGGGGAAAATAAAAAGAATAACATGGACAGACAGAAAAACTTATGACCAAGTCCTAAAAGAAGCAGATGAAAACCGTTAACTGATTAGAGAAATTAGACACAGACAGTCACAATTTCTTGGACACGTTATGAGAAGAAATAAATTGGAGAACTTGGTGACAACTGGCAAGATTGGGGGAGAAGAACAAGAGGAAGGCAGAGAAGTAAATACCTGGATGGCTTGACCACGTGGTATGGTGGAGACAAGAACACAGAACTGATCCACGACTCTGGTGGTCGAGTGAGATGGCAAAACATGACCGCCCACGCTTATCAGCATGGCACATGATGATGATGAGGATGTACCAAACCTATATACTGTAATTGGACATACGTAACTGAACCTATACAATTGGACCTATGTAACTAAAACTATATAACTAAACGTATGTATCATATTAAATATGAAGACATTTTGATATAATTTATTTAATCCACAAGCGAATTCAGGTGGCTTGTAAAAGAAAATGTTTTGCAGATTACTACTTGTAAATTCTAAACCAATGTTTTCCCCTTTGTGTTTTTTAATAATGAAGACACAAGCAATATGTTGAACAGTTTATTGCCTGACATATTTCGCTGTATCTCGTCATTGATTTACTACAGTAACACTAGCAAGCTATGTTGAAGTAGCGTAATGAATCCTTTTAAACTATCAAGCTATGTTGAAGTAGCGTATTGAATCCTTTTAACTGAAATACACACAACACGTCGTCTGTTTATCTGTCACCAGGGAGACTCGTTTGTAAAATTCACGTTTTTGGAAGCTAGTGTTTGAAATGTCATCTGCTTGATTCATTGTTTTATTCTTACTGTCAACCTCAGACAGTTATTACGAATACCCACTGTGTCTTCCCTCTGGGCATCGAGTTGGGTATGTTGATAATGACATACTTAACACCTTGTGGAAGAAACATGACCGACCCGAGCCTAATCCCAAACTATATGTTGTGCTGAATCATGACTTGATTGCAGCCGAACATTTATCTCATCAGATGTAAAGTTCCAGTACTGGAATTGCTCACCCCTCTTGTTTCTAAGCTTGTGGTGCCTGTGGCAATGCTACATTGGTACCTCGCCTGTTTCTACAACAGCCTCACTTCGAGAAGAGCAAGCTGTTTTCATTGTTCATACAAGAACACTAATGCAATGAACATACAAGTTAAAACTTACTGACTTTCAGAGGATTCTGAAAACAACAAAACAACCCACTGGGTGTTAATTGCTGTACATGTTTCTGCCTGAGTTTTTTAAATTATCATATTGTAAACCCTTTCAATCTAGGCTCTTCGGTTAATTTGCAGACGCAAGTGTTATTCTGTTGTTTTCAAATAGTTACTGCCTGAGACCAAAGGCCATAACATGGACAGACATGACATCGAGGCGAGGAAACACGCTCTTACGAGCTATGTTGAGCCAATCCTGATGTAGGGAAGTGAGTAATGGACAATTAGCAGACAAGTCATGAATTATCTGGAAGCTGCGGAGATGTGGTTTTATAGAATAATGATGAACACAATGTGGACGGGTAGAAAGAGCAATGAGGATATCTTGAAAAAAGTTAACTCACAAAGAGACTTGGTTACTCACATCAGAAGAGGGCAGTCCACAACCTGTGGGCATATTTTGAGAAGGAGACAGATCGAATCCGTCGTCACAGGGGAAAAGCAGGAGGGAAGAAGAGGAAGCGTAGACAAAGAGAGAAGATTCTTAACAAACTGACATCATGGCATGGAGGAACGTCGATATAATAGATTTTGAATAACGAAGATACAAACAATAGATTGAACGATTTATTGCCTGGCATATTTCGCTGCATCTCGTCAGGTACATACTGCAGAAATCACACAACTTACGTGAATTAACTAGATAAATCCTTCAAGTTGAAATATACACATATTCGCACAGTAATGTCAATTATCTACCACGGTAATTTTAAGCTGACTAACATGTCTTTCTGTTTGCACAATTCTGGCTTGCGTTGATAGATCATAATTGCTTCTGCAAATTTTAACAAGCGAGTATTTTGTGTGTTAAACAACACGCGAAAGGCAGTGTTTCTGTCCACCACATGGCCACTGTCGACAATGTGCCTACCAATTGAAGACGCCGGGAGCTTCCGGTGTGTCGGCCCCACGAGGCTAGCATCTCCTGTGTGTTGTATCTTGTTGACCCATTGAGGTATGTGTTCTAACACCCGTTTGTTAAGCTGTCTCTCTGTTCTACCAATGTAAACGGCCTGGCATCTACATGTGAATTGGTAAATACAATTGTTTGTGGCGTACAGAGGAACAGGCTCTTTGACTGCTGGTGTAGGAATCGGTACGGTTTTAAATCTAATGACTGGAGTTGCCGCACAGAATGTTCGGCCTACAGCTGTAGTAAGCCGGTCTTGTAGGCGTTGCATTACGTTATCCCCTCGAAAGGTTAGCTGGATGAATACCTTGAGTCCGGTTTCAAGATGGCGACGGACGGTCGTGTTGTTTTGTGTTCGTTAACTTTTTCGCGTAGGGGATGGATTTATTCATCTCTTGCGTGTAATTGGTGTGCCAGGATGTAAAACCAGGAGTTTCTACTCAAGATCTGCGCGGGTGCTACGGAGTTCGTGCATCGAGCGAAGCCATCTTTGAGTGAATTTTCAGCAGCGTGTGTGGTTATCAGCAATCTGTGTTTACGTTTTTTCAACATGGCGGAAGAACGTGTTTTTTCCGAGCGGTCAGCAGTCAACATAACGAAGCGGCGTGGTAGCCGCGCAGGGACAAAGAAACAAGGTAAGCGCGGTGGTTTGAGACGTTTTAGACTCAAGTGTCACCGTCTAGGACTCAGGAACATCCGTATTCTATATTGGAACTGTGCCAGTGTAAAACAACGGGGCTCTATTTTAGAAACCCTAGTTTACAGGAACGACATTGTAGCACTCCAGGAGACGAGACTGGGCGATCAGCTACTCCGAATTGCCGGCTTCAAATGTTTCTACAACAGACGACATCTGGGAACGGCGATTCTCGTTCGCGACAGCATGGTGGCGTCAGAGCTAGACATGTCCAGTTGGGACAGTGACGATATACAAATACAGGCGTTGAGAGTTCATTCCAGTATACCATTCGTGTTGGTTAATGTTTATGCCCGCAATGCGAGTATGGACGCCCAGAAGTGGCAGTGCTTAAGTGGCATATTAGGCCACGAGAGAAATGTTATTTTCTGTGGTGACTTCAACGCTAAAGGCAGATCATGGGGAAACACTTCCTCCAATACACAAGGGGAGGAGCTCGAGACTGCACTGGAAACCATCGACCTGGTTTGTATCAACAGTGGCTGTGTCACCAGGACAGCAAGCCGTCCAGGCGATGAGGACAGTGCTATTGATCTGGCGCTAGTTTCACCTTCACTCACTACAGTGTGTAGATGGGGTGTCCTAGGACACCATGGCAGCGACCACCACCCTTGCAGCATATTGGTGGAGAAAGGCAGAACCAGGCAGCACAAGCTAAAGGTAAAGACGTTCCAGTATGACAGTACAGGGCAAGATGTGGTGAGTAAAATAAGACGTGACAAGCGCAGAACGTTTCAGGGCAGGAAAAAAAGCTGGGAGCAGCCACCGTGGTGGAGTTTCGAGGTGGAGAAGGCTTGGGTGGATAAGCGTAGTGCTGTAAGGAGATGGCAAAATGCCAAGAAGAACAGAGCTGGTCATCCTAGTCCCTGCTTGCACTTAGAAAGAGAGATGCACACAAAAGTAAGCTATTTCAAAAAACTGGTCAAGGTGGTTAAAAGCGAAAAATGGGCAGAGGTGTGTCAAAGAGTAAGCACAGACAAGTCACTGAAATTGTTCTGGCGACTACATAAAAGCATGAGTGGTGTAGTCAAGAATAAGAGCATTTCAGACTTCCAAGGTGCTGACCTCACCTGGCAGAGGACTGACGAGGACAAGGGCAAAGCCCTCTTTGAACGCTACCTTGAGCAGGGCAACCAGACAGACATGGGAGGCCGAAATCTGGCCAAGGAGGTCACCTCAGACAGATGCAAGGCCCAGAACACTTCGGAGGAAGACACAGTGACAGTGAAAGAAATCAAGACTGTGCTTCGACGATCAAATAACAGTGCTCCAGGTCCTGATGGCATAAGATACGACGACATAAATAGGTGTACCGACAATGAGCTAGAGAAACTAGCAGACATGTACAACAACAGTATAGGGAGTGCGAGCATCAAGGAGGAATGGTTACACAGCTATCTGATTCCCTTGCCGAAGCCTGACAAAGACCACAAAAAAATTCAGGGATATCGAATTATAACCATGCAGAATACAATAGGCAAGCTGCTGGAGAAGGTAATTGCCAGGAAAATATCAAGCCAACTAGAGAGGCAAGGTGTTTTCCCACCTACCCTGGGTGGGTACCGTCCAAAAAGAGAAACCTGGACCAATGCAGCAGTCTTTGCCCATGATGTCTATGAAGGTTTCCACTCAGGCACTGAAACCGTTGCTGCAGCGATTGATCTTGAGGACGCATACAACAGAGTACCACTGGATTTTTTAATGTTTCAGCTTCTTGAACTAAACGTAAGTCCATTCCTCCTTAGTTGGATCGCTGCAGCCCTCTACCAACGGAAAGTAGTTTTTAGATGTGGCAGTTGGACTTCGGAACCAACAACAATATATCCTGGCCTACCACAGGGATCACCATTATCTCCGGTACTGTTCAACGCCTACACAGTGAGAATCACCAGTGAGCAGATCACTGGACCTGGCAGGACATTGTCGTATGCCGATGATGTTTTAGTGTATCGTCAGGGTGAGGATAGAGAGGAGGTTGCTGTGGAACTACAAACCGAACTCAATCGCATAAGTACTTGGTGTGATGAAGCTGGGGCAATGGTCAACCCAACAAAGGCAACAGTGACTTGGTTCTCGTTGAATAATCATATTGTCAACAACCCAACACCAACTGTAATGCTGTGCTCAGAGACGGTGGAAAGAACGCAGGCAATGAATTACCTGGGGATACGGTTTGATCGAAGCCTTGCTTATAATGTGCACATAGACCAGGTGATAACAAAGGCCAAGCGGGGTTTGGCAGCGATGCGGGTGATGGCGGCAGCAAACTGTGAGCAGCGCCATCTATGTCTTCTGTACGAGGGGCTGGTCATGTCTGTTTTGGAGTATGCAATGGCAATCCTGACTCTCAGCCATAAGCAGATAGAAAGGATGGAAAGGATACAGAATGAAGCTATGCGCATTATTCTTGGATGTACAAGAGATACAGCATGCAGGGCGATGCGCTACCTTCTTGATTTTCCAACCATTGAAGAGAGAATACAAGTTTGCAGGGCACGCGCCTACCTCAGAATTAACGCAAACACACAACATCCACTGCATAGTGAAATTAGGAAGGTGAAGGGCAGCAGGTTAAAAAGAGGACGGTCGTGGATGGGTCAAGCCGAAGACATTCTTCAACAGGTGTGTTCACTTGAGGACTTAGAACCTGGCGAGGAGTGGGTGCAAGTGCCAACAGACTTCTGCACATCCTTTTCAGTTTGCATCCAACTAGATAGAAAATGCAGACAAGAAAATCCGGCTGCTGTTGAGGCTGAAGTACAAGCGTTGATTTTCGAGAATTCGCTAGACAGTGACGCGGTCATCTACACAGATGGGTCGGTCGTCCGACATGTGAGAAGCTCATGGGCCTTTACAGCTCGGGCCGGAGGGAGAATTGTGAAGGAGGACTCTGGTGCTTTCACTGAAACCACAAGTAGCCTGACCATGGAAGTCATGGCAGTAAGTAAAGCAATAACATGGCTCGAGACACAGACATTCACTAGGGCTTGTTTCCTTAGCGACTCAATGAACATGATCAAGAGGATAGAGGAGGGGTCGATCCGAAGAGAATGGCTGCTGCCTCTGAAGCGGTCTCGGCTGGCAAAGATTAGTTTCATCTTCGTGCCAGGTCATGCGGGAGTACAAGGAAATGAGCGGGCTGACAAGCTTGCAGGGGAGGCTACTGTGGAGGGCGGACGCGCCATGGACCAGGCTGACATTCTGAATGCTCTACGAGAAGTGAGACTTTTGCGAGAACCAAGTGATGACTGTGAATCTACAACCATGGCCAGACTGCAGGAGCAGCAAATTAAAAGAGGGGTGGCCAAACAAGAACACTACGCAGGAAGCCAAAGAAGATTGATAAACCAACACAGAACTGGCGTCGTTAGCCGCTACACGCTGCGGGATTTGCTGAGGAGGGGATCCGAGCACTTATGGACTGAATGGTTCGATGTGCAACGAGGATGATCTGTCGACTAACTAACTAACTATACCTTGAGTTTAGAGACTGTAGTTACGTCTGCTTTGGGTTTGGGCTGTTGGCAGTGGCGCTTTATAAATCCTGTGGAGTACCCATTCAGGTTTAAGACATTCTTCAGAGTTGTTTACTACGGCTTACTACAGCTGTAGGCCGAACATTCTGTGCGGCAACTCCAGTCATTAGATTTAAAACCGTACCGATTCCTACAACAGCAGTCAAAGAGCCTGTTCCTCTGTACGCCACAAACAATTGTATTTACCAATTCACATGTAGATGCCAGGCCGTTTACATTGGTAGAACAGAGAGACAGCTTAACAAACGGGTGTTAGAACACATACCTCAATGGGTCAACAAGATACAACACACAGGAGATGCTAGCCTCGTGGGGCCGACACACCGGAAGCTCCCGGCGTCTTCAATTGGTAGGCACATCGTCGACAGTGGCCATGTGGTGGACAGAAACACTGCCTTTCGCGTGTTGTTTAACACACAAAATACTCGCTTGTTAAAATTTGCAGAAGCAATTATGATCTATCAACGCAAGCCAGAATTGTGCAAACAGAAAGACATGTTAGTCAGCTTAAAATTACCGTGGTAGATAAGTGACATTACTGTGCGAATATGTGTATATTTCAACTTGAAGGATTTATCTAGTTAATTTCACGTAAGTTGTGTGATTTCTGCAGTATGTACCTGACGAGATGCAGCGAAATATGCCAGGCAATAAATCGTGCAATCTATTGTTTGTGTCTTCGATATAATAGATGATTGTTAACAGAAGAGAAGAAGACTGTTTCTCAAATTTAGATAACACAGTTAACTTCATCATCAGACTGTTGGCAGACATGGCTACCAACTCCACATAGCACGAACTTTAAACAGAGGATAGCAAAGGAAGTTAGCTCTGACATTGCGTACTACAATGTGTGCAGTATAATAGACTCTAGACTCCACCTCCAACTCCAATTTTTGAAAAAAAGATATTCCATCCCTGTTCAACTGTCGAACTCTCGATTGGTTAAATTTTGGGGCCATTATGGTGTTTCTTTATAGGACGTGGTCACATAGAAGCGAGGCCGGGCCTTCTGCCTTCGCCTTCACAGGGTCCACTCAACACCACTAGAGAAATCTTACCCACAGCAGTGACCCTTTGAGACAAACTCTCGGTGATTAGTGAAGAGCTAAAGCGAATCATCCTGTTCGTGATCCATGCTAGAATAGACACCTAGTCAATTTTGATGGCTGTAGAAGGAGTTTGTCATGCTGTCTAGATCACTGTTTGGAGGTAGCCTGGTCGAATGGATAGGAAACCTCAGAGGCAAGGGGTTCAAACCCTAGACCGGACAGTTGGATTAAAATGTTGACTTCTCGTCTTTGGCTTGGGGGGGGGGGCGTAAATTACAAGTACCTCAAAAGTAGGAGTGGATTCGCCTGATGGCGTGGGGCACTGGCAATAGGGAAAGCTAATCCACACGCAAAATTTAGTCCAGTGCTTACAGAAGTGGTCTGTAATTTACTATGCTTGAGAGTTCAAAGCGAGCCAGCGAGCGAAAATACTGACTGTTTTTGCGGGATGCTAGATAGGATCAAATGATGTTATTTGTGTCTGTCTGGTATCTATCATGAGGTGTCATTTCTTTGTGTCTGGCTCCTTCTTATCTCGTCGTTATTCATGTTTTTTCTTTGTGCGTTTTTTTTTTTTTTTGGCGCCCGCTCGCTTTGAACTCAAGCGTAGCTCATGCACACTGCTTCAAGTAGTGCTGGACTGAATTATGCGTGTGGGTTAGCTTTTACCTATTAATAGTATCCCTCGCCATCAGGCGAACCCACTCCGACTTCAGAGGTACTTGTAATTTACGTTCCCAGGTCAACCACGACAGGTCAACATCTGTGTCCAACTGTCCGGTGTAGGGTTGAACTCGTGACCTCGGCTTTAGCATGCCGGATGTTTAAGAATGCACGTTCCTATCCATTCGACCATGCCGACCTGCATTCATGTTGTTTATGCAAGAGATTTTTAACATTCATTTGCAGGATTATATTTCCGTGACGTCAATGGAGTTAATCATCATCATCATTATCAAACAGCTGTCGACTATATCACGAGAACTTGCCTGTCGGTTTAAACAAGAAACAACGAACGAGAGTAGTTATCATTATCATGTTCCACGCAGATATATGCAATTGATCACGTGCTTCTAACAAACATATATCCTGAGTTCATGAAAACCTCGAACTATGATCATCCTTCAGGACCCTCTAACCACCGCCAACGCTTATCGACATGACACATGATGAGGATGATGCCTGCAGATAATGTACATATCATGGAAATTTCCGCCGGCACACATCCACTTCCACTCAGCCTAAAGTGTCAACCAGTATACTCCCACGTCCAATCAGCCTAAAGTTTCAACCAGTATGCTCCCACGTCCACTCAGCCTAAAGTTTCAACCAGTATACTCCCACGTCCACTCAGCCTAAAGTTTTAACCAGTATGCTCCCACGTCCACTCAGCCTAAAGTTTCAACCAGTATACTCCCACGTCCACTCAGCCTAAAGTTTCAACCAGTATACTCTCACGTCCACTCAGCCTAAAGTTTTAACCAGTATACTCCCACGTCCACTCAGCCTAAAGTGTCATCCAGTATACTCCTACGTCCAATCAGCCTAAAGTTTCAACCAGTATGCTACCACGTTCTCTCAGTCTAGAGTTTTAACCAGTATACTCCCACGTCCACTCAGCCTAAAGTTTCAACCAGTATGCTCCCACGTCCACTCAGCCTAAAGTTTTAACCAGTATACTCCCACGTCCAATCAGCCTAAAGTTTCAACCAGTATGCTACCACGTTCTCTCAGCCTAAAGTTTTAACCAGTATACTCCCACGTCCACTCAGCCTAAAGTGTCATCCAGTATACTCCCACGTCCACTCAGCCTAAAGTTTCAACCAGTACGCTCCCACGTTCTCTCAGCCTAAAGTTTTAACCAGTATTCTCCCACGTCCACTCAGTCTAAAGTTTCAACCAGTATGCTCCCACGTCAACTCAGCTTAAAGTTTCAACCAGTATGCTCCCACGTCCACTCAGCCTATAGTTTCAGCCAGTATGCGCCCACGTCCACTCAGCCTAAAATCGGTACCAGGAAATATCACGGAAAGTAAATGCGGCCGGTGTGTTGTTACCCATGCCACCTTTGGAGTGGTGACTGGTCTGTGAATTACGGAACTTAAAGCATTGACTCCATATAAACCCAGTACGCTTCACAGCACGTAGAAGGGTCCTGTGCGGTGTTAACCGCTATGCCGTAATTAACGTTCCGGCCATTTTTAATCAAGAACACTAATGGAAGGAGTTAACACTAATGGAAGGAGTTAACACTGATTGAAGAAGTTAACACTGATTCAAGGAGTTAACACTAATGGAAGGTGTTAACACTAAAGAAAAGAGTTAATACTAATGGAAGGAGTTAACAATGATTGCAGGAGTTAACACTGATGGAAGGAGTTAACACTAATGGAACGAGTTTAAAAAGTTAGTTGCAAATCCTTTACAAGACGTAGTCAGTTAACTTAAGCACTTTTGGGCTGTTGGTTATGTCTTGGCAAGTTTGCGTTCAGTAGTTTGTCACTGCTTTCTTAACGACTGGCGCTCATATCATTAACATTTTAAAAAAAACAACGCAAGGCGGTCTGCTGCCAAATCGCCCGCAGCTGTGTTTCGAACGCGGTATGCGGGACTGCGTCCGTAACTT
Source organism: Cepaea nemoralis (assembly GCA_014155875.1). Taxonomy (NCBI): domain Eukaryota; kingdom Metazoa; phylum Mollusca; class Gastropoda; order Stylommatophora; family Helicidae; genus Cepaea; species Cepaea nemoralis. The sequence goes on from JACEFZ010024716.1 coordinate 536,287, forward strand.
CTTCATCAAGGATCCGGCAATGGAAGAAGTGGTTCCTGTAAAACGATGCATGACCTACTCAACACGTTGGTGGGCACACGACTTTGAAGGCACCATCGACATAAATTTGCATAAGGCAGGGGAAGTGTCGAAGGATCGAGAATATTTCTACAAAGCTGTAATGAGAACAGTGTCTTGCAAAGGACTTCATACACGAATACGATGATGATGATGATGATGATGATGATGATGATGATGATGATGATGATGATGATGATGATGATGATGATGATGACTGTGATGATGATTGTGAAGATGATGATGACGATGATGATGATGATTATGACCATGATGATGATGATGACCACGATGATGATGAAGACGACGACCGTGGTAATATGATGATGATGAAGATGATGATGGCGATGATGATGATGACCACGACTATGATGATGTTGATGATGATGATGATGATGATGATGATGATGATGATGATGATGATGATGCCTATCAATGTCACTATTTCTGTTGCGTATCCTCTTATCTCTATTACTTTCCTTTCCTTATATGAGTGCCAAGAATAGTTGCGAACTGATTTCTCATATGACAGACACATACTAACATACATAATTCTACATTATTGTAAAGGTGTCATTCCAACATGGAGATCAGTCCTGGCTTCAGCATTTGACAGCAGCAAACCTAATATCAGCGTTTATCTCCAGGATATTGATGTTGGCGTCACGAAGACAGCATTTGATAAAATAGAGAAAAGTGAGTCTGTCTGTCTGCCTGCCTGCCTGCCTGCCTGCCTGCCTGCCTGCCTGTCTGTCTGTCTGTCTGTCTGTCTGTCTGTCTGTTCGTCTGTTTGTCTGTCTGTCTGTCTGTCTGTCTGTCTGTCTGTCTACATACGATAGACTTATACAAAGCAATGTAAGCACGCCACGCAACTTAACTGAGACTCAGTCCTCCACAGAACATCAGATACCACCAACCAGTATACTCGTACATACAAACTGTGCGTTACAATCCCACATAACACACAACTATACTATGTATTCATCAATCTTGTTCTAATCTATATTTCCCTTATCATGTTTACATTTACTATAATAATAATAATAATATTAGCTTGTAATTATGCATGTGGTGAGAGATATTGAAGCATTTGCCATGCATATATTATCCTTGTGTGTGTGTTGTTGTTGTTTTGTTTTTTTTGCGGGGGGGGGGGGGGGGGGGGGGTCGGGAAAGGGGGGGGGGGGTTTAAATGTTAAGATTAAACTATTTAGAGATGTGTGAATATAATAATTTTCGAAAAGGAAGAGATAGGATGGCAGAATATTATATACGCCTGATTGCCCAATTCTTAATGTATTGAAAATTATACACTTAATAAATAAGTTTTTGGTTTAGTTTAGTTTAGTCGACGGATCAACATCACGGCACACGGGTGTAACCTATAAATGTTCCTTTCTACTCCTAACTCAAGCCTGAGTCCGGAGAATCTCAGTTTATTGCACGAACTCCGTAGCACCATCGAGGATCCTGAAATACTTTTGGTAGATTTTAAACTTGAAATTGCGCCCGTGCAGCGCCGTTAGGTTACTCTTTTTCGATTTCCAACTGCCGAGGGATGTTTTTACGTGCGCAACAATACACACGGGCGTCCAATCTCACTACCCAGAGACCAGGGGAATTTTCTTTACTAGAAGTCCATGTGAAAAATGCCCGGCCTTCACCGGAGCTTGAACCCGGGACTTCCAGCACTCGAGGCGGACACTATACCTCGAGACCGCTCAGGCCCCCAAAATTAAGGATGTAATGACGGGAAAGGACGTGAAAAATGTTGTTAATAAACAAATACACACCTATTGTTTGGCGTTCATATAAGGAAGGGTAAACATTAGAGACTAGAGGACCCACTAGACAACATAAAAATAGCGTCCAGTGCGTCCTCTAGTCTCTGAATCTTACCCTTATTTCTATGAGCGCGAAACAATGTGTGTATTTATTAACTGTCTTGATGGCTTCAAATATATATATATATATATATATATATATATATATATATATATATATATATATATATATATATATATATATATATATATATATATATATATATATATATATATATATAAAAGGCGATCTCCGTCTGTCTGTCTGTCTGTATGTCCCTATGTCCTTTATGCGCTCGCGAACGGCCCATCCGATTGAGATGAAATTTTCTACACGTCTTACCTTTCATTCCAGCGCAGCCCACTGTCATATTTTTTTAGTGTGAAATCGGCTGCTTACCCAATATTATTTCATTTTTCATTTTTCATTATAATTTCATATATCTCAGGGGACTTAACTCTGTAAAAGTTATTTCAAGGGGCATAACTTTTCTGTATAACTTATAGTCATATTGTGGCATCGTTTTCAAAGATTTATAAACTCTTTGTCCATAGTTATATACCGGCATATGAGTTATAATAAATAATGATACAATCTGTAAGGCATTTTCAAAGTTTTCATAAAAATAATGCATAATGCATAACATTGTAACTCATCTTTTTTTGCTTAAAGAATGAATAAATAATAGTTACCTTATCTCTATCAAGTTTGAAGATTTTATATTTCTTTACACTGTCGCCAACTCTAAGAAGACATGGAACAACTTCAGCCATTATTAAATCTACAGGCATATGCGTTATATTCCTCCTCCTCCTCCTCTCCCCTCCTCCACCTCCTACCCTCTTCCTCTTCTCCTCCCCCTCCTCCCTCTCCCTCCTCCATCCTCCTCTTCTCTCTTTCTCCTCCTCCTCCCTCCTCCTCCCTCTTCCTCCTCCCAGCTCCTACTCCTCCTTTTTCTTCTTCTTCTGCTGCTGCTGCCGCTGCTCCATTTACCCAAGTTAATTGTTGGGGAAGATGTAAAGATCTTTCAAGTGCTCTTTCTAATGCTTTTTGTAAGTTGGTCTTCGTTTATCTAAGGTTGTTCTAACTGCAACCAATAAATGATTAGACAGACAGACAGACAGACAGACAGACAGACAGACAGACAGACAGACAGACAGACAGACAGACAGTCGGGAACGGGAACTTATATGACTACTCATATGAATTAAATGAGATGCTCCCCATCAGGGGCTGGGCGAAGCCGGGCCGGATCAGACAGATAGACAGACAGATAGACAGACAGACAGACAGACAGATAGATAGTCGGGAACGGGAACGTGAGCTTATATGACTACTTATATGAATTAAATGAGATGCTCCACACCAGGAGCTGGGCGATGCCGGGCCGGGTCAGACAGACAGACAGACAGACAGACAGACAGACAGACAGACAGACAGACAGACAGACAGACAGATAGTCGGTAACGGGAACGGGAACTTATATGACTACTTATATGAATTAAATGAGATGCTCCCCACCAAGGACTGGGCCAAGCCGGGCCGGGTCAGACAGACAGACAGACAGACAGACAGACAGACAGACAGGCAGACAGACAGGCAGACAGACAGACAGACAGACAGATAGATAGTCGGTAACGGGAACGGGAACTTATATGACTACTTATATGAATTAAATGAGATGCTCCCCACCAAGGACTGGGCGATGCCGGGCCGGGTCAGACAGACAGACAGACAGAAAGACAGACAGACAGACAGACAGACAGTCGGTAACGGGAACGGGAACTTATATGACTACTTATATGAATTAAATGAGATGCTCCCCACCAAGGACTGGGCGAAGCCGGGCCGGGTCAGCTAGTATATATATATATATATATATATATATATATATATATATATATATATATATATATATATATATATATATATATATATATATATATATATATATATATATCGACGACCCTCAGGAGTATTCACGAAAATTGCATTCGAGAACAGAACGTCGTCGCCCGGAATCGAACCCACAACCTTCGGAGCTCGAGATCAACAGCAATCATTCATCCAAACATAGAGGAAAGATGCATGTAATGTATGAGGTAGATACCGAATGGAAAAACCAGCTTTGTGTGGGGAAAATAGACAAGAAAACCATAGGGAACGACTCTATGGAACGCTTACACAACTATGGATGTTCGTCCATCAAGAATGATGATGACCATTCATTACATCCAGTTTGTCCATCAGGAATGATGAAGACAATAGGATGAAGAATGACTTGCGCGATGAATTTGTTTATAGTGAGGAAGAGCTGCGCAACTTCATCCGGCCTCACTCTCTCGCCTGCATTCCATCTGATTCCAGTGGCAAGAAATGTCAGGACGACTGGAGACGAACGCAGGTGCCGTGGACGTTAGGCTGCCACAGGCCAGTTATCCCTGTACATATTGGCTCTCAAAAACAGATGGTAGCCTAGAGCCTCGTGCAAACGGCCCTTCCGTCAATTCCTTTAATTTTCAACTTTGAGACAATCGTAGAGACAAGCGTATGACTACTGATAGGATCAACCAGGTATCCATCGGATAGACGGACTGACCGCCAGAACAGACCATACACACATGCGGCCAGCGAGGTTCTGCCCACAGATGATATTGCTCGTCTAAGTTGCGAACAAATCTCCTGATCTAAGGCTGAGCCTCATCATTTCACAATGCATATGAACACTGGCAGGATCAACCAGATATCTATTGGACAGACGGACTATTCACTCACACGCAGGCCAAGAGTAGCATCGCTAAGGCGCGCTCTCCCGGTACAAGGTGATGCATGCAAAACCACTGGACACCTACCAACGAGCTTTCAAGCTACGCCGGCAGGACTGACCGAAAGGCTATACCAACTTATTGACTGCAGGCCCACTACTCATCGAGAGAGAGAGAGTGGGCGCTTATCGAGACTTTGTCGAACGGTCGTACAAATTTGCTCTTTTGCCCGCACTAACCACGACTCCAGCTGCACGGTGCGGTTACATTTTCGAAACGCCTGCCTCGCTAACCTGCGTTGGCTAGGAAGATCCCAATTTGAGTCACCTCACACAGCCATCCGAGACAACGAACGCTAGATGTGGGACTGATCTTGCGAACCAGACCAGCCCTATAAGCCTCATAATCTTCATAAAAATATCAAATATTAGAGAGGATTTGGGGGTTACGATCGTCGATGTCTGCTCCAGACAGGCACCGAATAAAACCAGAGCAAGAATGGGCTAGTCTTTTCGCCTGTTAAACATACCATTGCCAGATTATAACGTATATGTCCTCAGTTACAACTTAGCTGTAAGTCTTTTACATGATTCGCAATCAACAACAGCATTGTTTTGGCTGTTTATTATTTATAAGAATACAAAGCATGTTTACGTTCAGCAGTTTGCCAATGCTTTACGAACGACAGACGCCCATACTATTATTTAAAATCAACGCACTAAATCAATTAACTACTTCTAAATCGCATGCAGCTGATTTCAAACCGGGTATCGGGATTGTGAATAGCGTTCGTATCCCTTAGCCACAGACATCCGTCTTTGCTCAATATTTTCGTATTATCCGAAGTCTGTGATTCGTAAATTCCGTACATCATGGCATTGTCTCAAGGTCTATTACATTTTACCTTTTACTTGAGAGTGTAGATTGTCGATAGACATGATCGCTCACACCAAGCAAGAAAACAATTAAACAAGGAATGCTATTGTTTTAAAAACTTCGATATGGTTTGTTCAAAAGAACCCAAGCCAGCCTTAATTACTGACTGTCTTTCTCTACAGCTTACAAAACCATATCAGCCCTCAACCTCCATGCCGTGATAGGTCCTTATGATCCAGAGGTCAGCCTGGCTACGGAGTCTCTCCGGATCCCTTATTTATGTACAACGACTGTGGGACGGCTGCAGAGATTTAACTACACGGTGCAGGTATGACAGACAGACTGTAAGATATGAGAGACTAGCAGTTACGGGTTATAAGTCCTTGTTAATTGGCGTAGACACGGGGCGCCACGCGTTGCCTCTGACGGTGAGAGACACCTACAGGTGTCACTGATAAGCTACCGCCCGCCTCAAGCTGAGCAGCCCTAGGCCAATTGGGTGCTGATCCGCAACAGCCTGCCTGCTTCAATGGGTGCTTGGGGCTAGGACAAAATCTGAATCGCAGGCCGTTAAACCAATGCACCAGGCACTAATAAAAATAAAAATGGAAACTTCAAGCTACGCATGCAACCTGGAACATAAGAACCAAGTGTCCAGGATTTTCCACTGACCTCACGAATACTGACGATGTGAGAAAGACGGTTGTGATTGATGTCGAACTCAATCTTCTTAACATTGATATTACTGCCCTGCAGGAGACTCGCCTCGCTGAGGAAGGGTCATTCAGGGAAAACAAATACATTCTTTTTGGAAGGGTAGAGGGCAGGCAGAAAAAAGGCAATGTGGTGTGGGCTTTGCAGTGAAGAATTCGCCACTGGGATTGATTGAAATTCCAGCTGGAGGTAACGAAAGACTAGTATCCCTGCGCTTGGCAACCTCTTGTAATTTTGCCACCATTATCACTGCATATGCACCGACATTTGCTTCCCCTGATGATGTGAAGGATTCGTTCTACGAGGAGTTAGACTCTGTGATCAAGGCAGTTCCAAAATCCGACTACATTTATATGATCGGTGATTTCAATGCTCATGTTGGCAAGGTCTCGAGTTCATGGCCAGTGTGCCTAGGAAAATACAACATCGGTCGCATGAATGAAAATGGGCAAAGGCTGTTGGAGCATTGCACCAGAACTGACCTATATATTACAAACTCCTTCTTTAAAACAAAAGAGCTGCATAAGGTTACATGGAAACATCCAAGATCCGGCCATTGGCATCAGCTGGACTTCATCATCACACGGAGACAACATCTGAACCAAACATTATTAACTCGAAGTTACCACAGTGCTGATTGTGATATGGATTGCTGCAAGAGTTAGACTGAGACCAAAGAGAATCTAAACATTTTAACACAAATTTAACCCCAGGATTAACGTTATTAACACCCACAATTCTGATAAATGCTTTGAGTTCCAACAGCAACTTGAAAACGCTCTCACTGATACACCAGAAAATTGTATAGCACATGAAATGTTGGGTAAACTTAAGGAAACTCTTTATTAAACAAAGGTAGAGGTTTACGGCACTGTGGATCATAACAGCGAGGACTGGTTTGTGGCAAACAGCCAGACACTGCAGCCCTTGATTGATAAAAAGAAGATAGCTCTCTTAAGAAACAAGAAAAGAACAACGCGTAAAATTATCAGTGAGCCTAAGCAAGCTAGGAAGGATGTACAAAAGGCTGCCAGGCAGTGTGCAAATGACTATTGGATCACGTTATGTGAGACACTTCAAAATTCAACTGATAAGGGAAACATGAGAAACATGTATGAAGGGATAAAGAAAACGTGTGGTCCAATGATCAAAAGAAGTGCACAACTGAAAACCTTGACTGGAGAAATCATCACTGATAAGAAACAGCAGATGGATAGATGGGTATAGCACTATTTGGAGCTTTACTCAAGTGAGACCAAACTAGCGGATGATGCCCTCAACGCCATAGAGCATCTACCAACTCTTGACCACCTGGACACACTTCCCACCATAACAGAAGTTAAGTGTGCTATAAATGAACTTGCATCTGGCAAGGCTCCAGGTAAGGATGGGATTCCAATAGAGGTTATCAGGAGTTGGCAAGACACACTCACTCTACAGATCCACCAGCTAATAGAGCTATGCTGGCGAGAAGGACAAGTCCCACAGGATTTCAAAGATTCAAGCATCATAACACTGTACAAGAACAAGGGCGATCGGAGCGACTGTAACAACTATAGGGGTATCTCACTTCTGTGTATTGTTGGGAAAGTATTTGCCAGAATTGTTCTGCGCAGACTTCAAGTCCTGGAAGATCAAGTCTACCCCGAATCACAGTGTGGCTTTCGACAGAACCGGTCTACCATTGATATGATATTCTCATTGCGACAAATGCAAGAAGAATGCCGTGAACAGAATCAACCACTGTTTATTGCCTTCATCGACCTCACAAAGGCATTTGATTTGGTCAGTCGTGAGGGTCTGTTCAAGGCACTAAAGAAGATTGGCTGTCCACCAACTCTTCTGTCCATTGTGGAATCGCTGCACATAGGCATGAAGGGTATAATCAAGTTTGATGGTGCAACTTCAGAAGAGTTTGAAATCAAGAGTGGCGTTTAGCAAGGTTGTGTACTAGCTCCCACCCTCTTTGGAATATACTTTTCACTTCTACTGAAATATGCCTTTCGTGATCAGGATGGTGGTATATACATTCACTCACGCTCAGATGGCGGCCTCTACAATGCTCAGAGATTGAAGGCCAAGACCAAAATTAGGAGGGTACTGATCAGAGAGTTGCTTTTTGCAGATGATGCTGCAATTACGACCCACTCTGAGGAAGAATTACAACGTCTACTATCTGCATTCTCCAATGCTTGTTCTGAATTTGGTTTAACAATTAGCAAAAAGAAGACACAGATTATGTCACAAGGTGCACATGGGGTACCATCAATCTTTATTGACGACGCCGAACTGGAGATAGTAGACCATTTTACATATCTAGGATCAGAGGTAAATAGCAAATTATCCCTAGATCAGGAAATCAACATCAGGATTGGTAAGGCAGCAACAACAATGAACAGGTTAAGAAAAAGAGTCTGGGAGAACAGGAAGCTTACTGCCAAAACAAAAGTCCTTGTCTATCAAGTCTGTGTCCTTAGTACTCTTCTTTATGGCAGTGAAGCCTGGACAACTTACTCACACCAAGAGAAACGTTTAAACAGCTTTCATATGCGGTGTCTGCGAAGAATACTTGGTATTAAGTGGCAAGACAAAATCACAAATACTGAAGTATTGGAAAGATCAGGTTGTGTGACTGTATATTCCATGCTCAGTCTTCGTAGACTTAGATGGATAGGACACGTTAGGAGGATGGATGATGGTAGAATACTAAAGGACATCTTTTTTTGTGTGGTGAATTACAGGTGGGTAGGAGATCTCAGGGTCTGCCTCTACTGGGATTCAAAGATGTGTGTAAGCGGAACATGATTGATACAGGCATTGATAATGCACATTGGGAGCAAGTCGCCGCTAAACGTGTTGCATGGAGGGCAAATATCAGAAATGGAATAAAGACAAAGGAGAATATTATTTCAGATAAGTCACACACCGAGCGCGTGAGATGTAAGATGATGCATGATGATGAAAATGACCATGTGTTCAGATGCATCCACTGTGGACGAACATTTACAGCGCGAATTGGCCTTAACAGTCACATTCTCCACCGCCATGGGTTGTAGTTATTAAGCCTTTTTGAAACACAATGTAACAAACTATCGTATGTCAAGACGGAAAGGTGCCAATAAACTATGACAGACTGACTGTAAGGTATGACAGACTGACTGTAAAGGTGTAACAGACTGACCGTAAAGGTATGACAGACTGATTATAAGATATGACAGCTGACTGTATGGTATGACAGACTGACTATAAGGTATGACAGTCTGACTTTAAGGTATGCAGACTGATTATAAGGTTATACACACTGACTGTAAAGTATGACTTGTGTTCAAAATGTTGGAAGAACAGACCACATTGCATAACCATTTTAAATTAATTCAGTTCTTCTAGTGCAGCGGCGGGGAACATCTGGCCTGCGGGCCTTTTAAGGCCCGTGAAATCAATTGATCTGGTCCTGCCAAGGCAACCACAGGCAGGACTCAGCCGGCGTCTCTGCTTTCTGCTTTCAAATGTGAATTCATCTGAAATTAAATTAAGGCCATGGAAAGCAACTGGTAAAGAACAACACTGTGTATTTTCCATCACTGGAAGGACATAAGCCTTCAATGACATTTGAATATGTTGGTGAATGTGCGAAACTAATTGATGGATGTAATGACGTGAAAGGACGTGAAAACTTTCTTTTAATGGACCACATCTTTGCTTCACTTTTCAATGTGGAGCCAGCAGACATGCCTGATAACCTTCAACAAGAAATCATTCTTCTGCAAAGTGATAAAGAGCTGAAATTTGGGTACAGCAGCCTCCCATTGCTTGAACTAAATAAACGTGGTATAAGTAATGGTAAATTTCCCATTTTGAGGAGACCTGCAGTCAAATATGCATTTGTGTTCGGAACAACTTATTGTTGCTGGCAAAGCTTAACATCGCAAAATGTCGACTGCATTCCATGTTGGCCGACGAAAACCTGGAAAAAGCAGTAGCAATATCAACAAATCAGCTAGCATCACCGCCTCACCAAACAGAAGCAGTTCTAGCTCTCTCTCTCTCTCTCTCTCTCTCTCTCTCTCTCTCTCTCTCTCTCTCTCTCTCTCTCTCTCTCTCTCTCTCTCTCTCTCTCTCTCTCCCTTTCTACAGATAGAAGAAGATAGAGGGGGAGAGAGCGCGAGAGAAAGACACATATATATATATATATATATATATATATATATATATATATATATATATATATATATATATATATATATATATACATAAGAGTGTTGAGGGGGTACATAGAGCCTGTTCTTTTGTATGGACGTGAATATTGGACTTTGTGCAGTCAACCTGAAAAACATTTGATGGCTACAGAAATATGGTTTCTGAGGAAAATGCAAAGAGTACCATGGACAGATAGAAAAACCAATAACCAAGTACTACAGGAGACAAATGAAAATCGTAGACTGATTAGAGAAATTAGACGAAGACAGTCACCATTTTTTGGACATGTTATGAGAAGAAATGGATTGGAGAACTTATTGACAACTGGCAAGATCGAGGGGAACAGACCAAGAGGAAGACCGAGAGGAAAATACCTGGATGGCTTGGCCACGTGGCATAGACGAGACAGGAACACTGAGCTGATCCACGACTCTGGTGATCGAGTGAAATGGCGAGTCATGACCGCCCAAGCTTTCCGGCATGGCACATGATATATATTATATATATATATATATATATATATATATATATATATATATATATATATATATATATATATATATATATATATATATATATATATATATATATATGTGTGTGTGTGTGTGTGTGTGTGTGCTAACTGGTATAGCATCCGATGGTTTATGTGGTAAATATCATAGGATTCGATGAGTTATGTGGTAAATATCATAGCATTCGATGGGTTATGTGGTAAATATCATAGCATTCGATGGGTTATGTAGTAAATATCATAGCATTCGATGGGTTATGTGGTAAATATCATTGCATTCGATGTGCTATATGGTAAATATCATAGGATTCGATGAGTTATGTGGTAAATATCATAGCATTCGATGGGTTATGTGGTAAATATCATAGCATTCGATGGGTTATGTGGTAAATGTCATAGAATTCGATGGATTATGTGGTAAATATCATAGCATTCGATGGGTTATGTGGTAAATATCATAGCATTCGATGGGTTATGTGGTAAATATCATTGCATTCGATGTGCTATATGGTAAATATCATAGGATTCGATGAGTTATGTGGTAAATATCATAGCATTCGATGGGTTATGTGGTAAATATCATAGCATTCGATGGGTTATGTGGTAAATGTCATAGCATTCGATGGATTATGTGGTAAATATCATAGCATTCGATGGATTATGTGGTAAATATCACGCCGGCCGCCTCTACTTCCCAGGACATTTCCTGGTACCAAGATTAGGCCGGGTTGACACAGAAGCTCAGGTCAGGTTTTACAATTACTTAATATGATTTCCTTAAGCAAGAATACTTTAACCAGTAAATAATTTATGCTTCCACTCCACTGACCCCAGGCTAAATGCGGGCTATAGAAGAAAGTCTACGTGCGGGAAGATCTCATACATTTGTATTACATTTCAACAGGTTATCCCCGAAATGAGGCACTCTTGTGATGCCATGCTGGATGTAGCGCAGGCTTACATGTGGTCCAAGATCAGCGTGTTTTACGATGATGATGTTGGTAAGTCAGGGTAAATGTAATCTAGCACGATGTTGATATTGGTAAATTAGGGTGTATGTAATCTAGTATGGTGAAGCTGTTGGTAAGTCAGTGTGTACGTAATCTGGTACGATGCTGCTGTTGTAAGTCAGTGTGTGTATAATCTGGTACAATGGTGATGTTGTATGTATTCTGGTAGGATGGTGATGTTGGTAAATTAGGGTGTATGTAATCTAGTATGATGAAGATGTTGATAAGTCAGTGTGTATATATATATCCGAGGGCGAGTCAATAAGTAAGTCACACAGTTCTGTGGGATGGCAGGTAAATGTAATTGGTGTTTTCTACAGGTGTCATTAGGTAACAGCAACATCGAACTTTATATTCCCATTCGTCAGGTGACACTAGGTGTCTCATGCGCATGCGAAGCGCATAAATAAAATGGCGTCTGTATTTACGGAGTGTACAACCAAAGCGCAACGTGCTGTTGTGCGTGTTTTGTGAGCAAAACACTTGCTTGCAAAGGACATTCCTAAGGAAATACGTCCTGTTTATGCTAACAAATGCTTGTCCAGTAAAGCGGAGCATAGCTGGGTAGAAAAAAGTTTCTCAATGACGCTCTAACATCGTTGATGAAATCAGATCTGGTCCGATCTGTTGAGATTGCAACAGAAGGATTCGTGCAGCGGATGGAGGAGATGATTAGAGATGACAGAGGAGTAACGATAGACTGTAGCATCTGCAATAGGGTTCTCACATAGTTCAGCATACAGCATAATGCATGATCGATTGAAATTTAAGAAAGTTGTGCTCAAGGTGGATACCCAGACAATGCCAGACCACATACGGCTCGATTAACTCAGGAGAAAAATTAACCAGCTAAGGTGGGAAGTTCTGGAACATCCACCATACAGCCCTGACTTAGTCCCTAGCTATTTCCACCTGTTTGGTCCACTGAAAACCCACCTTGTCGGGAGACATTTCGCGAATGACGCCGAAGTTGAATGTGAAGTGAAAACGTGGTTTAGAAATCAGAGCACGCAGCTCTATGCAGCCAGTTTGGGAGGACTGATAAAACGATGGGATAAGTGCATCAATGTTGTTGATAAATAAATGGACAATGTATGTATAAAAATAAACTGATTTCAAGTTGTTATCGTATTTAGTTATTTTTCTACAGCCATTTGTGACGTGCTTATTGACTCTCCCTCGTAATATGGTACGATGGTGATGTTGATCGGTGCGTATGTAATCTGGTAGGATGCTGGTGTTGGTAAGTGAGTGTATATATAATCTGGTACGATGGTGATGTTGGTAAATCAGTGTGAATGTAATCTAGTATGTTGAAGCTGTTGGTAAGTCAGTGTGTATGTACTATAGTACGATAATGATGTTGGTAAGTCAGTGTGCATGTGAAGTACTCTAAACAATATTATTCTCCTGTTGTCGTTCTCTGCGTGCATTCTGTTAGTCTCTCCCTTCCTCTCAACATTTCCTCAACGAAAACACAAGAAAAATATTCTATACTTCCCATATATTGATTATTGCTCCACAATCTGGGATGGATGCTCCAAATCAATAACAAAACGCCTTTATTCACCCCAGAAAAGGGCAGTGTGTTTAATCAATGGTGATAGCTTACAGACAATTCTAACCTATGAACGTCTTCAGTTACTGCCACTCCACAAACGCCTACTTTTAAATAAGGCTAAAGTAATTCACAAAATCCTATTTCAAAATGCTCCAAAGCTACCTTTGGCCATTGTTCAAATATAATGCAAGACATATCGAACGGCTAAATATACTTCATGTCTCTAAACCTAGGATAGACTTATATAAAACAAGCTTAGCATACTCTGCCACTCAGTTGTGGAACAATCTTCCACAAGAGATCAAAGCCACCACCATCATTGTACATACAGTCGCAACCTGTTTGAATACTACCTCAGTACAGACTACATGCCCCCCCCCCTAAAAATAATAATGGTAAATTATCTCAAACGACAATTAGTTAATAAACATTCCCATATGTATGGCACGTTACATCTTCCTTAGTTATTTATCATGTCCATGGTAAAGATTGCCTCAGTGAGTCATGTATTATTGATTATTTTTCATGCGTATTAATGCTTATTGTTCTTTTATTGTCTAAGATTAGCTTTATAAGTGATGTTGAATGAAATAATGTATGAGAGGAATTAGAGAAGAAGGGCAGAATGTCAGACGGGCCTTCGTTCCCAATTCTTAACCCTTTGAAAATAAAGATTGTTTGATCGTTCGTTAGTTCGTTTGTTCTTTCTTTCATTGTGTCACCATTGTTGGTAATCAATTACCCAAGATATTCAAAATTTTCCACCACCTCCAATTTTTCCTTATTAACATATATTTCCTTCTCCATAGTAGTTTTGTCTGTTTGCATTATCTTTGTTTTCGCTATGTTAAGATAGATATAAGTTATGATTTTCATTATTCAATTGAGTAGAGGCTATTAGGTTTTCTATACCATTCTGTATTGTGGTTAGCAATACTGTATCATCAGCATACCGAATCTCTGGTATGTCATGATCACTGATATTTAGGGCATCATATAGCTCTCTGTTTATGTCATCTCTGACACTTCTCAGTATATTTTCGGCGTACAGGTTAAACAAATAAGTGGACAGCACACAGTCCTGACGGACTCCTTGCTTGATGTCAAACCAATCTGATGTCTGGCCATCTATTCTAACCTCTACTTGTTGGTCTAGATAGAGCATTTTTATGAGTTGTACTACATGTGATGGACAGCCCATATTCCTCATAATTTCCCAAAGTTTCTGATGTTGTACACAGTCAAATGCCTTTGAATAATCCACAAAATATGAGAATATGCTTACATTAAATTCTCTACACTTCTCTATTATTAAACGCATGTTGAGTATGTGATCTCTTGTCCCTCTTCCTTGTCTAAATCTAGCTTGAGTCACGTTAATTTCTTCTTTCATTTTCTTACGAAGTCTTCCCATAATGATTGTTAGTAGAATTTTACTTACATGACTGATCAGGGCAACAGTTCTATAATTGATGTATAATTTCAGGTTGCCCTTTTTGGGTACTTGAATGAAGATAGTTCTCTTCCAATCTTATGGCCATATACCATATTTCAATTTCTTTTTACATAATGCGTGATATAATTTTATGCTTTCTTCTCTCGCTTTAATTAGTTCAGCTGGTATCTCATCACATCCAGATGATTTACCATTCTTCGGGTTCTTATTGCCCACACAGGTAATTGATAAAGCTAATCCACACGCAGGGGTTAGCAGCTTTCTCCGTAACCCCGAATACTCTCGTGATTGACGTGAGCGCACAAGAATTGGAAGCGGTTCGAATAGCGCCAGTAACTTATGAGAGTATGGAGCCGGTCGCTCAGAAAGCAATGGCAAACTACTGAGCGTAATCTTGCCAAGAAATCAACAATCAGCTGAAAGATGCTGATGTTGACAGCGATGTCCTGTAAAGGATATGCAAAACATGTATAAATCAGCACGCAAAAATCAGTCCAGCGCATTAGAAGTAGTTGCATGTGTATAGACAACGTCTGAGTTCAAGGCGAAGGAAAGCACATACACCCAACATAGGAATCTCCTGTTATTACTTATTGTAGTAAACGCGTGTATTCCATCTGCAGTTCAAACGTATTATTAATATTTACATTACTCCGGCTAGTCAATGTTGATCCATCCCGTGTTCTGATATAACGCTTCGCTTCCAACATTGCGTTGCACAATTCCTGATTGGTTTAAACAGAGGTCAGACAGTGCTATTTGTTTCATGGTAGTAGGGCCTATCGCAGTGTCCACTTGTCTTTGGATTTCTACAACGTTATACATCTTGGCCGGCTCTGTGGTGAAGGAGTTACAGACACAGTTCGTAATCCCGCATATCGCGTCTGAAACACAACTTCGGACGTTTTAGTAGCAGACAGTCCAGTGTTGTTTTTAAGAAATTGTATGAGTTCGGATCGTTCAGACAGCCATGGCAAATTACTGAAAGTAAACTTGCCAAGAAATCAAAAACAGCTAAAAACATGATGGGATTGACTGCGACGTCCTGTAAAGTATATGCGACTAAGTAACTATAAACCTTGAATAGATTCAATGGTTGGTATAAAGCCTCGGATTTTGACACTGTGACGATCTTCGGAAACTACTGAACTAACATTGCCTAGTACATCCCAACATCGGTCAATACTGGGATTGATTGTAATGTTTGTAAAGGAAATGAAACTAACAACAGCCTCAGATATTTTACCATGTTAGAGGCGGTGCATTCTGAAAACGGTTTGTCCGATCATAACGGCTCTGGGGACAATCCAGATTGAAACATTGGGTCTTCTTCTTCCTTTGCCCTCTATTTCCCAGTTGGACATGCACACTCAACCAACTCACTCCAAGCTACCTCACCTTCTCCCCACATAATTGTTGCTGTCCCATGCAGATCTGTCCATGTCCTTCTCATATTATTAATTTCTGTTTCTGCTTCTCTTCTCCTTGGATTTTTAGGTTTTTCAATATTTCTGTTTCCGCTTCTCTTCACCATGGTTTTGTTGGTTTTTCTATATTTCTTTTGCCTTGTGGGTTCCAGTCTAAGGTTTTTCTAGTTATACTATTCTCGGGTTTCCTCAATGTATGGCCTATCCAGCCCTAGCGTCTTTTCCTTATTTGTGTGTGTGTGTGTGTTTTCATCTTTCACATTATCATTTTGTATGCAACTTAATATAATCATGTATAATATGAACACATGCACATTACTGTAGAGTGAGTGAGAGTTTTAGTGAGTGTGAGGGAGAGAGAGTGTGTGTGTGTGAGAGAAAGAAATGAGAGAGAGAGAGAGAGAGAGAGAGAGAGAGAGAGAGAGAGAGAGAGAGAGAGAGAGAGAGAGAGAGAGTTGAACTGCATACTAATTGTTACGTTACACAATGTATATGTACAATTATTCTCCATTTTTTACAATTGTTGCGAAAATGCTCACGACAATCGTCAGTGTATGTGTGTGTAAAGTGTGGGAGTTTGTTCATACTAGTTTCAGTGATTACGTGAGGCATCATGTAAGTGTCTAGATGTGAGGATGAGTGTGTGGGTGTGTATGTGAGGGATATGTGTGTGGGGGATGTGTGTGTGGGGGAAGTATGTGTGGAGGCTGTGAGTGGGGGATATATGTTGGTGGGTGGGGATGTGTGGGTGGGTGAAGAGATGTGTGGTGGGTGGGAGATGTGTGTGTGCGTGGGGGATATTTGGGTGGATGGTTGAAAGTGTATGGGTGTTGGTGGGTGGGGGGTTGTGTTGGTGGGGAATGTGTATGAGGGTGGGTGAGGATGTGTGGGTGAATGGGTGTGTGGGCGTGTGTGTGGATTGAGAGGTGGGTGTGGATGGGTGTGGGGATGTGAGTGTGGTTTGGGATGTCTGTGTGATGGAGGTGTGTGTGGGTGGGTGGAGGATGTATGTGTGGGTAGTGAGGGTGTTTGTAGGTGAGGGATGTATGGGTGGGTGGAAGATGGGTGGGGAGATGTGTGTGTGGGGTGAGGTATGTGTGGGTGGGAATGTGAATGGGGGATGTGTGTGGAAGACGTGCGTGTGGGTTGGAGATGTGTATATGGGTGGGGTTTTGTGTGGGAGGAGAGATTTGTGTGGGTGGGTTGGGGAGGTGTGATTGGGTTTTATATATGCGTGTTGGTAAAGGATTATGTGAGGGTGGGGGACGTGTGTTTGGCTGGGTGTTTGGGGTGTGTGAGTGTTGGTGGGTAGATGGGAGATGTATGTGTTGATGGGTGGGTGGGGATGTGTGGGTGTGAGTGGTTGAGGAATGAATACGTGAGTGAATGGATGCTGTGGGGGATGAGTGTATGGGTGGGGGTTGTGTGTGTGGGTGAGAAAATTGTGTGGGTGGTATATGTGGGTTGTGGGGTGTGTGTGGGTGGGAGGTGTGTGTTTGTGGATGAGGGATGTGTTGTTAGGTAGGGATGTGTGTGTGGGGATGTATGTATGGGTGCGGAGATGTGTGTGTGGGTGCGGAGATATATGTGTAGGTAGAGGTGTGTGTGGGTGGTGGATGTGTGGTTAAGGGATGTGTAGTTAAGGTATGTGTGATTGGGGGATGAGTGGCTGGGGGTGGGGGTGGGTGGACGATGTGTGGATGGGCGAGTGTGTGTAGGTTGGGGGTGGGTGGGGAATGTGTGGGTGGGTGAGGGGGGATTGTGTGGGTGGGGATGTGTGTAAGTGGGAGAAATGTTAATGCAGTTCTATGCAGCCGGTTTGGGAGAACTGATTACACGTTGGGATACGTGCATCAATGTTGGTGGAAATTATGCTGTGAAATAAAGGGACATTGTATGCATAAAAATAAACTGGTTTCAAGTTGTTATCATATTTAATTATTTTTCTACAGCCATTTGTGACTTACTTATTAACTTACCCTCGTATGCATTGTTTATGATTACAACATTCATTTGACAATGTTTTTTTTTTTCTATGTGAATGTTTCATGCGCTACTGATGAACGAAAGACGAGTGGTTGGAAGGGTCGAATGTAAGACGGGCATGCGTGCCCAATATGTTACCCTTTGAAGATCAAGTTTGTTAGTTCGTTCGTTCTTTCGCTTTCACTCTCTCTGTCTCTCTGTCTCTCTCTCTCTCTCTCTCTCTCTCTCTCTCTCTCTCTCTCTCTCTCTCTCTCTCTCTCTCTCTCCCTGTGTTAGTTAGTTAGTTAGTCGACAGATCATCCTCGTTGCACATCGAACCATTCAGTCCATAAGTGCTCGGATCCCTCCTCAGCAAATCCCGCAGCGTGTAGCTGCTAACGACGCCAGTTCTGTGTTGGTTTATCAATCTTCTTTGGCTTCCTGCGTAGTGTTCTTGTTTGGCCACCCCTCTTTTAATTTGCTGCTCCCGCAGTCTGGCCATTGTTGTAGATTCACAGTCATCACTTGGTTCTCGCAAAAGTCTCACTTCTCGTAGAGCATTCAGAATGTCAGCCTGGTCCATGGCGCGTCCGCCCTCCACAGTAGCCTCACCTGCGAGCTTGTCAGCCCGCTCATTTTCTTGTACTCCCGCATGACCTGGCACGAAGATGAAACTAATCTTTGCCAGCCGAGACCGCTTCAGAGGCAGCAACCATTCTCTTCGGATCGACCCCGCCTCTATCCTCTTGATCATGTTCATTGAGTCGCTAAGGAAACAAGCCCTAGTGAATGTCTGTGTCTCGAGCCATGTTATTGCTTTACTTACTGCCATGACTTCCATGGTCAGGCTACTTGTGGTTTCAGTGAAAGCACCAGAGTCCTCCTTCACAATTCTCCCTCCGGCCCGAGCTGTAAAGGCCCATGAGCTTCTCATATGTCGGACGACCGACCCATCTGTGTAGATGACCGCGTCACCGTCTAGCGAATTCTCGAAAATCAACGCTTGTACTTCAGCCTCAACAGCAGCCGGATTTTCTTGTCTGCATTTTCTATCTAGTTGGATGCAAACTGAAAAGGATGTGCAGAAGTCTGTTGGCACTTGCACCCACTCCTCGCCAGGTTCTAAGTCCTCAAGTGAACACACCTGTTGAAGAATGTCTTCGGCTTGACCCATCCACGACCGTCCTCTTTTTAACCTGCTGCCCTTCACCTTCCTAATTTCACTATGCAGTAGATGTTGTGTGTTTGCGTTAATTCTGAGGTAGGCGCGTGCCCTGCAAACTTGTATTCTCTCTTCAATGGTTGGAAAATCAAGAAGGTAGCGCATCGCCCTGCATGCTGTATCTCTTGTACATCCAAGAATAATGCGCATAGCTTCATTCTGTATCCTTTCCATCCTTTCTATCTGCTTATGGCTGAGAGTCAGGATTGCCATTGCGTACTCCAAAACAGATATGACCAGCCCCTCGTACAGAAGACATAGATGGCGCTGCTCACAGTTTGCTGCCGCCATCACCCGCATCGCTGCCAAACCCCGCTTGGCCTTTGTTATCACCTGGTCTATGTGCACACCTGTGTGTGTGTGTGCGCGCGCATGTGTGTGTGTGTGTGTGTGTGACAGTTATTCTTTAAGAACAATGAATATGATAGTCAATATTTTGCAACCTTCAACAGGTCCACTTTTTAACTAGTGACTAGCAGTCTTTCCTTGTGCTATCTTCTTACGGGGTAAATCTAGTAGGACCAACTTGATAGGTGCCACTAAGTCTTCAAGTTTGCTTTTCCTTATCACACAGCCACAAATCGTTACTGTCTGTATTTAGTTTCTCCAATCAATTATCAATTTGCTGTTTTCATCTGCTTCTTTAAGGATAGCCTCATGTTTGCCCATTTGTGGAACCTTTGGGGACATAGCAGCACAACTGCTAGCGTAATTGCCTAACGGCCGGATGATCATATATGCCAATCTTCGGCGAGGCGGGAATTTTTCTGTTTTTATCATTGGCCTGACCTCCCAAGTCGACCCCGCCTAAATTGGGTATCAGGAATCTTTCTAGGAAATAAAGGCGACAGGCGTGATGTTAACCACTTTACAATCGACTGCCAGTGTGTCTAAAACTATGAGGCTAATACCAAATACCCAATATGCCTAATGACGTGAGAAATGGTCCTTTATTTTACTTGCATCATGGAATCCTGCCATATCTCCAGACACCCATTTCTGTTGCTTTTTGAAATCTCACAAACATACAGTTGTACCAGCTGGGAAGAGCACTTTAACACACATACAATAGTATCAGCTGTGAAGAGCACTTGAACACACATACAATAGTATCAGCTGTGAAGAGCACTTTAATTCACTTGTTCCATTGCACACAAGATGTAAACACCATATTGTAGCAGGTCCTTTACGTCGGCCTCATCAAGTCGTGACGAAAAGCCACTTCATCTCTGGCCATTTCTCCAGCCTCATGAACCCTGGCGCCCAAGGTGTCAGCAATGTTCTGTTTCCCCACACCAGACTGGTTAAATCTCTTCTTCCAAGAACCGTGGCTCCCATCATTGTTCTCTAAAAGACACTGTGACGTTCAATTGACCAACGTATTTTAATTTCCGAGATCTGATCTTTTTATGAGCCAACTTTCTTCAGTGATAAAACTTCGCCGCGGAGCGAGCACGACAGGAGGCTTATCATCGTCAGAAGGGGCATTCCTTCCCGGAATGTTTCGGCCTTTTTTTTTTTTTTTTTTAAAGAATTTGTAACCCTTAGTTCTTGTAGAATATCCATATTTTCTTCTTCATATTCCACAATATTCTAAGAATTCTGTTATCTCATAAGCCCCAATATGCAGTCTTTAAAGATACTGACTTTATTAATGACTTCAGATGTATGTGTTCATTCCAGGAATACAGGTGTTGGAGAAGCTTATGACCAACCATACCATTTCTGTCCGTGCCTGGAGACTGCCAGAGAAAGCTACCGTGAAGAACATTCGCGACTCACTTGTGGACATGAGGAAAGTCCTGGTGGAGAAGTGCGTGGTGCTGTGTAACAAGGACAACATTAGACTCATCATGGAGGAGGTACGGTGTAGCTGAAATGAACAGCACTATGTTGTGTGGATATAATGTACTGTTGTGTTTTATTCACAGTTATTCAAACCTTTACTAATAGGGGGCACGTCCACCTTTTCCTTGTCTATAGGTAATAGTACTTAAACTTCAGACGGATTTGTCCTTCTCATCTCCCCCCCCCCCCTTCATCCTCCTTCTTCTTCTCCTCCTCTTCTTCTTTTTTATCCTCTTTCTCCTCCTCTTCCTCCTCCTTCTTCGTTTTAGTCTTCGTCTTATCTTCCTCCTACTCTTCTTCTTCCTCCCCATCTTCCTCCTCCTCACCTGGTTCTGGACTGGCGACCTGAGCGATCCACCCAGTCTAAAAAATAATAAGCTTAATAAACTCGGTCTCGTAAACCTAGTCTAATACACCCAGTTCAATAAACTTATGATTAGTACAATCAGTGTAATATAATAAGTCTAATAGAATCAGTGTAATAAACTCAGTCTAATACAATCAGCGTAATAAACTCCTAATACACCCAGTCTAATAGAATTAGTGTAATAGCATTAGTATAAAAGACAGAGTTTAATACAATCAGTGTAATAAAATTAGTCTAATAAACCGAGTCTAATGCAATCAGTTTAATAAACTTAGACTAATACACCGAGTCTAATACAATCAGTGTAATAAAATTAATTCAATACACCCAGTATAATACACCGAGTCTAATACACCTAGTCTAACACACCGAGTCTAATACACCAGTTTAACACACCGTGTCTAATACAATCAGTGTATTAAAATAAGTCTAATACACCTAGTCTTTAAAAAAAAAAGTCCTGTCTAATACACACAGTATAAGAACCAAAATAAAAGTCGTGTATGGAAGATTTTTCTGGACAGTAAAACACGGCCGGCATATTACTGATTCATGTCACTCCTCGTTCGCCATTTTACCCCTGGAAATGATGCCACAACATGATATTCCTAATATGCTTGTGCCATAACCATGTAACATTCTGCAGCACGACGCTCTCGTCACGACCACATGAAAGCTGCTTGATCCATCTCTTGTTCTCCTGTTTATGGATACACAATCTGTGAACATTATTTGTTTAAATTGTTGACATAAATTTCACGCATTTTAGGGTAAAATCATCATCATCATCATGTGCCAGGGAGATAAGCATAGGCGATCATGCTTCGCCATCTCACACGATCACCAGAGTCGTGGATCAGCTCTGGTTTATTTTTTGTTCCTCGATTGTGCTATGATCAAGATATTTATATCTCTGCCTTCTTTTTGTTATTGTTTCCTCTATCGTACCAGTTGTCGCCAAGGTCTCCAGTTTATTTCTTCTCATAAGGTGCGCAAACAATCTTGACGGTCAACGTGTAATTTCCTTAATCAGTTTCCGGTTTTCACTTGTTTCTTGTAGGACTTGCTCAGTGATTATTCTATCTGTCCATGGTATTATTTGCATTTTCCTCAGAAACCACAATTTCACTGCCGTTAGATGTTTTTCAGCTTGTTTGCTCAATGCCCGCGTAAAATACGTTACGTAAAATGAATCGCAAGACATATTTCATAATGTACATGATAGTTTTTAGAGCATACGGTACTGTATGAAGCCCATACATTTTCAGAGGAGCGTAACTTTGAACTTCCATTAGATGTATATTACAATGGAATTATTGTGGGGAAAAATTCGTGAAACTCCAAAATATGGTAGATGTACGGATATCTTTCTCGAGAAGATAATGTTTGGAGTCTTTATCGTTCCATTTCAACCCCAGAGAAGAGAACAGCGAACGGTTTGAATTTAAGTAAAAGGGCATTTCGACGTTGGGTTAAAAAACCTGGAATATCATCTACACCAGTGTTTCCCAACGTGGGGCCCACGCCCCACAGGGGGGCAATTCGATTGTTAAGGGGGGCAATTCGAAAATGGAAGAAATCGGCTGGATATAACAAAACGGGGAGACTTGAGACTGAAGTTAACTAAATTAGAACCTGACATAAAATCTCTTTGCAGCAAGCATCAAGCGCAAGGATCTCACTAAATTAAATAATTACTAATAATTAAAATAATATAGAAAAATCTTTCATTAAAATTATTTTGTACTTGAATTTCAGTTCTCCATTATATGTTTTGAAAATTTACTTACTGTGTTTGCTCAATAATTTCCTAGTGATTTCTTCCTAAAACCTATCGGTCCTTTGGCTAGGATCGGGTGCATTTGCTGTTCTCCTCCCAGTAGTGCGCCTGGTCTGGTCGGGGGCCAGGATGATCAAATAAAAACACATCACATATATTCACCTTAGATCTGGGCCTGGTGGACCACTGTGGGCAATAGCTCACAGTGAGACTAAGGGTCCACACAAAAAAAGGGGTAGGCGGGGGAACCAGCTTGTCTGGGGTAACAGCCAAACCAAAAAAACAAACACAAAACAATGCACCCAACACAACCGACACACAGGGGAGCGGGACCTGGGGGGGGGGGGGGCCTCTGGCCCCTCTGGGAACCCTGAGCCCTTCTAAAACTAAAATCAAATTTCTTTAGTGAACTTTTCAATTTTTGAATATTAAAAATGATGCATTTGTTGGTGGGGCATAATAATTTTAGAAAGGTGGGGCATAGCACAAAAAAGGTTGGGAAACACTGATCTACACAGGAAACAAACAACTAGGAAGAGAGCCACTTGTAGATAGCTTACACAGAGTGGTTATCCGACTAGAAATTTGGTAAATGTTTGATTCTAAAGGTGCAAAGATATTAAGGAAATTGAACATCTGGCTAAGAATGAATAATTGGATGATGTATCAAAACGCACGCTGTGGAAAATATACTCGTAAAAGAGCACTGTCTTCACCTTTCTAAAGTACATTGGCGGAATAAATATATTTTTTTCAGACAAACGGCATATTGTAGCCATGGAAAACAAGTACATTATGTATTTTAATGACTGTGCATGTTTGAAAATATTGCCGGTCAAAGTTTTGTATTTACCTATTATGTTGCATGAGCTGTACAGAGAGTGAATACAAAACTTGAACCGGCAATATTTTCAAACACTGCACAGTCGTTAAAAATACACCCTATATTTACTTGAAGTAAGAGAAAAATGTAGAGACAATTATGTTCCTGAATATATGGATGAAACATGGGGTGTTACACGGTGACGAACGGCCATGTGTTTAGAGAGTTAATCAAGAAAACTGCTCTTACATCTGTTGAGAGAACGTGTCTAAATTTGTAGTCTAAATAAAACAAAACCACATGCCGCTTAAAGAAAAATACTTGCTTGCATAATTGCGAATTATAAAATCGCAGCCGCGTGAAAAATATAACGATATCTGCAAATATTCATTGTAATATTTGCAATGGTTCGGTAGATAATAAATGATGTTTGAAGTCGCTATAGGGGTGTACAGACGTTTGACTGAATTTGACATTTAATAGAGAGAATAAATATTACTTGACTTTGCGATTGTGTGTGTGGGTGTGCGTGTGGGTGTGTGTGTGGGTGTGTGTGGGTGTGTGTGTGTGTGGGTGTGCGTATGTGGGTGTGTGTGGATGTGTGTGTATGGGTGTGTGTGGGTGGGTGTGCGTACGTGCATGCGTGCGTGCATGCGTGTGTGTGTGTGTGTGTGTGTGTGTGTGTGTGTGCGTGCGTGCGTGCTTGTGTGTGTGGAGAAATTATGTTGTAACTGTTTTTCCATTCATGACTTGGTTCTGGTTGAAAATACTTGCAGGCAAGAAACCTGGCAATGCTGTCTACACCTCCATATGGTTGGATATTCTATGACCCAGTAAGTTGGACATTGTAGAATGCAAACAACCCCTAACTATGCACAAGAAAGAATGAGTGACTACTTTAATATCATCAAGTTAAAGTACTCAAATACGCAAGTCTAGAGGGTCGGCTTCATTCCATCAGGTTTCACCCCATGTGGCTCAGCCTTCCTTCTCAGAACAGCAAGGTGGCGATGTGATCAAACCGTCTGCCTCGTGATATAAGGGCGGTGGATTCGTTTTCAGACTCCGTTGTTCTGACCAGGAGTGTGCATATTTCTTGTGGCCCTTTGAGGGAGGGGAGTCACCATTAGACCTATGGAGTTCGTGCTTTGTGCGATGCTCTCTGTATACCTTTTGCCAATCTGCGGAGAGAGATCCTGCTAGCTAGAGTGAAATCCGGTGCTATAAAGCCATTCCCATGGCCGTTAACGTGTTAACCTTTAATAGTTAGACTTATCAAACTGCCAGGTTTGCAAAGCGAATGACCAAAT
Source organism: Cepaea nemoralis (assembly GCA_014155875.1). NCBI lineage: Eukaryota > Metazoa > Mollusca > Gastropoda > Stylommatophora > Helicidae > Cepaea > Cepaea nemoralis. Next base: position 562,000 of record JACEFZ010024716.1, read on the forward strand.
ATGTGGTGAATAAAGTAATGCACATTGCAGTCCTCATTTACTAGGTCTGATAGTAAACATTACTACGCTGCTATAACTTTACAGGCTCTCAGATTCAGCATACAGCAAGCAATTAGGCTGATAGGATCTACGTTTACTCTTTTTTGCAAGCACCTTTCTTTTATTCCGATTCAGTAGAACTTATTGTATCACGTATTCTTACATTATCGATAAAGATTAGAATACTTATTGAAAACAATATGTCTATATTATCGATTGTCTAACATGCTTGCTGCATATGCGATTTGAAATAAATATTACAGTTATGCAATGAACATCTGAGATGACAGAGTAAAATAAAATATAAAAAGCCTGTTAAGACACCAACACATATTTGTTAACATCTTTTGAGTCTTGAATTGCCGAGAATACACGCATTTTACACAATGAAAGTGCAAGATGGAAAACATACTTTACAGTGAAAGTGCAAGGTGAGAAACATACTTTACACACTGAAAATGCCAGATGGAAAACATACTTTACACAGTGAAAGTGCCCCCTTCAGATGTTAAGTTAGAGACTGTTGACAATGAGAAACATTCAAAACGTGCTGCGAAACAAGAACAATTGAGGCTTAATCCTAACCAAAATGTGTGTGTTGTAGTGAACTATAATCTTGTTATCATCTGTATATGCCTCTCTGTGGATGTGAAGTTTTATTTTAGTACCAGTCTTGCACACCCCCGGGGTTTCTGAGTTTGTGGAGGGGCAGGAGAACTCTGCAGTATAGACCCGTGAAGATGATACTTCTGTATCGGCTTAGGCGAAAAATCCTCTACACGAATCTGCCTTCTACAAACCCACACTGTTCTTCTCCTATTTCAGGTTGTAATTTCTTCTGAACTCTTTGCATGATAATTCATAGCAAGATCTTCGTAATGTGACTCATTATACTAATTGTACGATGTTGATCACATTCCAAGGCTCCTAATTTCCTTGGCATTGCAATAAATGCAGAATTACATAATTCAGGAGGTATATCTCCAGTATCATATATTGTGTTCAGCAGTCTGGTGACTTGATCAATTCCATAGTCTTCTAAAGCATTAATTATTTATGTTGTGATCCTGTCTGAACCTTGGGTCTTGCCAGTTTTCGTATGGTTAAGAACACTCCGAACCCCATCTTCAGAATTGACGGCCCTTCATTTATATTTCGAACATCATACTTTTGTTCTCTGTTATCATCATAAAGGTTTTTCACATAGTCTGACCATACGTGTAAAATGTGATCTTTTCCTATTAGGATTATTCAATCTTTTGTTTTAGGCAGCCTGTTGATGTACGTGTTCTTTTATTAGTAAGTTCCTGAATTCTTTTGTGCATTAATGTGGTATCTTTACTGTTGTGTTGTTTTTCAATTGTTATGCACTTTTTCTCAAGCCATGCTTCTTTTTCCTCCTTACACAATGTTCTAACTTTTCTGTGAATTTCTTCTTATTTGGCAGGATTATTTTTGTTGTGTCTTCTTGTTTCCATTAGTTGTAAAATTTCTTCAGTCATCCATATCTTACTCCCCCGATGGTGTTTCCACCTTGTCGTGGTGGGGGAGCTTGAGTTTCTCAATGACCCTGAGAGCTATGCCGGCGGTAGCGTAGCTACCAGCAGGGCCTCCCAAGCCGGACAGGTCAAAGGGTAGAGAACAGACAAAGAGAAACACCCTGGTCCTCCAGGTTGGGGGTTGAAGCGTGGGGTTAACATCCCCACCTTTGTAAAAACCTTTCTTTGTTACGAAACAAATACATGAGCCTCGATATCGGACTGACTTATCTGGACAACGACCTTGGAACGTTAAAGGACTTTTGAGATTTGGAACATGGAATGTACGGACACTATATCGAGCTGGAGCGGCCGAAGAACTAACCCGGGAGCTGGTTGAATATCAAATGGATATCACAGCAATTCAAGAAATAAGGTGGCCAGGAGAGGGTACTTTAGAGCAAAATGGAATGATTATAATATATGGAGGAAACACCCAAAATAAACATGAATTAGGAACAGGATTTGTCATCAAAAAAGAGTTATGGGGGAACATTTTAAACTTTAAAGCTTTTAATGACAGGATTAGTAAATTACGAATAAAAGGTAAATGGAAAAATATAACGATGATTAATGTACATGCACCTACTGAAGAGAAAGAAGATGATATTAAAGAAGACTTTTATAATGATCTGGAAGATGTCATAGAAGAAACCCCCAAACAGGACATCCTGATTGTGCTGGGAGACTTCAATGCAAAAATAGGTAGAGAGCAAACTAATAAAAAAGTGGCCGGTATGGAAAGCCTACATACAACTTCAAATGATAATGGATGGAGAGTCATCAACCTGGCAGAAGCCAAAGGACTGCAGATTAGCAGTACCAGACTACAAAGAAAGGATATACACAAACAAACTTGGAAATCATGTGACAAGAGAACCTATAATCAAATAGATCACATTTTAATTAACAACAGAAATGCATCAAACATACAGCAAGTCAGAAGTTATAGAGGAGTTGAGTGCCACAGTGACCATTTCCTCGTTGGAGCAAAATTTAAAATAAAACTTAAGAGAGCTTTCTATACTAAATTACAAAGATTACACCCAACATATAACAGAGAAAAACTACAAGACATTACAGTCAAAGAGAAATTTACAGATGAAATAAAATGTAAACTTGAAACTTTGCAAAACCCTCTGGAGGAAAGCGTTGACCAAACTTGGTTGAACATCAAGAATACACTTCAATCTACCGCAGAAGAATGTCTCGGTGTGTCAACCACGGATAGAAAGAACAGATGGTTCAATCAAAAATGTGAAGAAGCAGTCACTAAGAAGAAGAATGCCAGACATGTATGGTTAAATGACATCAATAACATCCAAAAGGAAGAGCATTATAGAAATGAATGTAAAGAGGCTACAAAAATAGTCAGACAGCAGAAGCGAGAATATATGAGTAATATAATCAAAGATATGGAAACTAATCACCAGAAAAATGAATCCAGAAAGATTTTTAAAGTACTGAAGTCAATGAAACGAGGGCACCAACAAAACACATATGGTTTAAAAGACAAAAATGGGAATATGATAAATACCAATGAAGAAATGTGCAACACATGGAAAGAATATTTTATTGAATTACTAAATTGTGAAGCTCCAAGTAACATTTTCCCACAGGAAGAGGTTCTAACATGCGAACCACAAATTGAAGAACCTACATTTGAAGAAATCCTATATGTAATCACACGACTTAAAAACAATAAGGCAACTGGGACTGATGGAATTGCTGCTGAATTTATAAAGGCAGGTGGCCATGCATTACATCTAAAGCTATACGAACTAATAATAAAAATCTGGAGGACAGAAGAATTACCCCATGACTGGAAAGAGTCATTATTGATACCTATCTTTAAGAAAGGAGACAAGTTCCAATGTGGAAATTATAGAGGAATATCACTACTGTCCACAAGCTATAAGATACTATCCGCAGTATTACTAAATAGACTAAAACCATATTCAGAAGACATATTAGGTGACTACCAGGCGGGTTTTAGACAAAACAGATCAACAATAGATCAGATATTTATCTTACGACAAATAGCCGAGAAACATTGGGAATATAAAAGAGATCTCCATAACATTTTTGTGGATTTTAAAAAGGCTTATGATAGTGTCCATAGGAATAGTCTATGGAATGTTATGCAGGAATTTGGAATACCAAGGAAGTTAATTAACATGACCAAACTATGCATGGAAGATACTTATAATATAGTAACATATAAAGGCAGGAAATCAGACCCCTTCAAAATAACATCTGGCTTGAAACAGGGTGATGCACTATCGCCGCTACTCTTCAATCTGGCTCTAGAGAAAGTTGTAAGGAAGGTAAAGGAGGAATGTGATATTGGAGGAACATCCAAGCTGCTTGGTTATGCAGATGATATAGATATTATAGGGCAAAGTGAACAAAAGACATTAGAAATATTGACTCACTTAAAGGAAAAAGCCCAACAGATGGGGCTGGTTATCAACCAATATAAGACAGAATATATGGTAATTTCAAGAGACGGAATGGCTAAAAACTCTGGCCACATACAAATAGATAATATGACCATTAAAAGAACGGAAACATACAAATACCTGGGTACAATCTTCAACTGCTCCAACATCATAAGGGAAGAAATACAAACTAGAATCAACTCTGGAAATAAGATATACTATGCACTACAACATCTACTAAAATCAAAGGCGCTATCTCGTAACACCAAAATCACAATATACAAAACACTGATCAGACCAGTTGTGCTGTATGGCTCTGAAACCTGGAGTACAACGAAAGGAGACGAAGCCTTGTTACAAACCTTTGAGAACAAAATTTTAAGACGCATCTTTGGACCCATTAGGGATACACAAAGTGGAGAGTGGAAAAGAAGAAGTAACAAAGACATTTATGATTTGTTTAAGTCCCCGCTAATCACTGGTATCATGAAGGCTAATAGACTACAATGGCTGGGGCATATAGAAAGAATGGAAGATAATAGGGAAACAAAACTCGCTTACACTCAGGAAATAAATGACCGTAGACCCCGAGGTAGACCAAGAAAGCGGTGGAGAGATAATATACATACAGACCTACAAGCACTTGGAATCAACGACTGGCAAGAGAAGGTCCACCAGAGAGACGAATGGAGACAGATTGTATTTGCAGCAAAGAACCTCAATGGCTCGGAATGCTGAAGAAGAAGAAGAAGAAGAAGAAGAATCCATATCTTACGACCCACTTTCTTTAATTTTGGAATAAAGGCATGACATTAAATGTATATTTTGTTGCTTATTTAAATAAACAGGAAAAGCTGGAGAGTTGTTTTAAATGTGTAACTATCACGTGCCAGATAATAAATATTTACGTTTTTCTAAGTATTGTGTGCCAGCTATTAAATATCTAGGTTTTTCTAGACATCACCTGTAAGCTATTAAATCGCATCTCATTTCATCTCATCAGGTTCCTCTTATACCTTGCGGTATCGAGGTGAAGTATAAACAGCCGGAGAGTGCCCGCTTATACTTCTTATTTATCAGCAAAGAACCTCAATGGCTCGGAACGCTGAAGAAGAAGAAGTAGAAGTATGAAGATCCCCTGCCGGTTTGCCGGGCCAGTGGCAGGTTTAGGACAAAAATCTGACCACAGGGAGTCCGTCCCCCAAAACTTAAATTGTGACAAGAATTATCAAATAACGGACTTGGATTCCTGGGGCAAAAATAAACCCTTTTTTTTTAAATATAAAGTAGAGATTTTCCTGTTTTAATGAATGTCACCGCCTCACCTTTATAGATATTAATTAAAGGGCTGCAACTCCCGCCCAAGGGATAGAAGTGAGTCACTCGAGGCCCGAGTAATCTAGAGCCTTCTCGAAGGACTGGTCATTGAGTCCAGGGTCCCGTGGACACTGATGTGGCCCGCCTATTGCGGGGTCCACGAGGAACTCGGACAGAGTTACCACCCGTGTCGGATTGGGACACGTGTGGACCGGCAGAGGACAGACGGACTTCAGAGAGACAACAGGGCCTGCCTTAGAGGGACTCAATAGATATCAATAGATATATAGACATAGGCTAGATAGTTTGCTAGACTGTTGTATGATAACTATGTGTGATGATGTTAACTATCTGTGATATGTAATACAGCGCGGGATTGTTAACCCACTGCGCCAACGCACTGTATATTGAAATACAATAAATGTTCGATATCATATTGAACGGAGTTATTGTTGCCTGTGTGAACCCGAGCTCAGATACCTAGACATGAGCAAGACGATGACAGGCTTTTTGGGGGCTTATTCTCCGGTTTTGGCATAAGATCTAATGTTACACAGCTATTTATTGCCAAGTAAAATCACTAAATTAATTATATCAAATTGATTTTGTACAACCAATTGATAACTTTACAAGTTTAAAATATTAGTAGCTATCTAGCGATAAAGTAGAATTAATCTGAGTCCCTCAGCAGTGTCTCAGCAGTGCCTCAGCAGTGTGTCTCTCATTATTGTGATTACTATAAACTATTTTTGACATGACTGTGACATTTTTTGACTGTTACTAATGTTTTCTCACTCTACGAGCAGATTGTTCCGCGAATAGTGGCGCGTGCAACCTATGTAACCTTTCCAACAGTGGCGAGAGTACAAGACAACATCCGCAAGTTCTGGGATTAAAAGCTAAGTTTCATATCATACCCATTGCAACCCTAAGCGGTACTTCTCACCATCCATCAATGTATCATTTTGCTTTGCATTGATTTGTTTGTATATTCATGACCTTGTAACCAACATAACCTTGCATTTGGATTTACACATTTAATAATTAAGGGAGATAACTAAATTTTCTACTCCCCAACATTTTTTCTAAGGGATTTAACCTTATAAACAGTACCAACAAGTAAAAGACAAGATGTCTAGCTTAGATAAATGCATTGAGCAAGGAATAAAATTAGGTTATAAAGAAGAGAAACTGTCAGAATGGGCACAGAAAACGCACGCAGAAAACATTGCCCGTGAAGAAAGAGCGATAGAACGAGAAGAAAAACAAAGGCAAATGCAAATGGCGGCAGAAGAAAAGAAAAGACAAATTGAGGCAGAAGAAAAGAAAATGCAAATGCAAATGGAGGCAGAAGAAAAGAAAAGACAACTTGAGGCAGAAGAGAAAAAGATGCAAATGCAAATTGAAGAGAAGAAAATGCAATTGCAGGCTCAGGAGAAACAGATGGAGCTCGAGGCGGCGGCCAAACAAGCCCAATTGAATGCCGATACACAAATAAAACTAAAACAGATGGAGATTGAGTCCAACGTAGAAATATCTGTGAATAAACTAAGAAGCAAAGAGGAAGAACAAAAATATAACAAGTATAAAGGCCTCGTGAAGGCATTCTGCTCAGGAGATTCCATCAGCGCCTACTTGGAAAATTTTGAGTGTCTAATGTCCTACCATAAGATCATAAAATCAGATTGGGCATTCATTTTAATGAGAAACTTAGCTCTTGAACCTTTAAAAGTAATAGAGACAGTGCCACAGGAAATGCGAAAAGACTATGACTATTTAAAGCAACGCATTCTCCAACATTTTTCTTTAGATACTGCAGGTTACCAACAACAGTTTGCCAAATTATCTCCACAACCAAATCAAACCTTTATAGATTATGTCAGTACAGTACAAGACGTGTGTACAAAGTGGATTAACTCGGCTAAAACTAACAACAGCCATGACAAACTTAAAGAGCTTATTATTATTGACAAGATAGTGAGTACCATCCCTACACCTTTTGCTAAGTTCTTAAACAAATGGACTGTAAAAGTATTCAGGAAATCGAGTCCAAGGGGAATGCATTTTTCACAGCAAACAGAGACATTTTTCATCTAAACATAAGTCAAAACGATACAGCAGCAGCAGTAGTGAACACCAAATACTCGAAACAAACAGAGAGTAAATTTAAACCACGCTCAAATGTCAGTAAACTAGTTAAATGCCAATATTGCAGTTTGAATCACGACCAATACGCGATGTGCGATAAATCGCCTAACTATCCTCACCACCTCAAAATGATGGTGGAGAAGCAGAAGACTAAGCGCAATGCTTACCAGAGAGCGGTCAAATGTTTTTTTTGCAGGAGCTTTGGCCACTATAGTCGCTTCTGTGATGGCCGAAAGTTATTGAAACAGGCCAATGCTGCACTAGTGGAAACGTCGTCAGACGAAGAGATTGAATCACTGAATGATTGTGATAATCAAAACGACAATGTAAGTGAGCTTGGAAATGCTGTACAAATTATTGACACCATTACAGACAGTAAGTGTAACACCTGTACGAAGTTCCAACTTGACACAACATTACTATGTGGCCACACTATACCTATTTCAAATGAAACAGCCAACGCTGCTTTGTCATCTACAGGCAAGCTAGTTTTTTCAACAGGGTTTGTAAATAACAAAAAGTGCACATTAATTCGGGATTCCGGCGCAACGCTCTGTGGGATTAAGAAAACATTAATAGACACTAAAGACTACACAGACAAACATGTGACTTGTCGCACATTCTCAGGCACTATAGAGAAATACCCCCTTGCTCTTGTCGAAATTCGAACACCGTTCATATCAGGACAAGTATTGTGCGCTGTCCTTGAAAATCCAGTCGCTGATATTATACTTGGGAACCTGCCCAACATACAACCGTGCTCTGAAAAGGAAATCAGAGATTGGGAGCATAAAAACGGTATCCACCACCCAAACAGCGATTCTAAAGAGAAACACCATTCATGCTTGTCTCAATCTGCCAAAAGACCAAGGGAGACAACCACTGAGGTAATTCAGAAAGAATTCACCGAGGTGTACAATGCAGGGGCGGTCGAATCTGTCAGTGATACGACCAAATTAAAACCTCGAATTGAGGATGCTACCGATCTACCAAGTACCAAGCCTGTAGATGTGCAACAAAACACACAACACACAAATGCAATAACACGACAGACAACCCATAAAACCAACACCGACCAACTGCAGGAATCACTAGAAATTATAGCGCCAAACTCTACCAACACTAATTTTGGAAATGAACAGAAAGCAGATCCTACACTTTCACCATATTTTAAGTTAGTAGGACTTAAACCAAAATTAACTAAGAACGCATCGTGGACATTTAGGCTACAGAACAATATCTTAACTAGATTTTACACAACAAAGCAGACCACGATACAGCAAGTAGTGTTACCACAAGCACATCGAGACAAAGTTCTAAAATAGCCCATGACTCACCTTTTGGAGGTCATATGGGGTACGAAAAGACCAGGGCTAGGGTCCTGACCCAGTTTTATTGGCCAAAGTTTTGCCAAGATATAAAAACCTTTTGTAGATCTTGTGATATATGTCAGAAACTGGTGAAAAAGGGGAAAAACCCTACAGCAGAAGTCCAATCAACGACAACTGCCTCGAGGCCTTTCCAAATCGTGGCAGTTGACCTAGTAGGTCCGTTGAATCACATTTCAAATAAAGGGAATAGATATATTTTTACTCTTGTGGATGTATGTACGAGATGGCCAGAAATGCTTCCATTAAGATCTATCTCCTCTAAGGATGTGACGGACATATTATTAAATATTTTCTCCCGTTTTGGCTTCCCGGAGAAAATAATTTCTGATAGAGGAACCCAGTTCATATCGAATGCCACCCAATCAGTAACTAAGTTACTAGGCATCAAGCAATGTTTCACCAGTCCCTATCGACCGGCCGCAAATGGTATCTGCGAGAAACTAAATGGGGACCTGAAACATATGCTAGCTAAAGTGACAGCTGAAAATCCAGCCGATTGGGACATACTCCTCCCAACGGTGCTGTTCGCATATAGAGAAGTCCCGCAATCAAGTACAGGGTTCTCTCCCTTCGAATTGATGTATGGAGCGAACCCAAGAGGACCTCTCACTATTTATAAAGAGATCATATCACAACCTGTAGATATCCAACTACCCATTTCTACCTATGATTTAGTCACTGACACCAGAGACAAAATCATACGTTCCTGTATACTGGCCAGAACATCACTACAGGAGAAAGGTTTTAAATACAGGCAGTACGCCAACAGAGGTGCAAAAACAATTGTACTAAATCCAGGTCAGGATATTTTACTACTGCTACCTGACAAAAGAGATTTACTATCAACCTCTTGGCAGGGACCTTTTAAGATTATTAGAAGAATTTCGGAAGTTGATTACGAAATCTCTTTAAATGGAAAGTTGAAAATATTCCATGTAAATATGTTGAAACCATACTATGCTAGACAGGACATTGAGACAAGTGAACAGACGCAGCTAACTGGTGACAGAGACGAAACGACAATTTCCCAACGGAATGACACCTCGACAAATGAAGCATCGTTAACGACACACTCTTACGACGACAAAAACGACGAAGACATATGGACATTACCGACAATCTGTGATATCGACAACGACGACAAATTTGACGACATATTGACAACGATTGATCTCGACGACGACGACAATGACATTGAGGACAATTTACAAACAGTAGCATCTGTGATAAATCAGACAGACGTGGACAATACTGAAATCCCAGTACCTATTATGACTGACGACGGGAGTATAAATGACATACATATCTCTGACACTTTGACACAACAACAGCGACAAGACATTTTGACTCTCCTTGACGAGTATAAATCTATCTTTTCTAACAAACCTGGACGCACTGACAAAATAACACATTCAATTGTGCTGACAGATCTGACACCGGTCAAATGTAGACCATATTCTATTCCTCTCCATTACAGAGCAAATTTAGACAAAGAAATTTTAGATTTAGAGAAAAATGGAATAATTCAAAAATCGATGTCTCAATATTCTTCACCGATTGTCCTGGTGAAAAAGAAGGACCAGACAATCCGTTTGTGCATCGACTATAGGGTATTAAATACAAGAACCACAACGGATGCAGAGCCAATGAACAGTTGTGAAGATCTCATTTTAAATATGGCTCAATCATCCTTATTTTCCAAGACTGATTTAGCGAAAGGATATTGGCAAGTGCCACTACACCCTTCTTCTAGACATATAACAGCATTCGCAACACCCCTCGGTTTGTACGAATGGCTATATCTTCCATTTGGTCTCAAGAACGCACCGGCCACATTTGTTAGATTAACAAGATTGTTATTACACGGAATTAAAGATGTTGAAGCCTATATTGATGATATATGCATCCATTCTTCTAATATGACTTCTCACTTACTTACCCTCAAACAAGTCTTCAACCAAATCTCTCTTTTTGGACTTACTATCAAACCTTCCAAGGTTGAATTAGGCTATAGACAAATAGACTTCCTTGGTCATAGAATTTCTGAAGGCAAATTGTTGACAGATGATAAAATTGTTTCCAAGATTCTTAATCTAGAAGTTCCTACCACAAAGAAACAAATTAGAAGTTTACTAGGTCTTATTAACTATTATTCTAAATTTATTCCACATTGGGCAGAACTTACCTCAGTCTTTTCTGATATGTTAACTAAAGATCATCCATCAAAAATTTGTAAAAGTACCAGCTTAGACGATGCAATGTGTAGATTGAAACATATTTTTTCTAATCCACCAGTCTTACGATTACCAAACATAAATTTACCCTTTATTTTGACCACAGATGCGAGTGCTATCGCAATAGGAGGATGTTTAATGCAGGAAGTGGATGGAGTGAGACACCCGATTCTCTATGTAAGCCGCAAACTAAAGAAGGCAGAGACCCGGTATGCTACAGTGGAATTGGAGGCTTTAAGCCTACTGTTTTGTGTATTGAGATTATCTAAGTTCCTCTTGGGTAGTCACTTTGTTGTGCTCACTGACAATTCGCCATTGTTGGTCCTTAACCAAGGGTCACCTAAAAACCATCGTTTAAAAAGATGGTGTCTTCTTCTTCAAGATTTCGACTTCGAAATCCGCCATATCAGAGGCACGGACAACATTATGGCTGACCTATTATCACGGCAAACGAATGCGCCAGTAGAATGACTTTTAGCACATCGACCATTCGCCATACTAGAAACTGTGATACTTTTAGTCTGTGGCATATAACAGTGTAACTCTACACCTGCTAGAGAACTCTCAGTGAATAGGTTACTTACGACACCCACGAACATGAAACTTTAAGAGCTATACTTTAAGAGCTATACTTTAAGAGCTATACTTTAAGAGCTATACTATCAAGTGCCCAAGCTCTAGAACGATCCCAGCAAGAAACGTTAACTGTGTTTCAACCAATAATATCAACCAGTGAACTGACTCTGAATACTGTAAGAACACTTTATACGGGACATTGAGAACAATCCATACTTGCTGTTGCTACGAAACTTTGCAAACAGCCGAAACAGAACGACGTCGACTACAACACTCAAGAGACAGCCATACTAACTTTAACATTCATGGCATAACACGCTAACAACAGGAGGACAACGCGCACATCATCGTTGGATTTAGTTACTTAATTAATTAATTACTTTAGTATTAAATATGTATTATATTTGCATTAATGATGTATATAAAATGTGTTAACCTGTAATTTGTACATATTCTACTATAATATTACAGGCGGTTCCATTCATAGGCTAAAGGAACCGTCCTATACAATTGTCTCTGTGTAAATTATAACCCATTTTTGAGCTCATCGTACAAAAAGTACGTATTTTCTTAAAGGGCAAATATCGCCTAGTCCATTTTTTCTAAGGGCAATAACACTTACCTCAACTTTAATTATATATTTTAACCAAATACTATTTGGAATGAAAGGTGAGTGAATGACAGCGTGAATGAATTAAATGAGAGAACGATATACTGAGCGGACAAATTGTACGCAAAACGTATTTATTTTAATTTGTCTGCGTCTTTCATGTAAAATTGCATGACTTGTCTAAATTGTTGATACATGTTTAGTAGTTAGTTTAATATACTCACTTTAGTAGTTAGTTTAAGATACTTAGTTTAGTAGTTAGGATACATCTAAGCACCACTACTTGGAATGCCTGATCATGTATTGCACATAGTGGAGTAATTCATGATTGAGGTTATCCCAACTCGTGACGCTTGGACATAAGCCACACATTCAGCACACACTTTACACAAACCTTAAAACTCAACACTATCAATTTAAAATACAGTCACTTTATTAAAACAGCAACTTATTAGTCAACACACTAACAAGCCAACAGGGACACATGTAGTCTGAGGGGATAAAATAACAACGTAACTACATATTTAGCATTATACAACATACGAGAGTAAAAGTGTATTGAAATGCACACACAGATCAAGATTTGAAGGTGTACTTAATTAGCCAGGACTTCGGTCTTGTTAATCCTCTTTAATACAGAGGTTAATTGTCTTGGTATCAGTGGGGTACTATGAGAAGGACGGGTTGTAAATACAACTACTAAACGTCACGTAACTTCGGTCAGATAAGCATTTTTAAGGACACAGGAGAGAGAGTGATCTCTTCACCAAATCAGAGAAGTGGTGTATGGGAGAATACATGAGTTTTGATGCCAGTATGTAGGTTACCAGGTTACTGTCCACCAAACTACAAACACCGACTTATGTGATTCGGTGACAGAATTAGAACAGATCTAATTACCCTATAACAAACCATCATATCAGGGGAGAGGGGGGAATCCTGTCACCGCCTCACCTTTATAGATATTAATTAAAGGGCTGCAACTCCCGCCCAAGGGATAGAAGTGAGTCACTCGAGGCCCGAGTAATCTAGAGCCTTCTCGAAGGACTGGTCATTGAGTCCAGGGTCCCGTGGACACTGATGTGGCCCGCCTATTGCGGGGTCCACGAGGAACTCGGACAGAGTTACCACCCGTGTCGGATTGGGACACGTGTGGACCGGCAGAGGACAGACGGACTTCAGAGAGACAACAGGGCCTGCCTTAGAGGGACTCAATAGATATCAATAGATATATAGCCATAGGCTAGATAAATTGCTAGACTGTTGTATGATAACTATGTGTGATGATGTTAACTATCTGTGATATGTAATACAGCGCGGGATTGTTAACCCACTGCGCCAACGCACTGTATATTGAAATACAATAAATGTTCGATATCATATTGAACGGAGTTATTGTTGCCTGTGTGAACCCGAGCTCAGATACCTAGACATGAGCAAGACGATGACAATGAAATTGCTGATAAGGCTTCCAACACAAGTTACACTTTCACGGTAAGACAAAGCTATTAAATATGTTAAGTGTTTCTAGACATCACGTGCCAGCTATTTAATATCGGCTTTCATCCACATAGTGTGCATTGCTTACAACAGAAAGAGATTAGACACATGCAACGAAGGTGCACTAGTTAGGTTTAGGTGGTTAAATAAAATAACATACATTTGTGTCGGACAAGTTTCCTGCTATGTGTCTGTGATATGATAGCGTCATCACATTCTGTAGACCTGGATGCAGGGGGGAACAGGTAGCCAGTCTGTCCGTCACTTTGTTAGGTGGTAACAGGACTTAATTTGGTACCTTGTTAACATTGACTGTCACCTGGCCGTCTTGACAGATGATAGTTTGTAAAATGGATGTTATACCTCTCCATAACACAAAGCCTGGGCTGAATTTAGAGACCATGTGTTGCCCATGCAGCATGATCCCTCTCTCGGCCTATTTAGTTCACTCCAGAAGAAAGGTAATACCAATACGTCCGGAAAAAAAAAAACAAGCTGCGGGATCAACAAAGCAATCCTCTAACTGTCCGCCTGTTGGAGCTTCCACTCTAAACCAGTTGCTGGCCAGGGCTTAGGGCCTGGTCTGCCGTGTCTTGACATTTAGTCTTTAGGTTGCATTTCCTCATACTGGGGTAAAGGCTTGTACCTTCCCAACTTCACTCCTCCGCTCGACGCCGTTGGTACAATGTGGGGTATCCGGTTGGTGAGCGCGGCCCATCATTCGGCGCTGACAGACAGCAGGTAGTACAGTCTACTGTCATACGGTAGCTGAGTCATATCTGACTAAGACCTGACACTGTTATTAACATAATACTGGAGATATGTCTCTTGAATTGTGTACATGTATATTTAATGGAATTTTGAAGAAATCATGAGCTTTGGAATGTGATTATCATTGAACAGTTAGCATAATGAACAACATCACGAACATTTTGTTTGCTAAGAATCATCATGCAAAGAGTTAGGAAGGAAATACAACCCAAAATAGGGGAAGAACACTGCGGGTTTTAGAAGGCAAAGGTTCAGTAGATGTTGGGTATTTGCTGATCTCGTCCTTGACTTGAGGACGTAAATTACAAGTACTTCTGAAGTCGGAGTGGGTTCGCCTGATGGCGAGGGAGACTTGTAATGGGGAAAGTTAATCCACACACAAACATCAGTCCAGTGTACTAGAAGTAGTAGCACGTATATGGACTAGGCTTGAGTTCACAGAAGGCGAAGGAAAACCAAATGAATGTAGAGATCGATAGAAGTCAACAGAAACGTGCATGTGCTTTATTGACTACACAAAGGTTGTCGATAAGGTAAGACATGTCCACATGACGAAGACGCTCGCAGATCTACAAATTGATGGGAAAGAAATTAGGTGAATATCCTTTACAGTACGTAGCAGTCAACCCCAGCATTTTTACTATTCGTGATTTCTTGGGAAGTTTACGTTCAATAGTTTGCCATTGCTTTCTGAACGACCGGCACCCATAACATTGTACAGAAACCAACGCTAGGCGATCTGCTTCCACATCGCCCGTTGCTGTGTTTCGAACGCGGTATGCGAGATGTTTCTGTACGCAACTTGTATTATAATATAATAAACCCCTCACCGGCTGAAACAGATAGAACAACATCCAGAAAACTGAGAGCACGCCTATTTCTTGTGGCAAACAATATGCGGGTGTGAAACCGTGACATTTCGACAAAGTCAATTGAAAAGCACGCATGCGTCTTGTAATATAAGTGTTACTGGAGAGTACTACACACTGATCACAGAACAAACAATTTTATACAACAAGAACTCCATACTTGAGATGCTTGGTTATTTGGTTATTAGTTAGTTGCATGTCCTTTACATGGCATATCAGTCAACTACTACACACTGATCATAGAACAAACAATGTTATCAAACAAGAACTCCATACTTGAGATGCTTGGTTATTTGATTATTAGTTAGTTGCATGTTCTTCACATGACATATCAGTCAACCCCAGCATTGTAGGGCTGTTCATGATTCCTGGGCAAGTTTACGTTCAGTAGTTTACAGTCGCTTTCTGAACGACCGGCACTAATACCATTTCATTAAATAACCAACGCAAGGCGGTCTGCTGTCAAATCTCCCGCAGCTGTGTTTCGAGTACAGCATGTATTGTCAATAAAGAAAGTGTTCATGTTTTTATTATATAATTTTCAGTAATTATTAATCATGTTCAAAACAATGTATTCCCCTAGTCAGTTTAAACACGGACGCTATAAATAAAATACTGCACGATTTCTTGCCTGACATATTTCGCTGTAGCTCGTCGGGAGCATACTGCTGAGGTACAATATCACATGAAGCCGATAAACAATTATTACTTTGGCTAAAATACTAAGTACATAGTCGTTAATAAATAACTGAAATATGCCAGGCGATAAATTGTGCAATATTTTGTTTATGGCATCTGTATTTATATTAATTATGTATTAATCGTGCATTAATTATGTAACTATGAATTAATTATGTACGAATTATGTCCGTAAATCTCATTTCATCTCATCTTGTTCCTCTTGTACCTTGCGGTGTCGAGGTGAAGTATAAACAGCGGCAAAGTGCCCATTCATGGATTTCATGTGTCGAGATTCCCATGGACTCTGCTATTCCCTCTGTCCATCCTTTACGTGGTCGGCCTCTTCCTCTGCTTCCATGTACGTAAATAAGATGTTAATTTTCAACGTGTAATTTCAGGGAGATGAGATTAAAGACATCTTCAGCAGGTATACAGACATTGCCTGCAACTTCACGGTCATCACCTTAGTACCGTACAATGACTCCTTCACATCCAATGGCCACTCACGGCTGGACTTCGCTCTCTCTAGTGACGCCCTCCGCCTAGTCATCTCATCTTACAAGTTAATACAGGAAGGAGCACGGGAGGCAAACATAACTTTGTCTGATGCTGCTTTCAGAAATGAGATCAGCAGATTAATTTTAAATGTGAGAAATTGATGTTTACAATAGCTTCGTAATTGCTTCTGTTTTTAACCAAAATTACAATGTACTTGTGATTGTCCTGTGTATTGTATACTCGTGTTTTTGTCAAGCATTCCATCTGCATATGCAAACAGCATCCGCTTCATATACATACGTCTGCGTGGGCTCACATATACACCCACGCATATGTCCACACATATTCACATAAATAGCCTGAATAGGTATTTGTGTGTGTTTTAGGAGAGAGAGAGAGAGAGAGAGAGAGAGAGAGAGAGAGAGAGAGAGAGAGAGAGAGAGAGAGAGAGAACAAACTAACGAACTTTATTTTCATAGGGCAAATTTGGGCACGCCGGCCTATCATACATTCGGCCCTTCCAATCACTCATCTTTCGTTTTTCAATAGTTCATGTTACATTCATATAGGAAAAAAACAAAATTATCAAATGAATGTTTTAAACATAAACAATGCATATTACCATGTTATTAGACAGGCAGACGTGCGTACACACGCACATTCATAAAAACACACATACACATACATACCTGCATACATACTTACATCATTTGCACAAACTCCCTTTTCCTCTCTGTACCCACTCAATAACACACAAATACACTCCCTCGAATATACATATACTCAATCACAATCACAAACTGAGAGAGAGAGAGAGAGAAAGAGAGAGAGAGAGAGAGAGAGAGAGAGAGAGAGAGAGAGAGAGAGAGAGAGAGAAAAGTGTGTGTTCGTGTTGTAATGTTGGTCTATAAATTAAACCTCTGACCACACCAAAAACGAATAACCTGAAGAATAACCTATTTGCCTTTTTGTGTCCCTTTCCCTCTCTCTAACCTTCTCTCTCCGATTGCCTGTATGTGTCCCTTTCCCTCGAATATACATATACTCAATCACAATCACAAACTGAGAGAGAGAGAAGAGAGAGAGAGAGAGAGAGAGAGAGAGAGAGAGAGAGAGAGAGAGAGAGAGAGAGAGAGAGAGAGAGAGAGAGAGAGAGAGAGAGAGAGAGAGAGAGAGAGAGGGAGAGAGAGAGAGAGAGAGAGAGAGAGAGAGAAAGTGTGTGTCCGTGTTGTAATGTTGGTCTATAAATTAAACCTCTGACCACACCAAAAACGAATAACGCCTCGTCGTTCTTCCACGGTCTAATTCGATAGTGGAGTAGCCATTTTAATCGTTATTGTGCAAGCGCAAATTGTTCGGTTCTTACGTATTCTACAAAGGATATTGCTTAAGAGTCAGTTTGTGCAGTTTGTATTCTGAAATAAGAGTTACCATTGTTTATACTCTCCCATGAACTTTATAATACAGCTTATATTATTCATTGAGGTACCATCGTGCTTGCGTGCGTGCGTGAGTGTGTGTGTGTGTGTGTGTGTGTGCATGTGTTAGTATGTGTGCGTGTGTGTGTACGTGTGTGTGCGTGCGTGGTTGTGTGCGTATGTGCGTGTGTGCGTACATGTGTGCGTGCGTGCGCCTGTGTGTACGTATGTGTGCGTGATTGGGTATGTGCGTGTGTGTGTGCATGTGCGTGTGTGTGCGTGTGTGTGTGTGTGTGTGTGTGCGTGTGCGTGTGTGTGTGTGTGTGTGATGTTCTTAACACTTCACATATCCACAACAGATTCCTTCCAAAGGTTAGTTAGCTAGTCGCGATTCCGACTTCACGGCAACGGATCGTCCCCATTATGCTCCGTTCCTGTGCCAGTGAATATCATCATCACACAAAATGCTCCTCACTGCCCCATGTGAAAAGTGGAACAGACAGGAGTCTCGTCAAGCCAACAGCCCGCACAGGTACACTGTGCACACAGCCTTTCAAGGCTCAAACAACACGAGCGGCGATGCATTGGCTTGTGATCCTTCAAAAGGACAGTGTCTGTGTGTGTGTGTTTGTGTGTGTGTGTGTGTGTGTGCATGTATGTGTGTATGGTCCTAACACTTCACAAACAAACAGCATGTTCTTTCTAAAGGATTGTGCGTGAGTGTGTGCATATGTATTTTAAAAAAAAATAATTAATATGAGTCTATTAATTAAGCCTAACAGTTCTCACAATCGATCCCGGTTTAGTTTACTGAACCCAATCTCTCCGCACACAAAACCTATCATAAATTGTTAAAGATGTTTACTCGCGGTTACCGTCATCATTAAGTGAATGGTTTTAAATAACAATGACTTCACGATTCCCCACAGAACGTGGAGACGGGCATGACAGGCAACCTACAGTTTAACTCGGTTGGTCGGCGCGAGAATTTCTCTCTGACCATTACATCTGTCACTGGTAGTGACACTTATCTGGTCAGTATTAACGTTTCTGTATCTCGATTAATTTACGCTCTCTCTCTCTCTCTCTCTCTCTCTCTCTCTCTCTCTCTCTCTTTGTGTGTGTGTGTGTGTGTTTATCTGCTTGTATGTCTGTCTGTTTCTCTGTCTCTTTCTCTGTTTATCTCTCTTTCTTTGTTTACTTTGCTCAGTGTGTGTGTGTGTGTGTATCTGATTGTCTGTTTCTCTCTCTCTCTTTCTCTCTCTCTCTCTCATTCTCTCTCTCTTTCTCTGATTACTTCTCTCTCTCCTGCACTAACTCTCTTTCTATCGGGATGTGTCTGTGTGTGTGTCTCACACTTGCACTGTTTTTCCGTTTTTCTGTCTATGTTTATTTCTCTATTTCTCTTTGTCTATATGTCTCCCTTCTCCCTCTCTCTCTCCCTTTCTCTCTCTCTCCCACTGTCTGTATTTGTCCATTTCCTTCAATTTAACCCCCCCCCCCCCCAATCTCTCTCCTCCACTGTCTGTATGTCTCTCTTTCCCTTTTTCTAACCCTCTCTCTCCCTCTGTCTGTATGAGTACCTTTCCCTCTCTCTTTTTCTCTCCCATTGTTTGTAATCTCCCTTTCCCTCTCTCTAACCTTCTCTCTCCGATTGCCTGTATGTGTCCCTTTCCCTCTCTCTAATCTTCTCTCTCCGATTGCCTGTATGTGCCCCTTTCCCTCTCTCTAACCTTCTCTCTCCGATTGCCTGTATGTGTCCCTTTCCCTCTCTCTAACCTTCTCTCTC
Organism: Cepaea nemoralis; assembly: GCA_014155875.1. Classification (NCBI taxonomy): domain Eukaryota; kingdom Metazoa; phylum Mollusca; class Gastropoda; order Stylommatophora; family Helicidae; genus Cepaea; species Cepaea nemoralis. The sequence continues at coordinate 581,820 of JACEFZ010024716.1, forward strand.
CGATTGCTTGTATGTGTCCCTTTCCCTCTCTCTAACCTTCTCTCTCCCATTGTCTGTATGTCTCCCTTCTCCTCTCTCTCCCATTGTCTGTATGGCTCTTTTTCCCTCTCCCTAACCGCCTCTCTCTCTCTCATTGTTTGCATGTCTCCCTTTCTCTCTCTCTCTCTCTCTCTCTCTCTCTCTCTCTCTCTCTCTCTCTCTCTCTCTCTAACCTTCTCTATCCCATTGTCTGTATGTGTCAATTTCCTTCAATCTAACCCTATCCCCTACCACTGTCTATGTGTCTCCCTTTCTCTCTCTCTCTCTCTCTCTCTCTCTCTCTCCCTTTCTCTCTCTCTCTCTCTCTCTCTCTCTCTCTAACCTTCTCTATCCCATTGTCTGTATGTGTCCATTTCCTTCAATCTAACCCTATCCCCTACCACTGTCTATGTGTCTCCCTTTCTCTCTCTCTCTCTCTCTCTCTCTCTCTCTCTCTCTCTCTCTCTCCCTTTCTCTCTCTCTCTCTCTCTCTAACCTTCTCTATCCCATTGTCTGTATGTGTCCATTTCCTTCAATCTAACCCTATCCCCTACCACTGTCTATGTGTCTCCCTTTCTCTCTCTCTCTCTCTCTCTCTCTCTCTCTCTCTCTCTCTTTCTCTCTCTCTCTCTCTCCCTTTCTCTCTCTCTCTCTCTCTCTCTCTCTCTCTCTCTCACTCTAACCTTCTCTATCCCATTGTCTGTATGTGTCCATTTCCTTCAATCTAACCCTATCCCCTACCACTGTCTATGTGTCTCCCTTTCTCTCTCTCTCTCTCTCTCTCTCTCTCTCTTACCCTCTCTCTCCCATTGTCTGTATGTCTCCCTTTCTCTCTCTCTCTCTCTTACCCTCTCTCTCCCATTGTCTGTATGTCTCCCTTTCCCTCTCTCTAACCTTCTCTATCACATTGTCTGTATGTCTCCCTTTCCCTCTCTCTAACCCTCTCTTTCCCTATCATTCTTCCTCCCATTCAGTTGAATCTATAATTTCATCAACAACATAATGCCATTACACAAACGCCAAGAGAGCGATTAACTCTCTTCAGATGCCCATGATTTAGAGCGCCTGTTGTTATTTTACCCCTGAGTGTAATAATAATAACATTTTCCCAGCCTGCGCTTTATTATATAATAATGCCTCTGGAATTGGGCGGGAAGCTGTTGACAATGAAAGGGAAACCTTGTGGAAGTGGCGAACTGGGTCTGAAAATATTGGTTGCCAGGAGACAAAGCTACTAAAAAGTTGTTAACATTTTAAACATATTGTCTAAAATTTAAGGAGGCCCAGGTCATCGGGATCCCATTGGGCCCATATGCCACTAGATAAGCAGACAGCCTGGCCAGTCCGCCACTGCCTGTAGAGGAAACTTGACCGCCTGTAGAGGAAACTTGACCAACCTTGACCTGATTCCAGTCTGCACTATATACTGTGCTAATCATGACCTGGTTCGCTCTTGAACATCCGGTGTACTGATGTCGAGGTAGCGGGTTCAACCCCTACACCAGCCTGGTGGACTGAAATGTTGGCTTCTCGTCCTGACATGGATACGTTAATTACAAGTACCTCAGAAGTCGGAGTGGGATCGTCTAATGCCGACAGACACTGGTTGCTTGCTTGCTTGCTTGCGTTCGTTGGCTGTGAACTCCAATGTGAAGTCCTGTATGTCGGATGGTGACATCCTGTTGTCCAACATTAGTGTGATGTCATACAGGACCTGAGGTTTGCGTGAGTATCCGTTGTCCCATGTCTGGCTTATTGGTGTGCAGACTGGTGGTACCTCCCCGTGCAGGCAGATACTCTCCGACTTTGGAGGAACGGACACTGGTAATAGTGAAAGCTAATAACACGCAAAAAAATCAGTCCAGTGCACTAGAAGTGTATGGACTAGTGCACTGGACTGATTTTTTGCGTGTTATTAGCTTTCCCTATTACCAGTGTCCCTCGCCATCAGGCAAAACCACTCCGACTTCTGAGATACTGATAATGTACGTCTCCAAGTTAAAGACGAGAAGTCAACATTTCAGTCCAACTGATCGGTGTAGGAGCTGAACCCGCTACCTCGCACACAGGAAATTTAAGAACAAGCGTTCTTATCCATTCAACGATGCTGACCTCCGCTGTGACTTTTGAAAACATGGATTTATAACAGTGTGAAATACATGGGGTATTTGTAAAGACTGTGCAGTGTTTGAAAATATTGCTGGTTCAAGTTTTGTATTTATCTGTTATGTTGCATGAACTTTACAGAGGGTGAATATAAAACTTGGACCGGCAATATTTTCAAACACTGCACAGTCATTGCAAATACACCCTATATACAGACGCTGCTATCAATAATTTGCAAACTGAGAGCCGCAGTAATGCAGTGGCTAGCACACTTGCTAGCCAATCCGATGTTAATGTGTTCAAATTCCTATCGTGGCGAGCATTTTTACAAATTGATATGGGCACATAAGTCGATTCAGCCTTTCTCAACGACCGGCACTCATACCATAGTATGGAAACTAGCGTAAAGCGGTCTGCTTCCAAATCGCAGTATGCGGGATTGCGAATTGCATTCGTAACCCCTTCACCACACAGCTGTGTTGGGAAGTAGGTCATTCTTTATTTGTAGACACCCACAAATTGGAAATATATCTGCACGAGCAAGATGCGCAGCTATTCCGTCATTGCCTATTCTCTTATGCCTGTTTACAACACCTGGGTAGTGTGCAGTCTGCCAAGGCCCGCTTCCTTATCCGTGATGCCTATTTTTCTGCATTTCTTCCAAAGCCCCCCCCCCCCCCCTTCCTTTCCTTTTCTTAGGAGTCAAATTACAACACACTGGAGATTTTGCGCAGATCTTTAAGGACATTTCTGCTATCCATATGTTCTATCTAACCGTGAGCACAATGCGTGAGATTCTTCGTCTTCTTCGGGAGTCTGCTGTGGCGCAGACATCGCTGATCATGACTCCATTTCTTTCTGTCCTTTGATATTTCGATGTAGTTAGTTAGTTAGTTAGTCTTTCCTCTTGAGCCTAAGTCGGCGCATAGGGCAGAAGTCATGGCTCTCCATGTCTGGCGGTTCGCTGCTACCTGTTGTAGATCTTGGATGTTCACTTGGCCGTTGAATGAGCCTTCTCTGATGATGGTTCTACGCAGGGTCTCTCTTGGTCTTCCCCGTTTTCTTTTCCCTACTGGTGACCATATGAGGGCTTGGTAGGGGAGTCTTGTCTTGTCCATTCTGAGTACATGGCCGATGTAGTTCCAACGGCGTTTTCTTATAAAATTGGATACAATATCTTGCTTAGTCTCTTGTCTTATTTGCGCATTGGTTTTGAAATCTGTCCACTGGATGTTTAGAATTCTTCTAAGACATTTGTTCTCAAAATTGTCTAATTTTTTATCTAAAGCTACCGTTGATTTCCAACTCTCACATCCATACGTTAGCACTGGAATCACACAAGAATTGAAGATTTTAAGTTTCGTATCTTGGCTGAGTGACTTTGACTTCCATATGTTTAACAGTTTATTGAAGGCACCAGATGCCAGTGAGATTCTAGATAATATTTCTGGTGTTGAGTCCCCTGTAGATGTCATTTTGCTTCCTAGGTATGTGAAGCTGTTGACTTTTTCAAGAACATGGTTGCTTAATTTGGTGTCGTCTGAACTGTTGGTAAGATCAATAGTTTTTGTTTTTGTGGTGTTAATTTGGAGACCAATTTGTCCTGAAACATTTTGGAGATGGTTTATTTTCTCTTGGGCATCTGGATGTGTTGAACTCAAAAGCACTATGTCGTCGGCAAAGTCCAGGTCTTCTAGAATTTTGTCAACGCAATGGATACCCCTATTTGTCTTGTTTGTGCATTTGCGCATGACCCAATCGATAGCTATTCCAAAGGTCATCGGTGACAAGACACAACCCTGTTTCACTCCCGTTTCCACTGAGAACCAGTCAGAGTTGTCTGATTCTGTTCTCACGCAGCAACGCGTCTCCTTATAGAAAGATTTGATGTTGGTATATTTAGGTGGAAAACCATAGATGTTAAGTAGATTCCAAAGTGAAGGACGGTGGATACTGTCGAAGGCTTTTTGAAAGTCGAAAAAGTTGGTGATTAATTTCGACTGGAATTCTACAGTCTTTAATGATTATTCTGAGAGTGAAAATGTGGTCTATACATGACCGTTTTGGTCTGACGCCAGCTTGTTATTCTTTGAGCCTTTCATCTATTGACTTTTTCAATCTCTCAAGTAACATGCTACAAAAAAAGTTTTCCTGGTACTGACAGTAGGGTGGTACCACGCCAGTTATTGCAATCAGACATATCGCCCTTTTTAGGCAGTTTGAAAATTACACCATCTTTCCACTGTTGTGGTGGGGATTCGCTTTGCCAGATTTCATTGATCAGCTGTAACAAACGTTGTAAGGTGTTCTCATCTGCTGCTTTGGGCTTTTCTCCTGAGATTTCATCTTCCCCAACAGCTTTGTTGTTCTTCAATTTTTTTTATGGCTGCTTTAATCTCGTCCATCGTGAATGACTCGCAGGAGGCATCTAGTGGGGGCATAGTAATTTCTCCATCCAGTTTCGGAACAGTGTCAGGCTGCGGTCTATTTAATATTTCTTTGAAATGTTCTGCCCATCGTTGCTTTTGAAGGTCATCGGATAACAGTTGATTGCCTTGTTTTTCTTTGATGGGTAAATTTGGTGTAGGTGAGTGGTTGCATAGTTGCTTCATGATATGGAATACGGCTCTGATGTTTCCAGTTCTGGCAGCCGATTCGGCGTCGGCGGCCAAGCTGTGTATAAAGGTCTGTTTATCTTTTCGTGCGCTTGATTTCACCTCTTTATCCAACATCGAGTAATTTCGCTTATGGGTGTCATATGAAGCTGTGTCTTTTGTAGAAAGAAATGCTAGTTTTGCTTGTTTTCTTTCTTGAATCTTCGTCCAGGTGTTATCGCTTAACCACTTCTTCTTCTGTCTTTGTACATAGCCGACTGTGTTTGTTGCCGCATTTAGCAAGGTCTCTTTCAGGAAATTCCAATTTTCTTCAATGTTATTTTCACTATTCGCATTGCTCGTTATACTTTCTTTGTTAGCGTAGATGTTTTGTACCTCTGAGTTGAATGCGAGTTGGTGTTCTTTAGTCAGTAGGGACTGTGAGTTTATTTTCTTGATTCTTGGTGTTTTGTATAGAGTCTTAAGCTTTATTTTTAGCTTGGCTATGCAGAGATTATGATCGCCGCCAACATCTGCTCCTCTGTAAGCTCTGGCGTCTTGTACTGATGAACGGAATTTAGCACTAATGCAAAAGTGGTCTATCTGATTTTTTGTGATACTATCAGGCGAACTCCACGTGATTTTATGTATATCTTTATGCGGAAATAGAGAATTTGTTATTATCAGATTTGCTATTTCACAGAATTCTAGTAGTCTCTCTCCGTTTTGGTTCATGTCCCCTAGACCGTGAATTCCCATATATTTCTCGACACCCGTATTGTCAGATCCTATCTTGGCGTTGAAACCACCCATTACAGCAACAATGTCGTGTTTCGGTGATAAGTTGATGGTACCAATTAGTTGGTTGTAGAAATTATCTTTGTTGACGTCGGTATCATCGTTGGTAGGTGCATAGCACTGTATGATTGTTAGCTTGAAATATTTGGTTTGGTAACGCGCTGTTATGATTCTGTCGTTTACTGGTTCCCAGCTGATTAGTGATCTTTCTACATTTTTTGACATGATGATAGCGACTCCGTTCGAATGATGATTGTCATTTCTTCCTGAATATATTATGTGTCTTTGTTCGTAGTTAAGAAACGTTTTGCCTGAGTCAGTCCATCTGCAATCGTTAACCCCGAGAACATCTAGGTTGTATTCATTCATAACACTAAACACCTGAGTAGTTTTCCCTGTCTGGTACATAGTTCTAACACTCCAATAACCAATCTTGAAAGTATCCTTGGAATTTAGCAAGTTTCAGCGATACATCATAACATTAAATCCAAAAATTGATTCTGAAAACAGCGGGAAATTGTTTGACGGAGCGTTTTTAGCCAAGTCAAAAGAAAAACACGTTGAGAATATCCAGATTGAATCCGTTCATAGCACCACACACTACACACCTGATTTCAATGTTCCAATAACCAATTAGAGAATATCCTTGAAATTTAACAAGTTCGAGCGAAGCGTCCAACATTTAGAGCCAGAAAACTGATTCTGAAACAACGGGAAGTTTTATGATGACGGATTGTCAAGCCGTCGATCAACTGTCTTAAGCCAAGCTAGAATAAAACACGTCCCGCCATCTTGGCTCAAACCGGAAACCTTCGATGTAGTTGGTGTTGTTTATATTATTATTTGCTGCTCAGCCGTGTCAGCTTTCTGTGGACATCTTTTTTTTTGTCTTATTCTGCCTTTCAAACCTAGAATGTTCCCACTTAAGGCTAATTTTTATATTTCAATTCTTCTATTGATATCAATCAATCAATCAATCATGTGCCATGCCGGAAAGCGTGGGCGGGCACGATTCGCCATTTCACTCGATCACCAGAGTCGTGGATCAGCTCAGTGTTCCTGTCTCGTCCATGCCATGTGGCCTAGCCATCCAGGTATTTTCCTCTCGGTCTTCCTCTTGGTCTGTTCCCTTCGATCTTGCCAGTTGTCACTAAGTTCTCCAATCCATTTCTTCTCACATGTTCAAAAAATGTTGACTGTCTACGTCTAATTTCTCTAATCAATTTACGATGTTCATTTGTCTCCTATAGTACTTGGTCATTGGTTTTTCTGTTGATATGCTTCATTAAATTCCTTTTGTCTTTTTTTTCTGCAGTTTTGAGGAGAGATGTTGTAACAGCTGTAGCTCTCAGTACCTCAGCGTTTGCTTTCTTCTCTGTCCACGATATTTTCAGCAATATTCTACGACACCACATATAACCGTCTCCACTTGATTCGCTTTTTTTATTGCGCATTGTCCAAATATTGGATCCATACATATGAGCATATCGTTTACAGCATTTCAGTCAGCTTATGTTTCTACTTGTGATCAGACGTTATTAAATTGTATAGTATATTTGATGTGATTACACGTTATTAAAATTATAGTTTATTTTATTTGATTAAACATGAGAAAACTGTATATTTTATTAGATGTGATTAAACGTTATAAAACTGTATAGTTTATGTCCTCAGAGAGGTCACTGGTACAACAAACCATATGTTCTTGACCAGCGGCTCAAGTTGTATGATGACAAGCATCCAGTCAACAGGTCCACACCTTTTCCCTTAAGAGGCCGAGTAGCAAAGGTTGTCATGATAGAGGTCAGTTTTTCTAATGCTTACCTGGTTTTTTGTGTAATAAAACATCAGCTATTTATTTATTTATTTATTTATTTATTTATTTAGTTGCTTATTTATTTAGTTATTTATTTACCTGTGCCGAATACGAATTTAGTTAAGGATTCTCACTGGCAACTTGCCGTCTTGACAGATGATAGTTTGCTTCTGAAATGTAGAGGCCATGTGTTGCCAATGCAACATGATCCCTCTCTCGCCCTGTCTAGTTTACTCTAGAGGAAATGTTGGTACTTCAATTTTAATTCACCGCAAACAACCGCAAACAAAGAAAAATCCCTTCGAGCCTCATTTGCATCGGTCCGGCAATCATTTTGCGGTTTAGTGTTCGGTGGACTGCTAGACCGATCGATGGATGTCTTTAAGTTTTTGGGCCCGTAGGGCCCAAAACTAAAAAAAAAACATCAATCGATCGGTCTAGCAGTCCACCGAACACTAAACCGGAAAATGATTGCCGGACCGATGCAAATGAGGCTCGAAGGGATTCTTCTTTGTTTCGGTGAGTTAATATTGAAGTACCGAAATGTTAACACCGATACATCTAGAAAAAGACAAGCTGCAGAAGTTGCGGGCCAGCAAAGCAATGCTCTATTAAGGATTCTAGTTATAATATAATGTAATGGAATCACGTTGAGGAATCTAGTTCCTTCAGACATACTGGGCATGTGGCACTAGATCCATGTGTGTACATCCCAATCGGCACTGAGTGGGTGGTGCGGTGATGTTCATGCTGTCCGGCTTCACTCACCCAGACATTTCCTGGTACCAATTGAAGGTTGAATCGACATGGGAACCCTGACATATTTTTAAGATCGTGCTCTCTCGATGCGAATTTGAACCCACCACCAGCCGGCCCACAGCAAGCGTCTAGTTACTACCGCAGCTCCTCGTAATGGAATAATGTAATGGAATTTGTACTTATGGAATTTAAAGTGAGGGCGTAATAAAGATAGGATCATAGTAGCGTTGCTGTTCAAGAAGACTGCCTGTAGGTAGGTAGGTAGGTATGTATGTATGTAATGAGAAATCCATGTACAATAGCTGTTTATGCTAACGTTTAGTGTGTCAGTCCTTGTACTAAGTAATTAGAAACGCACATGAATTGGCTTTTTGGTGCTAAAGTTTAGTATTTCATAGTACTGAATAATCAGAAACGCACTTATAGTAGCTGTCTGTGTTAAAGTTTAATATTTAAATCCTACTACTGAATAATCAGAAATGCACCTACAATAACCTTCTGTGTTAAAGTTTGGTATTTCAAACTTAGTAAAAGTGTAATGTGTCATATTATTGAATAATCAGAAACGTACAAACATTATCCTTCTGTTCAAAAGTTTAATTTATCAATCAAAATACTAACTAATTAGAAACATGCATACAATAGCCTTCGGTTAAACAGTTTAGTATGTCAATAAATATACTTAACCATCAAAACACACATAATAGCCTTCTGTTCAAAAGTTTAGTATGTGTCATATTATTGAATAACCAGAAACCCAATGACAATAGCCAATTGTCACAGAACATTTCTAGCCAAAACACGCCTTATCAGCCATCTTAGAACTCACGGCTCCATACTTCAACCCCACTGTATGAAATGAATGGACAAACAACAACACAATGAGAAAACCCGAGAATAGTATAACTAGAAATCCTTAGTCTGGAACTTATGTGCAAACGAAATAGAGGAAGATCTAAAGCAGTGTTTCCCAACGTGCGGGTCACGCCCCACAGGGGGGGGGGGGGGGGGGGGCAATTCGATTGTTAAGGGGGGCAATTCGAAATGGAAGAAATCGGTTGGATATAACAAACGGGGAGACTTGAGAACTGAAGTTAACTAAATTGGGACCTGACATACGATCTCTTTGCAGCAAGAATCAAGCGCCAGGATCTCACTAAATTTAAATAATAAATAATTACTAATAATTAAAATAATATAGAAAAATCAGTCATTAAAATTATTTTGTACTTGAATTTCAGTTCTCCATTATATGTTTAGAAAATTTACTTACTGTGTTTTCTCAATAATGTCCTAGTGATTTCTTCCTAAAACCTATCAATCAAGTTTCTGTAGTGAACATTTTTGCAATTTTTGAACATTAAAAATAATTTATATGTTGGGGGGGGGGGGGGGGGTGCGGAGCGGGGCGGGTGGGGGCATGAGAATTTTAGAAAGGCTTAGGTGGGGCATAGCACAAAAAAAGGTTGGGAAACAAAGATCTAAAGACTCACTAAGAAGTGAAGTAGGGAACAGAAATGAGCATATGTAAATGACATGGACAGAGCTACATAGGACAGCTAAGAATAGGAGGGTTTGGGGCGAGTTGGTTGATGACCTGTGACCCAGTGGAGGGTAGAGGACAGAAGAAGAAAGAATAGACTGGACAATCACAAAGACACGCACAATAGCCTTCTGTGCTAACGCGTAGTATTTCAGTATTATAAATATTTATCTTTACATGTTATTTCCCTTTTGGTTTCCAGAAATGTTAATCTTTTCCGGCATTGTTTTCCAAATATATTCCCTAAGACAGTAATTTAAATGACTTTCCGTCTACAGGAACGACCATTTACAATGAAGAAACGTGACCACATGTTGAAGAAAGGCAATGACAAATTTGAAGGCTTTGCCGTTGACTTGATTCAAGAAGTTGCCAAAATGCTGGAATTTGATTATGAAATCTACCTAGTACATGATGGGAAATTTGGTAGCAAAATGCCGGATGGCGAGTGGAATGGAATGCTTGGAGAACTGTTGTCTGGGGTATGTAAAAAACATTGTTGTGTGTGGATGGACATCGTGTGCAGTGTATTAACAGTATTAAGTTAAAGTATTTCTGTTTGGCAATTTAATGGTTGCAACGGATCTCTACGAGAATGTTAAATATGGTTGGATTTGATGTTAATTATCAGCTAACGTCTAACAGAGTTGAGTTGAGTTAAGAACCAACATCACAGCACCCGGGACACACCTATACGTGCTACGTCCGCATCTTTAACAGCCAGCAAAGAGTTCCAATACTAATGTAGTCTGCTTTTGTGTCCGTCTGACTTGTCCTCGGAGCACTGGTTTGTCGGCCAGATCCTCTGGTCACTCCCTGTCGCTCCATAATCTCCAGGCTATAATGATGTATCTGCTCATTCACACTATACGCATGATCCCAAAGGTCTTTACCACACTCGCCTTATCATGAACTAGTACCCCACCCAACCTTGCAGACCCAGCCAATCGTTAATTAGGATCAAGTATTGGACCCTTCTACATGCCTTAAGACCCATTTGGGCATGCGGTGCCAGACACATATTTTTACAGACCGACCTGTACTTGCTGGGTGATGTGGTCAGTATCATTAATTAGCTTGTGAAGATACAGTTTTTATGTATCCGGGACCTCCAGCCCCGATGAGGACCGGGATTTATTTCACGTGGACTTTAGTTATAAAATTTCCTCTGATATCTGGGTAGTGAGATCGGACGCCCGTGTGTATTGTTGCGCACGTAAAAAATCCCTTGGCAGTTGGAAATCGAAAAAGAGTAGCCTAACGGCGCTGCCCGGGCAAATTTTCGAGTTAAAAATCTACCCAAAGTATTTCAGGATCCTCGCCGGTGCTACGGAGTTCGGCACTGAGCTGAGTTTCTCCAGACTCAGGTTTGAGTTAGGAGTAGAACGGAGCACTTATGGGTTACATCTGTGTGCCATGATGTTGATCCATCGACTAAACTAAACTAAACTAAACTAAACTAAATTAACCTAACAGTTTCTATGTCAATACCTAATTTCAGAGGTGGTTGTTAGGTCGAGGAGCGGCTGGCCGAGTGGCTAGAACGCCGGGCTCTCCTTCGGAAGACCCGGGTTCGATCCCTCCGTAAGATGTGGGATTTTTTTTCTGTCGGGGGCAAAAAGAACATCGTAACCTGCACAATTCGCGGCGACTGCACTAGCCAGGCGGCCTTAATTCCTCAGGCTCAAGACCCCCCCCCCCCCCCCCCCCCACTCACCCCGGCCATACACTGCAAGGTATTATATTGGCAGTAAATGACAGATGATGACAATGACAATTGTTATGTCACACACAGGACCGTGCCGTGCTATGATACAGAACAGAGAGGCGGTCGCATCATAAAGGGGCGGCATTTTAAAGAAGAAAACATGTAAGGGGCAGCATTTCGAAGTCTTGCATCATACTGAGAAAATCTACCGTACGGTACAGGTCTCACACATCGTGAGGAGTGTATTCGGTCCACGATAAGACTCGCGGATTTCAACACAATTCTTGCCTTACAACAACCAGCCACCGCTAGGTCAAGCAGGAACGGGTCTGTCATGTGCTAGGATCCGGTGGCCAGTCTTCCCTCCACTTAGCAGACGACCGCTAAGACGCCGAACCCTCGCCCGATCGCTCGCTCTCATGACATTATCAGCCTTGCCTCCTGGAGAATACACAAACGCATCCGCTGATGAGATTATAATAAAAGGAACACATTAGAAGGAGATTATGCAATAATGGATTAATCTTTACTGTGACAATTATTGTAACCTGATGTGTGTGTGTTTTTTTTAACCACTGAATACCTCTCCTCAGAATGCCACCATGTCTGTAGCTCCCCTGTCCATAAATGCCCAGCGGGAGGAGGCTGTGGACTTCACGAAGCCCTTCAAGACCCGATACATCTCCGTGCTCATCAGAATACCCAGGCAGGAGACTTCGTACTTTGAGTTCCTCAACCCGCCTATCTCCAGTTGTCTGGATCTGCACATTGATTTCCTTTGTCGTGGTCAGCGTTGTCCTGTACGCCCTGGAGAGGATGGGTAGAAACAAGTGTGTGCATTCAGAGAGCGTTTCAAATCACTGTCCGCGAATCATTCTGGTTCATTTTTTGGATCTTTACTACAAGGTAAGCTAATACAGTTCCTGGTTTTATTGTAAATGAGTGTATACTGTAATAACGAGCAATCTCTGGCATAGTGGTTAGTTCTTGCCTACCAAGTCAGTGGTTCTGGTTTAATCCTCAGCAGATTCAATATTACTTTCTCTGACCCGTAAGGTTTGAGGTCAAACCTATCTCATAAAAATGGGCACCAGGCAATTTTCAGATTTCTTCTAGGAAAGAAAGGTAACGAGAAAGAAACAGACACTCACTCCATATGTCGTGACCAAGAATATGGGAAGGCCTAACACACTCCAAAAGTATTTTCTGCTTTAGAAATAGTTACCTTTTGATATCCAGGTGTGGATGTCAGCATGGCCGAATGGAGAAGAGAGCTCGGTCTTAAACATCCGGTGTGATGATACCGAGGTAGCGGGTTCAACCCCTACATCGGTCAGTTGGACTAAAATGTTGCTTTCTCATCCTTGCCTTGGTGACGTTAATTACAAGTACCTCTGAAGTCGAGGCGGGTTCGCCTGATGGCGACGGGACCAGAAATAAAACAAACCGGCAAGATATTTAACATGTAACACAATGTATGTTTACGTTAGGTGTATACACATATTGCCTTTATGAAAGTATTAAACTCAATCTTTTGCTTATATCTTTATTATTCTCGCTCGGAATTGACAGATTTAACTGGAAGTTAAAAGTGTTTTAAACAACTCAAGCGAACAATAATTAAGCTACAGATAATGTGATAGTGGTGGCAGCTTCCACATAATTCCTAACTTGTCTGCTGGTTGTCCCATGATTCGCTTTCGTAGATTGGAATTGGCTCAATATAGTTCTTAAGTACTCTTTTCCTTTCTTTAATTGACAAAGACAAATGGCAGAGAATACACTTCATCTTCTGAAATGCCTGCGTTTGCTTGGGCCATTCTACTGTATATTTAACTTCCTGAATGTATGCGGTGGGTAATATGTTACTGTTATTGTATCTACACTCTTTGAAAGTCATCACCATCATCATGTCGCAGGTTCTGTGCAGAACTTCGCTCTCATCGCGGGCAACCGAAAATATTCTCGAGCCTTTTTTCAGTTCCTTTGCCTCAAAAATGTCCATACCCAGTGTCATGTGTATAACTTCGTGCTATTCGACACCTGCGGCTTCTTCCATGAACCACGCTGTCCATGAGTTCTCTTCCAACAATAATCCATGAACCACGCTGTCCATGAGTTCTCTTCCAACAATAATCCATGAACCACGCTGTCCATGAGTTCTCTTCCAACAATAATCCATGAACCACGCTGTCCATGAGTTCTCTTCCAACAATAATCCATGAACCCACGCTGTCCATGAGTTCTCTTCCAACAATAATCCATGAACCACGCTGTCCATGAGTTCTCTTCCAACAATAATCCATGAACCACGCTGTCCATGAGTTCTCTTCCAACAATAATCCATGAACCACGCTGTCCATGAGTTCTCTTCCAACAATAATCCATGAAACCACGCTGTCCATGAGTTCTCTTCCAACAATAATCCATGAACCACGCTGTCCATGAGTTCTCTTCCAACAATAATCCATGAACCACGCTGTCCATGAGTTCTCTTCCAACAATAATCCATGAACCACGCTGTCCATGAGTTCTCTTCCAACAATAATCCATGAACCACGCTGTCCATGAGTTCTCTTCCAACAATACTCCATGAACCACGCTGTCCATGAGTTCTTGTAACAGTAGTGGAGTATTAGGGTATTAGGATCTAGTGGGAAACAGCTACAGCACGATTGAGCATCGGAGGAGAATGGGGGGGGAGATGCTCAAGTCGTGACGTAGTGGGTTGTCAGAGGACAGTCAACATCCCGCCTTGGAACTGGGAAGAAGCCATGTTGTCATCGTGAAGAAAATAAACAGTCTTTGAATAAAAACCCAGTCTTTGTTGGTTCTGTACTCTGGTACAGGACTGATTTTGGAGCCTACGACCGAGGATTTGAGCCTGGTATAATCCGGTCTACAGAGTAACAACGCAAAGTCAAGCCGTATACTATATAACGTCGCGGAGGCCAAAAACTGAGAAGATGATCCTTGCTCCGTTTGTCTAAATCGCCAGAAACAATTTCGGCGCGCTTTTAAACCAGCATTGAACGTAACAAGGCGCAGTGGAAAAGATGGCCAATAAGTATAAGTTATCTGTGAATACAGCGACCAAAAGCCCGGCCAGGGGCGGTTGGCTGTAAGTCTTTTTCAAGACTTGAGATAACAAATAAATTGGCGTCAAGAGAAGACTGAAAACCAACCCAAGTTACCATAACGGGTGGCAGCGCCTGCAAACACCATCATAACGACTCCTCTTGGTCATTACTCTGCCGAACGTGTCAAGTTCAAGTCAGTAAATCAATATCTCGAACGAGGAGTGTGCTTAGTTTGATCATGTCTTGAGCAAGCAGAAGGTTTGGATAAAGGGCAAATCCAGAAATCCAGTCGTCTGATCGTTGAGTCAGGTGAGGAAGAACATTTCAATAAGACAATCGAGACAGCAAATAAATAAGGATTGCCCAATGTTTCGTTGACGAGTCAGACTATCTCGGGGCTCTACTGCAATCGAGAGCCGCTCGCTGTTGTGTGTCAGACTATCTCAAGACGTCGATGATGTACTCCATCTCAGAAGGGACCCAACCAAGGGTTGAAGAACTGTACTGAGGCCCTGTGAGATTTTGTTGTGCCCTATCGAGGCCTGTGGACTACAGTCGAGCATTTTTTTACCTCAAGAGGCTTGGTATAGCCGTCACTTTTCATTGTCCACCTCAAGAGGCTTGGTAGAGCCGTCGCTTTGCATTGTACAACTCAAGAGGCTTGGCATAGCCACCGTTTTGCATTTTTTACCTCAAGAGGCCTACCATGGCCGGTGCCTGAACTTTATCGTTTTCAAGGGGCTTACCATAGCCGTTGCCTGGAATTATCGCTTCCAAAGGGCTTACCATAGCCTGAATTTTGCCATTTTCAAGAGCTTGGTCCAAGCTGCCACCTGCGTTGTCGTTTGTTTCAACGGGCTACCAAAGCCGCTGCCATACAGGGAGCTGACCAAGACTGCTCTCTGATCGCTGTCTGATCGATTGGAAGCCTACTGTCGGGAAGTGCTGCTCTCTGATCGTTGTCTGATCGATTTGAAGCCTATTGTCGGGAAGTGCTGCTCTTTGATCCCTGTTTGATCGTTTTGAAACTTGCTGTCGGAAAGTGCTGCTCTTTGATCGTTCAAAAAACTGGGACACCCACGCTCTAGACTTCACAAACGGGAACAAATACTTGTAACTGAACGGATAACGAAAAGGAAGCAAAGTATGGAACAATATTGATTTAATTAAGTAAGTAAAATTATAATTTGACATATAAAATTGACATATAAATTTTGGGTTATAATAATTAACTTGGAATTGAATAAGATTAATATTATACTAATATAGTGATATATGTTGCAATTTTGTGTTGTACGGGGGTATTTCATATTTCAGATCTACAATATGGAGGCCCTAGATATTTCGTTAGGACAGGTACTTGGTAGTGTAAGTAGCAAAGTTAGACACAATACTAAAACAGCATCTTGTTTGGTTCATAATAGTGTATAGTGGATTGGATTACATTGCCGAACATTGTCAACATACAACATACTGGATAAATATGAATAAGGAATTAGGACGCGTGACTGCATGGTTGCAAGAATTGAAAGTAGCGGTCGATGAGGTTAATAATTTTGTAGAAAGGTTAAGAAGAAGAACAAATGGATTAGAGACCTATAGATTTGATGTACCGTGTAACAGAGTAAGAGGGAATAACAGGAGACAGCCAGTACTTAATGAAGACAGAAGACGATATGATTCTATGTATGCGGCTGGTTACGATGAACCAGGACCCAATATCTATAAGGTAAGAGACGGTGAGAAGAACAGACGTAATAGTGAAAGGTCGGACTGGTATAGCAGTTATAAATACAAAAATGGGCGTGAGAGAAACTTTTCAAAGAAATCATGGGACTGGCCCTCTCACAGTGCAAACGCTAGAAAAAGACGTAACGACTGGTTTGAAAAGAGACAAAGACAATATTTGAAGTCAGGGTCGAAAGACAGAGTGGAACACAAAGATAAGAATTCAACGACTCCTAAAGTACTTGCTAATATTAGGATTGAACAGGAAAAGAAGACGACGGTATTAGTAAAGAAAAGAAACCGAGAGACACAGACGCAGGCAGGTAATACGATAGAAAATAGTACACAGACTCAGGTAGATACAGTAGAGAAAAAGGTCCAGGTACAACCAGCCAGCAAGATAACAAAGGGAAGTCAAACTGACTTAATAGAAACTCAGTCAAAACCAACTCATTTGACTAAGGGAGACAAGCTTGAAATTAAGAAAGATAAACAGACAAGAGCCAAAGATGTTAAAAGACGGGTGAAGAAAAGTATTAAGGAAAGAAATAGTATGATTGTTAATAGAGGTACTGTTATATCAAGTTCCTCAGGGATAGACATGAAACTAATTCCCAAATGGTGTAGGAATATTAGCTGTCAGAGTTCAGGTTACGGAGAAGACATTCCTACTGCCGCAGGTTATAGTGATGCTGAAACAGATATTAATACTGATGATTCAGAGAATGAGAGAGCTGCACTACGAGCAGATCCTGAATCGAAGCGTGATGTTCCCTCATACGGTGTAGTTACTGGTAGACAGACGGACAGAGTTTTGGATAGTGACTCTTTAGAAATAGATACCAGTTTATATGACAAGAAAGTAGGGAAGGTTAAGGGACGAAGACCAAGAAAGAGAAAGAAACTCCGACGTTCTAAAGGCGACTATGGAAATGGAATTGAAGTGGCTGCGGTGAACTACTATAATGAATCTGATGAGGGAACTATTGTTAGTGTGTCATCTGAAGACGAAATGGGGAGGTACAAACGTTACGTAAGGTATACAGGGAACAGTGAGCAGACCGACGCAAATAAAGGAAATAAGAAGAAAACATTTAAGAAGAAAAATAGTAGACAGATAGCGGGAATTTACTCAACGACAGAAAGTGACTTAAGTAAAATAGAAGACCTTATGACCTTAAGACCTGAGTACTTTAACAGGTTGACAACAGATAGTGAAGATGACATAATAAGAGAAAGACGGGTTAATGTATTGAGAGACAATGAAATATTTAACTTGGACACACTCTATAACGGTTAAAATTCCTTGGGTGAAGAAGGAAAATGAAATAGTTTTGGCTTATGAGAAGAACTGCGGGTTGAACATATAGATAGGTGAGCTGTCTAAAATAGGCAGATGAATTTTTTGGTGTAGCATCGCATGGTACAGGGTAGGCGATGGTGTTGTTGAGGCTAGAGAGTTACGGCAAATGATATTCTACGTGGATACGAAATACAGGATATCTTATATTTGGTTACGATGTAGGGAGAGTAAACTAGAGTAAAAATACTCCTTTGTCCGGAATGGAAAGAATGGAGAGTTAATCACGTTGAGTGATGTATAAATGGTGTGATTAAAATAGGGTAGATTCAGCACAGAATTAGTAGAGGGTGAGAGATAAACTAAGTACTAGAAATGCTTTGACTCAGAGCTATGACGTGAATGTCTGAGATAGTTTCGCTTGGGAGTTTGAGAAGTAAGTATAGTATGGTTGACAGGTGAACCGAGAGTGTCTGGTGAGGAGATATAGATTGAGGAGGAACTGAGTATCCTGTGTGTAAAGTAGCCAGTTGAACGTGAGAATAAAAGTAAAGGACTGTAGAAGTATAGAATGATGGTTACGAGGTTAGTGGTTCAGCGGAATGAGATTTGTTTTGAAGAGATAGTAGATAGTGCTGTGAAAGCGATATAAGTTGCGAGTGGTAATGTATAGGATCTGACCTTCGTATAGGAGTGAGTGATTGAGTAAAGTAGAGATATAAGAAAGCAGTGAATTGAGAAAGTCCTCTGGAATAATTCGTCTGGTTGTGCGTTGTTCATACGTGAGTATAACTGTAGTCAGACAGCTGTTCGTCGTGATGAAGGAAGTAGGAGAGAGGTGTGGTGACGTCGCCTAAGTGAAATACATAGAAAAAAATGTAAGAGTGGCGTTGATGTGTCTTGTGTCAATGTGTGTAGAGGAGATCAATACGTGTAGATTGTGGTGAATGATTGCTGGAATGTTGAGGTGGCGTCTGAAGTGTTTTTTGTAATAATAGTAGGGACACGTTAGGTTGTCGCGATGTGTATCATTGTCCGTGTGAATATGAGAAGAGTGGTTGATAAGTGACGTTGATAAATCGTGGAACATAGAGTATGAGAAAATCGAGAGATAGAAAGAAAATGATTGGAGAATTGTGATGTCTTTTCGTAGAATATCTGACGTTGGAAGGAAGTTATGGAAGTTATATGACGAAAACGGAGTTAACATTCTGAATGATGTTTCATAAAACATGTTTAGTATTCTTAACAGGAACGAGAAAAGAGAGGTCTGCTGTCAGTTATAAGTGGCGTGGGTTGCAGTTCTGAAAGAGTTCCGATAAATAAGAGTGAAAGATAAGAAGGTAAACAAGGTTAGTAAAATGAATGTTGGAGAACGTGTTCCGAGGAGGGTGACCGGTTTGATTATCGTCACGATACAAGAGTGCTAGGAAAGACTGGAGGATAGCTTAGAGTAGTCGTGGTGAGATGTTAGAAAGTAATGATACGTTAAGTAATTGCGTCGGATAGACGAGAAACTTAAAATTGGAATTAGTGCTTGGTACAGCAAGTAGATGTGTTGGTGAGAGGTCTATAGTAAATAGACAAAGTTTTGTTGGATGTAGGAGAGTGGAGATACTGTAGTTAACAGTAATGATTAAGAAGTGGTAGTGATGTTTGGTATAAATCCAAGGGAAACAATTGGTGTGCCGAGCCACAAGTTAATTGATAAGTAGATGATGGCTGGTACATTGAGATGACATTGAATAATCGCCACATTAGTAATAGATAAAGTGAGTCGACCTGTAGTTTACAGTGCTTGCTTAAGAGGATATTTTAGATGTTATGATGTATTAGGAAGTTAGGCTTGTAAAAGATAGAAATTGTGAGGGGAGATAATCAATGTTTGACTTCCAGAAAAAGGAACGGTCAGTTATTGAGTAGTGATTTTGGTTGAGGGGAACAAGTATTGTTCCGCGTTATGATGGTCTGTAGTTAACAGATATACATACTTGGCGGTGAAGTGTTTTGTTTTCTAGGTTATAGAAATAGTGGAATGAATAGCTCATATAGGAGGCCAATGTGGATGGGCCACTGTACGTAGTTAATTTTAAAGGGAATTGTTTTTTTTTGGAAAAACCTTCTCTTTAGCGAGAAGACAATTGTTTTATTGCCTCATGTATAATGTTTTTTTTTTTGCTTGATTTGGTCCCGTAAAATGATTGTTATTATTTTAGAATAGGGTTATTGTGTTCTTAGACTTTTGTGTATAAACTACTGGTCCGTAAAAGAGACCAGTAGTATTAGGTAATAATAGAATAGGATGTATGTTGTATCATCATCACCATCATCATCACCATCATCATCATACCTTTAGTTGAGTTGAGGGGAAACATAAATGATTGTTATAAAAATTTGGGGGGGGATATGATGTTCTGTTGTGGATTTTATTTCACTGTTTTGTATGTTAAATAGTAGTTAATTAAGTTATGTTTAATTTACAGGGTTTTGTCTAAAATAAAGACAATACAGGGGGCTTTAATTAGGACCCTTCGTTCAGAAAAGAGTTAATAAAAATACTGAGAGCTAATAGAGAGACACATTCTCTTAGTGAAGAATAAGTTCATGGGTGCTGTGATAATCAGCATAATGAGGTTGATATGGTACTGGAAACATATACCGGGGATGGTTATGGGAAAGTTTAGAGATACACTAAAGTCAGCATTAATTAGAAAAATATGGGATTGGAAGCCACATGGGAGAAGAAAAGATTAATGAATACAGCAGTAGAGTAAATGAGGGGAAGTTTTGAACATAGTTTCCATGGGGTCAGAAGAGCCATGATATACACGAGATTGCTGGGTTATAGAAGAATAAGAAAATTACCCCAGATGAAGAGTAAACATGAATTGGATCCATGTTTGATTAGACACTGATAATAACAGTACAATAGTAAAGGGGTGTAAGTGTATTAATGAGAAATGAACATAGTGGAGACATAATGACATAGGGTTTTTGAGAGTCCGTAATAGATGGACTGTGATAAAGTCGATTGCAAGTAGTCACAGACAGGAGTTAGGAGTAGTATAAGGTTGCTGTTGATAACGGCATAAGTGGAGGTTTTAGTAGATATGCCCATAAGAAATGGACATTAAGAGAGAATTTTTGACTGAGGTATAGGAGAAGATTAGTTATGCGAGGTGATGTGGTTATGTGAGGTGATGTGTATAATGTTGGAGGAGGTCTTAAGGGATAATAGACCTTTTTAATTGTGTCCTCGGGATGTGTTTTGTGGTTAACATTACAATGTGAGGTTGAGGTAAGGTAGTGTCTGTAATATATAGACACTTAGAAGTGAAGAATATTTTTGATGGTTGGTATTTGATGCTGTAGATAGCAGCGTAAACTGTTACCATAATGAGTGGTACTGTGGGAGATATAATTGTTTTAGACTTTATTACATAAAGTCTCAAATGACATAGGGGGGTAAAGGGGTGTGTGGTTTAGGTGAGAGTGGTTTTTTTTGAAAGAGTTCTACTGCTTCTTTTAAATTCCGGTGGCCACCGATTCTTTGTCTTCCTATCGTGTGAAAGTGATTTCAGGTTAGTTGAAAGTGGGGAATTAGTAGTTGGTATCAGCGTTTGAAATTGTAAGCGGATTGCTTATGAAGAGAAGAAGAAGTATTTAAGAAGACGTGTTATGATGTATTGTATAAAGTTGAGATTGAAATGTTATTAAAGATATGTAAATATGTTATGTTTGAAGGGCCAGAAACGAAGAAGAAGTGGGTTGACTATATAGCAGGGGAAAGAGTTAAAGAAATAGAATATTTACTTAAGTTGGAGTTGGTTTGGGGAGGATTAGAGGAACTGTGAGAGATAAGGAAAAAGAGGGAATAGAGTAAGGGGATTAGGAGTAAAGATTTTTCCTTTATAAGGAAAATTCTTTAGTAAACATAGGGAGGTGTAACAGTAGTGGAGTATTAGGGTATTAGGATCTAGTGGGAAACAGCTACAGCACGATTGAGCATTGGGAGTGAAATGCGGGGAGAGATGCTCAAGTCGTGACGTAGTGGGTTGTCAGGGGACAGTCAACATCCCGCCTTGGAACTGGGAAGAAGCCATGTTGTCATCGTGAAGAAAATAAACAGTCTTTGAATAAAAACCCAGTCTTTGTTGGTTCTGTACTCTGGTACATTCTCTTCCAACAATAATCCATGAACCACGCTGTCCATGAGTTCTCTTCCAACAATAATCCATGAACCACGCTTGTCCATGAGTTCTCTTCCAACAATAATCCATGAACCACGCTGTCCATGAGTTCTCTTCCAACAATAATCCATGAACCACGCTGTCCACGAGTTCTCTTCCAACAATAATCCATGAACCACGCTGTCCATGAGTTCTCTTCCAACAATAATCCATGAACCACGCTGTCCATGAGTTCTCTTCCAACAATAATCCATGAACCACGCTGTCCATGAGTTCTCTTCCAACAATAA
The DNA here is from genome assembly GCA_014155875.1 of Cepaea nemoralis. NCBI lineage: Eukaryota > Metazoa > Mollusca > Gastropoda > Stylommatophora > Helicidae > Cepaea > Cepaea nemoralis. The sequence continues at coordinate 603,750 of JACEFZ010024716.1, forward strand.
TCCATGAACCACGCTGTCCATGAGTTCTCTTCCAACAATAATCCATGAACCACGCTGTCCATGAGTTCTCTTCCAACAATAATCCATGAACCACGCTGTCCATGAGTTCTCTTCCAACAATAATCCATGAACCACGCTGTCCATGAGTTCTCTTCCAACAATAATCCATGAACCACGCTGTCCATGAGTTCTCTTCCAACAATAATCCATGAACCACGCTGTCCATGAGTTCTCTTCCAACAATAATCCATGAACCACGCTGTCCATGAGTTCTCTTACAACAATAATCCATGAACCACGCTGTCCATGAGTTCTCTTCCAACAATAATCCATGAACCACGCTGTCCATGAGTTCTCTTCCAACAATAATCCATGAACCACGCTGTCCATGAGTTCTCTTCCAACAATAATCCATGAACCACGCTGTCCATGAGTTCTCTTCCAACAATAATCCATGAACCACGCTGTCCATGAGTTCTCTTCCAACAATAATCCATGAACCACGCTGTCCATGAGTTCTCTTCCAACAATAATCCATGAACCACGCTGTCCATGAGTTCTCTTCCAACAATAATCTGACATTTATAATATGGCCAAAGTATTTCAGTCTGCGAGACATGATGCTGTTTATAAGCCAGTGTTTTTAGATCACACCTAGCAACCAGAAACGAGCCATCTTCTTTAATAGCACACCATGTAATAGAATGTTGGCATGTGGCAGACGAAGAAGATTTCGGGGTGATAGCCACCACACATGACCAAAAGCTGCTGAAATACGCAGAGGCGTCGGCTATACACGCGGGTAAACCACACATGTGTAAATAAATAGACATGAAACATGACAATGTGCCTTGTGTATTTCCAGATCTAAGGATTCGTCATGCACCTGGCGAGATTCAGCGAATATCCAAACAATGAATTGTGCAATATAATGTTTGTGTCTTCATTTATCAAATGTCAGCATTTTTCTACTTCTTGGTGCATTGTACTCTAAGACGTTGTATGTAACATTTACGTTTAAATCCCCGAATTATCTTCTATCATCATCATCAAGTGCCGTGCCGGCTGGCGTAGGCGTTCATGGCTCTCCACATATCTCGGTCTTTGGTGTTCTAGATCAACTCTGCTGATGATATTCCCCCATGCCACCGTCTCAATCCGCCCAGCATCATTTCTCTTGGTCTGCCTCTGCCTCTCTTTCCCTCTATCTTTCCAGTTGTCACGATGTCCCCCAATGCCTCTCTTCTTATCACATGACCAAAGAAAGCTGTTTTATCTTCTATAGGGATAGCCAAATTGCCCACAGCTCATATCCCTATTTTGCTACAAGAAAGATGTTATTTTCTGAAACAGTTTTAATTTGTGTGCTCGTGTTGAACATTAGGTTCATAATACTTACAATATCTTCTTCTTCTTCTTCAGCATTCCGAGCCATTGAGGTTCTTTGCTGCAGATACAAGCCGTCTCCATTCGTCTCTCTGGTTGACCTTCTCTTGCCAGTCGCTGATTCCAAGTGCTTGTAGGTCTGTATATATATTATCTCTCCACCGTCTTCTTGGTCTACCTCAGGGTCTGCGGTCATTTATTTCCTGAGTGTAAGCGAGTTTTGTTTCCCTATTATTTTCCATTCTTTCTATATGCTCCAGCCATTGCAGTCTATTAGACTTCATGATACCAGTGATTAGCGGGGACCTAAACAGATCTTAAATGTCTTTGTTACTTCTTCTTTTCCACTCTCCACTTTGTGTATCCCTAATTGGCCCAATATAATGTCTCCTAATACTTAATGGTGTTATGTGACACTAGAAAATTTGTGGAGTCAGAAGAAAGTAAACTTAGCACAAAACTTGAATATTCAAGTCTAACGTTAAATCATTATAACTGTATGGATCAGAAACACAGAGAACAATTAAAACTATTACAAATAAACTATAAATATTCATTAATTGGTGCCTGCTCAAAATAGAAGGAATAAAATGGTATGACAGAATCTCCTATGTGGAGCTTACAGAGAAAACTAGACAAATATCAGTGAACCAAGAGTTGAAGAAACGATGCTGGGTATGCAATACATTGAGAAAACTAAACAATTATACATTAACCAAGAGGTGAAGAATCGATGTTTTGTAGGCCATACATTGAGACAATTAGACACATATAAATTAACAAAGAGGTGAAGAATCGATGCTGGGGAGGTCATACGTTGAGAAATCTAGACACATATAAATTAACCAAGAGCTATATAGTCGATGCTGGGTAGGCCATACATAGAGAATACTAGACAAATATAAATTAACCAAGAGTTGAAGAATCGATGCTGGGTAGACCAAACATTGAGAAAATTAGACAAATGTACATTAACCAAGAGGTGAAGAACCGATGCTGGGTAGGCCATACATTGAGACAATCCGAGAATAGAGAAGCCGTAGCCTGAAACCCGCAAGGCAAAAGAAATAGAGGAAGATCTAAAAACTCACGTGATGAGAGATAGAAACAGAAATGAACAGTATAGGAAGGGCATGGACAGAGCTGCATGGGATAGATAAAGATAAGGGTGATTGGAGTGAGTGTGAGTTAGTTAAAGGCATATCCCCCCAAATGAGGGATAGAGAACAGAAGAAGAAGAAGAACTCTTAGTAATTTTGGAAGTAGTGATTGTAATGTTGACATATTAAATCTGCCAACATTGGCGTTTTGATCACAACCATTAGGTAACACTGACTCCACGCCATCTACAATTCCGGACGTATTTTGACAAGTGCCTGGTGGTTTTTTGCTCTCATTCTCATCTCATCATACACAGCAACCTTGCTGCCTTCCTCACTGTGAAAAAATCAACACACCCATTAAGGTATGAACTGTTGCCGTTACGTGTCAGTGCATTAAAGAGAGATGGGCATAAAGAGACAGAGACGCGGGCAGAGAGATAAAAAGAGACTGTGTGCACAAAAGAGACAGACAGAGGGACAGGCACAGATAAGCAGACTGAGGAAACAGACAAAGAGAGACAAACAGTCACAGAAAGAGAGAAAAAAGTCAAAAAGCGACATACACATAGAAACAGACTGGGGGATGCAGTGAGACACAGGAGAGACACAGAAAGGGTCAAGGGGATAAAAAGAGACAGATAGGGAGAAATAGAAGGCAGAAAGTCAGACAGAGAAAGACAGACAGAAACATAGAGACATAGAGAAAGACAGAGAGACAGACAGGCACAGAGATACACAGAGAGTGTTTACTGAGCCTATATTTGGCTTAGTATTAGTCAAGGGTAACTTCCATCTCCTCAAGCACCCCAGTCATATCGAGTAGATCGCATAAGGAGATCCTTACACAGTGAACGAACTCCGTAGCACCAGCGAGTATTCCAGAATCACAGTTGCCATGCATATCTTGTGTGGGTAGATTTTCTCATTCTGAAATTTTGTCTGAGCGGCGGCTTATACGTCCTGCCCTTTTCGATCTCTAAGTTCGAGGGATTCACGCGTGTGCAGCGTGCTATTATCATGCTGGACAATGATTAATGAAATTATTGGGAGGTTGGAAAATCTGTTAGGATGATGATGACAATATCGTGGACAGATAAGAACACAAACGCCCGGTATTACGCCCCTTGGGAGTTACTAGATCAATTATAAAAACTATCATGAAATGCCAAATGAAATAGTATGTGCATATCAACAGAAGAGATGCTTAAGAAACCGTACATTGTTATTGGGAAATACTAGACAGGAAACATACACAAAGATATAGGAAGGTATACGAGTATATATGTTAAATGCTTAAACGGCTGGACAACGATTAATAATTGGTAAATTTCAGTCTGTAACAGATCTGGCCCAACAAACAAAGATCAAGTATGGAACCGTGAAAGACAGCGGCATAATGTCGTTCTTCAAGAACACAAACATAGAACACTTCTCCAAAATGTGGTCACAGATGTCGGAGATAGACCCAGACTCCATGGTGGACAATACAACAGAAGGGTACAAGAAAGTAAGTTTGTTGACATTGACAACATCAGTCCTGCGCTTGTTTCACTGTATCATGGGGACCAGCTGGTTAGTCAGTCCGTCATCAAGCGAGGTGCACTGTTTTGTCAAGTCTGTGGCTCAGTACATTCGGTTTCGACAAGCATTTTTCTGGTTTGCTTTCCCTAGACTGATTATCTCCAGTCATTTTATAAGGTGGCAGATTTATGTTTCATTTCGTCGTCTGGCCTTTGTCCCTTGACCTGTCAGTCATGGAAGACCCCATTAGCCAATAGCATCTACGCTACCGTCGACATAGAACTTGGACTTTCTTCTATGAATAGCAGAGCAAAACTGGCCAGAGCATGAGATAGCCATTGTCTTGCCAACACCTAAAGGAAATTGACTAAAATGGGGCAGGTTATGTATTGGACGTGCTGTAGATGTCATTCTTCAAGTGTGCAGGCCCACAGGCATCCATCTTGGAAGTGAGTGGATGCCATTGTCAGCAGATACTCGTACCACCATCTCTGCTGTATGACGTTTGACGGAAGTCGTAGACAGCAAAACTGGGCTGCAATGAGCACTGAGGTCAAAGCACTAATAGATTAAAACACTGGGAAGAGAGAGAGAGGGAGAGAGAGAGAGAGAGAGAGAGAGAGAGAGAGAGAGAGAGAGAGAGAGAGGGAGGGAGGGGGGGGGGTGACCCTCTCGTGTTTACAGATGCTCTGTGAGCATGACAAGCGGAATGTATGGCCATACTCAGTAAGAATGAGCTGCAAAACTTGTCAGGGAAGCAAGCGTGCGTTTGTTATGACAAGTAGCCTCAGAATGGAAACAATAGCAGTAATCAATGTACCCCTTTATCAGACCGAAAAATCTGCCACAGAAGTCACGCTGTTTTGAAACTTCTTACTCCACTAATACTCTTGCTGGACTGACAGACATGCATCACCATACTGGACCTTCATTCGCCGATGAATTTCTATAGGTTTCACCCTTTCACTAATAAAATAAAAACGGATGGTGCATGTACAAAGTGGGGAGGCCATCTTTAAACTGTCCTTATGACATCACTGTGTTCGTCTGCACTGTGATGTCACGTGCTTAACACTCATGACATCCTTAACGACAATATTTACAGGTTATAAGAAAATGGCATGCTTATTGTAATTTCTATCGCACTTTTAAGGTTTTCATTTGAAGCCTCCTTGTATATATACTTGCTTTGTGTACATTTATATTTGTGTTTATATTATACATGATCCTTGTGTGTGTACATCTGACTTCGTTGGGTCAATCTGGCATCTGTGATTCAGTTTTAGAATAGCATTGGCTATGGTGTGAGTTTATACTGTTGATATGTCTTGCTTCTCAATGTGGTGTCTTTGTGAAGACACGTCCGGGGATTCTGTGATTTGTATGTGGACCTGTCTAGCTTTTCTGTGTGGTTTTTCTTTATTTAAGAATGTCTGGTTGTCATGTAACTGTGTCTTGTAGATATATATATATATATATATATATATATATATATATATATATATATATATATATATATATATATATATATACTGGTTTCTGTTAGCGCCGAACGTTGGGCGGCGCTTACCAAACCCGACACCCCACATTGTGCCAACGGCTTCGGGCGGAAGAGCGCAATTGGGAGGGTACAAGCCTTACCCTGGTGCGAGGAAATGCAAGCTAAAGACAAAATTGTCATGGCAGGGCAGACCAGGCCCTAAGCCTTGGTTGGCGACTGGTCTAGGATCGAAGCTCCGACAGGCGGACAGTTAGAGCATTGCTTTGCTGATCCGGCAGCTTCTGCAGCTTGTCTTGTTCCAGATGTAGGGGTGTTACCTTTCCTCTGGAGTGAACTAGGCAGGCCGAGAGAGGGATCATGCTGCATGGGCAACACATGATCTCTATATTTTAGCCCAGGCTTTGTGCTATGGAGAGGCAATAACTCCATCCCTGGTCTTAACTGGTCTCGGAATCAAAGCGAGAGGCAACTGTTACGGGTTATAAGTCCTTGTCAGTTGGCGTAGACATGGGGCGCCACGCGTTGCCTCTGACGGTGGGAGACACCTATAGGTGTCACTGATCAGCTACCGCCCGCCTCAAGCTGGGCAGCCCCCAGCCAATTGGGTGCTGATCCGCCACAGCCTGCCTGCTTCAATGGGTGCTTGGGGCTAGGACAAAATCTGAATCGCAGGCTGTAAAACCAATGCACCAGGTACAAACAAAAATAAAAATAGAAACCTCAAGCTACGGCTTGCAACCTGGAACGTGAGAACCATGTGTCCAGGATTTTCCACTGACTTGACCAATATTGACGATGTGAGAAAAACGGCTGTGATTGATGCCGAACTCAATCGTCTTAACATTGATATTGCTGGCCTGCAGGAGACTCGCCTCGCTGAGGAAGGGTCACTCAGGGAAAACAACTACACCTTTTTCTGGAAGGGTAGAGGGCAGGCAGAAAAAAGGCAACACGGTGTGGGCTTTGCAGTGAAGAATTCGCTACTGGGAATGATTGAAATTCCAGCAGGAGGAAATGAAAGACTATTATCCCTGCGCTTGGCAACCTCTTGTGGGTTTGCCACCATTATTACTGCATATGCACCGACACTCGATTCCTCTGATGATGTGAAGGATTTGTTCTATGAGGAGTTAGACTCCGTGATCAAGGCAGTTCCAAAATCTGACTACATTTATATGCTCGGTGATTTCAATGCTCGTGTGGGCAAGGACTCGAGTTCATGGCCAGTGTCCCTTGGAAAATACAACATCGGTCGCATGAATGAAAATGGGCAAAGGCTGCTGGAGCATTGCACCAGTAATGACCTATGTATTACAAACTCTTTTTTTAAAACAAAAGAGATGCATAAGGTCACATGGAAACATCCAAGATCCGGCCATTGGCACCAGCTGGACTTCATCATCACACGGAGACAACATCTGAACCATATATCATTGACTCGTAGTTACCACAGTGCTGACTGTGATACAGATCATTCTTTGGTTGTTGCAAGAGTTAGACTGAGACCAAAGAGAATCTACACAGCTAAACACAAATCTAGCCCCAGGATTAATATTATTAACACTCATGATCCTGAAAAGTGCTTTCAGTTTCAACAGCAACTTGAAGATGCTTTCACTGATACACCAGAAAATTGTACAGTAAATGAAAAGTTGGGTCAAATTAAGGAAACTCTTTATAAAACTGCCGTAGGGGTTCACGGCACTGTGGATCATAAGAGGCAGGACTGGTTTGCGGCCAACAGCGAGACTCTGCAGCCCTTGATTGATAAGAAGAAGAAAGCTCTCTTAAGAAACAAGGAAAGACCAACGCGTAACACTCTGAGTGAGCTAAGGCAAGCTAGGAAGGATGTGCAAAAGGCTGCCAGGCAGTGTGCAAATGATTATTGGATCAAGTTATGTGAGTCCATTCAAATCGCAAGTGATAAGGGAGACATAAGAAGCATGTATGAAGGAATAAAGAAAGCCTGTGGTCCAGTGATCAAAAGAAGTGCACCGCTGAAAACCTTGACTGGAGAAGTCATCACTGATAAGAAACAGCAGATGGACAGATGGGTAGAGCACTATTTGGAGCTTTACTCAAGTGAGACCAAACTAGCGGATGATGCCCTTAACGCCATAGAGGCTCTACCAACTCTTGACCACCTGGACACACTTCCCACCATAACAGAAGTTAAGTGTGCTATAAATGAACTTGCATCTGGCAAGGCTCCAGGTAAGGATGGGATTCCAATAGAGGTTATCAGGAGTGGGCAAGACACACTCACTCTACAGATCCACCAGCTAATAGAGCTATGCTGGCGTGAAGGACAAGTCCCACAGGATTTCAAAGATTCAAAGCATCATAACACTGTACAAGAACAAGGGTGATCGGAGCGACTGTAACAACTATAGGGGTATCTCACTTCTGTGTATTGTTGGAAAAGTATTTGCCAGAATTGTTCTGCGCAGACTTCAAGTCCTAGGAGATCAAGTCTACCCCGAATCACAGTGCGGCTTTCGACAGAACCGGTCTACCACTGATATGATATTCTCATTGCGACAAATGCAAGAAAAATGCCGTGAACAGAATCAACCACTGTTTATTGCCTTCATCGACCTCACAAAGGCATTTGATTTGGTCAGTCGTGAGGGTCTGTTCAAGGCACTAAAGAAGATTGGCTGCCCACCAACTCTTCTGTCCATTGTGGAATCGTTCCACACAGGCATGAAGGGTATAATCAAGTTTGATGGTGCAACTTCTGAAGAATTTGAAATCAAGAGTGGAGTTAAGCAAGGTTGTGTACTAGCTCCCACCCTCTTTGGAATATACTTTTCACTTCTACTGAAATATGCATTTCGTGATCAGGATGGTGGTATATACATTCACTCACGCTCAGATGGCGGCCTCTACAATGCTCAGAGATTGAAGGCTAAGACCAAAATTAGGAGGGTACTGATCAGAGAGTTGCTTTTTGCAGATGATGCTGCAGTTACGACCCACTCTGAGGAAGAATTGCAATGTCTACTATCTGCATTCTCCAATGCTTGTTCTGAATTTGGTTTAACAATTAGCAAAAAGAAGACACAGATTATGTCACAAGGTGCACATGGGGTACCATCAATCTTTATTGACGACGCCGAACTAGAGATAGTAGACCATTTTACATATCTAGGATCAGTGGTAAATAGCAAATTATCCCTAGATCAGGAAATCAACATCCGGATTGGTAAGGCAGCAACAACAATGAACAGGTTAAGAAAAAGAGTCTGGGAGAACAGGAAGCTTACTGCCAAAACAAAAGTCCTTGTCTATCAAGCCTGTGTCCTTAGTACTCTTCTCTATGGCAGTGAAACCTGGACAACTTACTCACACCAAGAGAACAATTTAAACAGCTTTCATATGCGGTGTCTGCGAAGAATTCTTGGTATTAAGTGGCAAGACAAAATCACAAATACTGAAGTATTGGAAAGATCAGGTTGTGTGACAGTTTATTCCATGCTCAGTCTTCGTAGACTTAGATGGATAGGACATCTTAGGAGGATGGATGATGGTAGAATACCAAAGGATATCTTTTTTGGTGAATTACAGATGGGTAAGAGATCTCAGGGTCGGCCTCTACTACGATACAAAGATGTGTGTAAGCGGGACATGATTGATACAGGCATTGATAATGCACATTGGGAGCAAGTCGCCGCTGAAAGTGTTGCATGGAGGGCAAATATCAGAAATGGAATAAAGTCAAAGGAGAAAATTATTGCAGAAAAGTCACACACCAAGCGTTTGAGACGTAAGATGGTGCATGATGGTGGAAATGACCACGTGTTCACATGCACCCACTGTGAACGGACATTTACAGCGCAAATTGGCCTTATCAGTCACACTCGCTACCGCCATAGTTAAAAGTTATTATGCCTTTTTAGAGCACAAACTATCGTCTGTCAAGACGGCAAGGTGCCAATGATATATATATATATATATATATATATATATATATATATATATATATATATATATATATATATATATATATATATATATATATATATATATCACTTTCGCTAATTATTTCTTAAACATGTTTAAATGTTTCTGGTTACTCAGTCTGTTAATCGTGTGCTACCAAGGCCCATAATGGAGGAGAAGGAGAGTAAGACTGACACCTGCCATGTATGTCGTAAGAGGTGATCAATGGCGTTGTGGCATGACACTGGTCACCCCATATCTTAAAAAACTTTAGTGGTAAAATCAAACCAATCAAACAAGTTAAATGAACAGAAAAGAAATAGAAGAAGTCATGGGATAAGTCATGACAGAACCTGCAGGAGATAGCAAAGGACAGTAGGACTTTGGGTTAGTTGGTTCAGGACCTATGCTCGACTCGGGGATGAAGGGCAGAAAAAGAAAAGGTTACATACAATGCATGCCCTAGAAAAATTAGCATTGTCGACTTTCAGTAAAATGGTTACATTACTTATGCGTACCTGTCAACGTCTCACATGTACACAGGTATTCTAAATCCTTCAAACGCACTGAAGAAGACACTCAGTCGTACGTATGGTATTGACTGTTTATTCAGGAAACCCTGATCATCGTCACAAGTGCACACAAGGCGGTGGAATCATTATATACAAAAGAGCCGCCTTACAAAACACTTAGAGCACTCAGGCAATTACACAAGCCCTACACTCAGTTATCAGTTATCAGTTGGGGTATCTTCGTTGCACTTCGGACATGTCCATAGGTGCTCAGATCCTCCCCCCAGCATATGCATCAGCGTCCGGTGGCTAATAATGCCAGTTCTGTGTTGGCGCTTTGTTTTCCCGATGTACCTCTCGCGTCTGGCTGTGCCGATTCTTACTCCCAGGTCTTTCATCCTGGACAGCGATGTGGAATCATTGACGTCAAAGTCCTCTGTTCTCGCCATATCTTTAAGGACGTTAATAACATCGGCACGATCCATGGGCTGGCCATCTACAGGGGGTGCAGAGCCAGCCAGTTTGTCAGCTCGTTCATTTCCCTCGACTCCCGCATGGCCCTACACTCAAATACTCGCTATCCTCAAATTAGCACTCTCGCAAAAGCTATACACTCGCTCCAGAAACACAAACGTCCTTCCTCTAAACTGTCTGTGTCCCGTCTCCCGTTTTCAAACTGGTCGGTTGGTCTCGTGGTACTGGACCTCGTGTCTCTCGTGACAACCGGGCTGCTCAACAGTCACGTAGTGCTGTAGTTGTGTTGGGTCGTTCGGTGTAATGCCGTCTGGACAGTTCAGGACAGTGTCCCGTGAACTTAAGTCCCTTCATATTTCTAGGTCTTGTCCTGTCGGTGTCCTGTCTATGACATCTCTGTGTCTCCACCGATGTCCTGTCTCTAATCTCTCTACCGTCCTGCCTCTAATCTCTCTACTGTCCTGCATATGTCCTGTCTCTAATCTATCTACCGTCCCATAGATGTCCTCTCTATGTCTTGTCCCTATTCCCCCAACACTCTGACAAAAAAAAGTTAGAAAAGTTAGCTTTGCCGTGTTGAAGTAAAATGTTTACATTACTTATGCGTACCCTAGAAAAGTTAACTTTGCCGTGTTGAAGTAAAATGTTTACAGCCGTCATTAACTGATTCAGTAACAAGGATTATACATCGCCAAATGTGACCATTTGGACAGAAGAACGATGTATCGCCATACTGGGGTCAACTTGTTATTTGTTTAGGTGTATTTCGCAATTGTAATGCTCATATAATGGAAGTTTAATTAAAATACTAGTTCATTTGAGCGTATACCACGTTTGATCCAAACCTACTGTTTTGTTTGGCTGGCACTGAATGAGTTAAATAATCATGTGTACATATCTCCTGTACCTGTCCCTTACTGGTGTGATGATCGTTCCACTGTTGAAGGTGAAAGAAGGAGACTACGCCTTCTTCTGGGACACCACCGTGAACAAGTATCAGACGATTGTCGACTGTGACGTCATGGAGATAGGCCCAGCGTTTGACCCCAAGGGGTTCGGAATTGGGGTGCCTCCAGGTGCTACATACAGGGAAGAACTCACCATGGCAATTCTCAAACTTAGTGATCGTGGAAGCCTTCATGAGTTAGAAACCAGGTAAGCGGGAATAGATGTTAATAAATATGAAACCAGGTCATAGTGTAGCTCAGGATGCATGTTAAAGTTAGTTGCATGTCTGTTACCGGACGTCGCAGTCAACTATAGTATTTCTTGACTCTGTGATTTATATGTAATATTTATGTTCAGTAGTTTACATTAGCTGGTCTCCCTGGTCTAGGTGTTACACGACTTTCTCCGTAATCCCGTAAACTCACGTGAGTAACGTGATCGTGAGTGAGAATCGGTAGCGGTTCCCTCCGTGTCGGTAACTAATGAGCGTAATTATCTTGCCAAGAAACCAAACATCAGCTGAAAGATGCTGATGTTGACAGCGATGTCCTGTTTACAGTAGCTTTCTAAACGACCGATGTTCATACCTTCTAAATCAACACATGATGGTCTGCTTCCAAATCGTCGACGGCTGATTTTGAACCCACGAGTCGCTGTGTCGGGGAATTGTTAAACACATTCACTACCTCAAAGCAACAGTGCTGGTCGGGTTGCGTGACACTCAGGAATATTGAGAATACAATTTTCAACCTGATTTCGGTGACTCTACTGCGATGTATGTAGTCTGTATGATGCCAGTTCAGCTCACCTTTCCAAAGTAAAGGTTCCGTGCACACGCCCTTAACGCGCATAGAGCACACTGTGTTAGACCCATATCTGTACAGACCAGTCGACACTCGCTGAGTGATGTGGCCAGTCTCACAGCGGTCGCCTTTACTTCCAAAGACATTTCCTAGTACCCATTTTAGGCTGAGTTTACTTGTTTCAGACTGAGTCGACTTGTTAGGCTGAGTTGACTTTTTAGGCTGAGTTGACTTTTTAGGCTGGGAGTGAAGGTCAGATTTAAAAATGTGAATCTGGTCCGTTGTCATGACAATGGATCGAGCTGGCGGCCTGCGTCTAGCCACTACGCTACCGCGGCTCCCGACACGCCCACAGAAATCGCAGACATTCATTCTAGCAAAGGGGATTAGAAAATGGGATGTTTAGAAAGCGCAAGATATACTTGGGTATTGAACCTAGATCACCTAGTCTAGACAGTAAACTAACTAGGTCGCTTGTCTAACCAGTTGCGATGCAATGTGCATTCTAATGAATACCATGGACCGACAGAAAGCTAATGAGTAAGTCCTACAAGAAGCAGATGAGTACCGTCATCTGATTAGAGAAAATTGACATAGATAGTCACAATATTTGGACACATTATAAGAAATAAATGAGAGAACTTTGTGACAACTGGCAAGATTGAGGGAAAAAGAACAAGGGAAGGAAGAGAAATAAATATCTGGATGGCTTGGCCACGTGGCATGATGGAGATAACAATACGGAGCTGATCCACGACTCTGATAATCGTGCGAGATGACCGACCATGGTTTTCAACATGGCACATCATGATGATGAATGTGCATTCTAGGATTGTTATTCATTTCCAAGAGACAAAAATCCGTTGACTTACAGGAAACTGGAGCCCATGGTCCACTAAAATACTGCAGTTCGTTTGTGTACTCAAATATAGCTTAAAGACTTCACGATATACGATTCGTTAACAGAATTCAGAAACGGACTCTGGTATGGGCATCATAGACCGTGATTTTTGTTATCAAAGTTACACGTCACTTATCCATCTTATGAATAGGTGCCATTTTATTGTTTTCATTATTTCTTTCTTTTCTTTTTTTTTTTTTTTTTTTTTAGGGGGGGGGGGGGGGCGTAGTATATTAGCCATGTTACTTTATGTGAAGCACCACCAAATGTTAGTCGTTATACTAACAAATTAATCGTACTTGCTGTCAATTGACGAAACTAACACTAATATAACATAACATAAATATTATCAGATATACGGATGGTTGCAGACATCCATCGTGATCTGCAACATTTAGAAGATAAGGTTATTGTACACAGTTAACACCTATGGTTAGAATTAAATTGTAAGAAACACAGATTGTGTCGTCTCGAAGAAGAATGAAATACTACAATGTAACATCCAAGTAAATGGCAAGATTCTGAAGCTAGTGAATGGATATTACAACTATCTCGGAACAATCAGACCATCAGATGAGAGGTGCCTTGAGGAGATTAGAACAAGAATGGAAAAGGTAGACTTTTGCAAGACAGGAAACATACTGACGATGCAAAGTTGTTAAATGCGATGAGTGAAAAGAGTTTTGAATTGCTATGAAGGACAACTACTGTTATATGTGTATGACACGTGGAAAATAGCAGACAAGCTAAGAAACATCTAATGGCAGTGGAAATGTTTGCTTCTGTTGAACATGCCAAGACGACCATGGACGAACACCTAGAAAAACAAAAACAAACAAACAAACTAATGAGGTATTCCTAAGAAGAAGAAAAAATTAAAACCGCAACTTGATTCGATAATTTAGGCTTAGACACTGGAGATATTTTGGACCCATTATGAACAGAAATAAACTGGAGAACATGATGATAACTGACGCGATTGATGATGGAGAAAATACCTGAATTGCTTTGCTACATCACATAATGGGAACAAAAACACACGCCTGATCAAAGACAGGTGATCTTGTGACATTGCTATTATGACCACCTACGCTTACCGGCATAGCACATGATATGTATATCACAACATGTTTTTCACTTTCATCGTTTCTCATCAGTCTCTCATTGTTACTTTAAGCATCCTGCGCAGGTAGTTCATCCCTGTTGTTGAGATTGTTGCTAAAGAGTGACATATTATTTTACTTCCGTATGCTGCAATTCTGTTTGCTGTGACACCCAGATGGTGGGACAATCGCAACTGCCCAGATCTAACAAAAGCATCAACAGACGAGACTTCATCGCTGCAAATTGAGAATGTAGCCGGTGTGTTCTTCATCCTTGTTGGCGGTATCATCATTGCAGCTGTCGTCTGTTTGGGGGAATATTTTGCTAATGCAATGATACGAGCCGTCCAAACTGGTAAGTTGTAAGAGAGATTAAGATGTGCACAAACATTACACTTTATATGTAAAATTCCGTGTTTATATATTGTGGGATGTGGATTTTAATTCCTGAGAATAATTCGTTAAAATGTCTAGGGGGTATTATTGATTCTCTGTCACTGGTAAGAATACAGGGTGATCAGGGATATTTACCACAAATCCCAGGAGGAAAGAGTTCCATCCTTGAAACAATGGCATCTGTGTGTAGGTTTCCCTTCCCACTTCATCACCCTTAAATTAACTATAGATGCTAGAAGGATATTAATTGCTCACTACATATAAACAACCACTGGTTGGACACCACATTTACTTGATGTACACAACACTTTTGGACAAACAGTTCAGGTATTAACTCAAGATCTGCAGTTACATATATATATATAGGTGTAATAAACACTATGCATTTTCAGACAGGCATGGGAATGATATGCAGTATTACAACATAGTACCCAGTGACCCCAGAAAAAACCAGGTTATTACAAACAACATAACAACCACAAATTGGGTCTACTTTCATTTTCCCTCATAATTAAGGCAAATAAAGATATTAAATAGAACCCAAAATAACATGTTTCTGACACCTTTTACCATTCTCTCATTGTTAAAAATAATGAGTTGGTGTCAAAATACTATACCATCTATATACCATTGGAAAAAAAACTACTGACCTGTTACCTTCAGAAAACAAAAACCAACATATAAACAGCAGTTTGTACTAATTAAATTAATTAATCGAGTCTATCTCCTGGTGTGCGGTTATGGGTCCACCTTTGCTGTCGATTAGATCCTTTTCCCCATTATCTGGGTACCGAATTAATGCACTCAGTTATGTTCTTACTATTTAGTCACTGGTAATTGGCTGGTGCAAATCATACTTTATAATAGAAATTACACACAATCACAAATCCCTCCGCGGGCTAGAATATTCGAGTACTCTGTTGCAGTAGGCTCGGTGTCTTTTTTTGAAATTTGGGGCCTCAGGTTGGTCTAACTTTCCGGAATTTCCACTTAAGCTCTGCAGAAGGTACTTTACCATCTCACCATACATGGTGCCAAGTAGACGTCCATTCAGCTTCTCTGCTTTTAATATCAGAATCCCAAGTAGTTCAACAAAGATTTTACACCCACCAAGTCGCGAGTCTATAACCCATGGTATTTAGGTTGACATTGGACCAGCAAAGAGTTAGTCGTTGTTATCTAGTCCAGTGTAGAACTTTATATGACTGAGAGGCATCTCATGGTAGTATCTGTGACTAGGGCCACAATTGATCTATACCTACATATATGCACAGATGAATGAATCCAGCACAGTAACAGGTTTGCAAACAATTGGATGATTCCTCTTGTTGCTGATGTAGAGACATTTAGTTGCTTTCATATGGTCTTTTATCTGATGGTGTTCAGGGTTTGGAACCTTGAGGTAATCTGGTTTCGTAGTTATGTTTCAGATGATATTCAGTTTGTACCTTGGTTGTATTGGCTTATGTGGTTCAGTGTCTTCTCCCCATTTGATTGAGCCAGAACTTAGTGTTGAATAGCTGAATTCCATGTTTGACTGTTGCAGCTGTGAGACATTCTTTCGAAGACTTATCCATTGTGGATATTAACTTGGTAATCCAACCAACAGTTGAAGGGCTTTCACTGTTGCTAGTTTTAGTAACTTGTAGGATTGTCCCATAGTTTCACTGATTTTGCTGAGTGATAAGGCTTATAGGTGATACTTCTCAGACGTAAAGCAGACGATACACTGTGGTCAGTTACTCTGTTGATCTTCATCTTTGTAGATTATTAGATCTTGAAGTCCACATGTGGGATGTTCCTACTAAAATAGGACTTAATCACTCACCCCGTCAGTTGTCTTCTAATTTATCTGTTGCTCGCTATGGAGCTATTGAGCGCCGCAGTAAACATTGAGGTATTGCTAGATCCAGACTATGGTTTGGACATTCACTTTATGGCTGTTTACCCAGGATCCAGTGTTAGTGATATAGTCCCACCAAATTCAACCACCACCTGCTTCTCTTCTATAGAAAAGGGATGACAAGAATACAACACTAGCATTAACCTACTGTGTTATGGTAAAAGGTTTACAACACAATTACAAACACAAATACAAAACAACAAGGGGAGAAGGGGAAAGGAGTGGGTGTCCATGTTCCACTGTCCCTCATTGCTGAGTAGAGCCATTCTGACTCTTCATAGTGAGTAAGGTATTTTCTCACTTATATTTTGTTCTGTTGTTACTGGGACTATTGGATGGGTGAAGTCATTCTGTCCATCCAACATGTTGATATTGTCTCTCTCATTACTTGAAGAGAATAGCCTATACAGAATCCCTGTGGTTTCTAATGCCGCGTCTTCATTTCGGCACTATAATCATCACTAGGTCAAGACTATTCACCTATTGGCTTCTTAAGTACTGACATACATATGTATTCTTACATCAACATCCTCTAATCCCAAGGTGCAACATTAAAATGTATATTCCCACAGTAAAAAGTAACAATCAGCACAAAGAAAATTCTCATACCAGAAAAAAACATACCTGTACATTTCTCTGATATTAAGTACATGATAATCATACATAATAATCATAATGATGATGCAGGGAGCCTAGGTTTTTGAATTATCTTCATGAACTAAAACATCCATTGTTTTCCCCCACTGCGTACAGCACATGAGGATAGTAATCGCTGTGATATGTTTTGCCAATGACTGCTATTATTCGGAGGGTATTTATAAGAATAACTTATGCCGCATGGTCCAGTCTTCTGAATATTGCAAGCAATTTATTCACATCAATCTTCGCTTCTGTTTCTACTACGGTGAGGTGATGCGGAGTGAATCCTATCCGAACATGCATTTACATCACGCGTTTCATTGTTCATGAATTTATATTCAAACATGGCCTGTCCCTAACACTATTTTATGAATTGATTATATGTTCACCCTCATATGGAGTGGTTACTAATCTGTTAACAAAAGAATGGTACTAAAATTTAGCACTATATTTCCAAGTTACAGATTATAATGTGGCAAAATATTTTATCCCCTGACTAAGTAAGAATCAGGAATATGCGTAATCATTTGTATGTCCCCGCATGGATAAAACAAGTTCCGAGACATCCTTACCAGTGCATTTACACTATATAGGATATTTGAAAGTGGCAGACACCAGTTCTCTACTTGTGCAGTATGATAATCAAGAGTCTGCTCCTACATTGAGAAAATGTTTCTTTAAAGTCCAATCTCTACAGTACATAAATTATTTGCAGATTTCTAAGCATTGATAGGGATATATAGTTCCATTGCATAGAAGTTATTTTTCATAGGACTATGAAATTGGCAGAAACGAGTTTTCTTCTCTGAAGTATAAATCAGGAGTCTTTCCTAAATTGAAAAGAGTTTCTGACATGAGAGTTGATACTCTATAGTACACATAATATTCGTAGGTTATAAACACTATTTAGTTAGATATAAGTTCATAATGCCTATACAAGATATTAACATATGGATTTGAAATTGTAAGACATAGGAAAAATTACAGCGTGGCGCCCACCTGTGTTTCCTTAGTAAACATCATCCAGCCTGGTTTAAGAGAATTGTAACTAATTCTTAATTAAACATACTGGTCTAGGTAATACATAAATATATCTTAATTATGTAGATAACATACCAATAGCTTGAAGAGAATCATGGTTTGAAAGGCAACATGCCTTCTCCCCGAAGGGAAAACTTTTACATGTCTGTTCTTTGTGTCGTACTGACCAAAATGGCTACACTGGCCTTTGTTTTACAATCAGTCGACGACTGTTGGCCAGGTATGTAGGCCAAAATAAGGCCAAATTAATTAAGCTGCCACGGTCCGTCTATCGCTGTTTTATTTTCTCCTACATTAAGTAAGTTACTTAAACAGTAATTGTAAGGGTTTGTGTATTTTTAAGGGAGTCCATAAATAGGAAAGGGTAGGGACGTTTTTATTATACCACATATATATAAATAGATTTACTTAAATGTCCTTTACAGTAGGTCACATTCAAAGTCAGCATTTTTGGCTACTTGTCATTTTACAAAGCAAGTTCAATGGTTTGTCATTGCTTTATGGACGACCAACGCGTGTGCCATTATTAAACATCGACACAGGACCTATCTGCTTCCAAATCGTCTGCCAGCTGATTTTGAACGCGGTATTCCGTTGATTGTGAATCGCGTTCCGCTACCCTTCCGCCACAGACGAGGGCGGACATTAGTGTATATAAACATAACATTTTATATGTGAAAGTCTAGTACTGAGATATTTTAAATAGGGTCATTTACTTATTTACACTTGTTAATGTTACAAAGCCGGCTTCGTGGCTTAGAGGTTATGACTTTTCTCCGTAATCTCGTATACTCTCGTCGGTAACGTGATGACGGTTCAAATCAGCAGTGGTTCGAATCGCATCG
Source organism: Cepaea nemoralis (assembly GCA_014155875.1). NCBI lineage: Eukaryota > Metazoa > Mollusca > Gastropoda > Stylommatophora > Helicidae > Cepaea > Cepaea nemoralis. Next base: position 622,771 of record JACEFZ010024716.1, read on the forward strand.
GTAACTTACGGGGTATGTGAGCCGGCCCGCTCAGAACGCAATGGCAAACTACTGAGCGTAATCTTGCCAAGAGATCAACATACAGCTGAAAGATACTGGTGTTGACAGCTAAGTCCTGTAAAGGATATGCTAAAAAAAAAAAAATGTTACAAAACAAAACGGGAACGAATCATTTTAAAGACTGTTTGGTCTTAGAAGGAACAATAAGCAGATAAGCAGATGGCCATCCGATGACAGCAGACATGGATATCCGGGGAAGCTGGAAAGAATACCATACAAAGAATAAAACAGTGAAGCTGACTAAAGCTTTAACACATCAGCAATCAGTAACGTTACTATCTATGATGTATTATTAATGCATCACCTCTATTCTGTTATTGTAATTTAAACAAGCCGGTTTTAGTGATATGTTAGTTAGCACATCCAATTATTAGCCCACATGTGTGCAGATCCCCTTTTCAGTATCCACTTATTTTGTAACGACTGTCCACATCAATTCTGCGTCGGATGACTGTTCTTCTTTGGCTTCAAGCATGGCGTTCTTGTGCAGCTTGACTTCCTTGACTTGATGTCCTTGCAGACTGGCCAAAGTTGCAGAATCACATCCATCGCTGGGCTCATTTACTTGTCCTGCATATTCTTGAGGGCGTTCAGGATGACATCCTGGTATAATGCTCGTCAGCTCCTTGCAGCAACCAAGAAATCTACTCGCTTGTTTTCTCTTACCCCCGTGTGTCCTGGCACAGACATGAAACATATATTATTCATCCTTGGCCTCCTGTGAGATTCAAGCCACTGAAAATTTAAAAAAAAAAGAAGAGGAAGAAGGAAAATTGCCATTTTCATCATATCTGTATCACCCTAAAGCAGTACAATGTTAGTGTTGTTCAGAAAGAACCCAAGTATATGGACTGCTGTCATTTTGTATTGTGATGTGTGCATGGGTAGAAGTAGATGTAAATAGCGTTAGCTGTCATAGTGTTGTGTTTGTTGGTTAACAAATTATTATTATTATTATACACATAGGCACAGGAAGCTTTCATAAATGTTTTAAAAAATAAATTAGAAGCTATAGAGAATTAATTCTAACATGGGGGAAGACATAATACTTTGCTGAGTAAATATATTGAAAGATCACAGAGAAGGAACAAGAGTGACGCGCAATAATATTAAATCTATAAATAGTTCGTGATTGTTTCAAGGACAGATGTCTAAATCTCTGATACGGACGTTAAAACATGGGAAATAACCACATTTTCCCCGACAATAAATTTATGGGCACTCACAAAGCTATATTTATGGTGGAATAAAAGATTACTAGCACTTTATAACAGTTATCGATACAAAATATTGTTCTATTGCAACTTCGAAGCAAAATAATTAGGCCTACTAAAGAAGTACAGCGAATACAGGAAGTCATAACTTCTGCACAGTTAACATTTAGTTTCCATTTCCAGCAATATGTTTTTCTATGCATGTCCGCTGATTTGATTCATACTAAAATTGTTGAATAACTTTAAAACAAATTAATTATAACAGAAATAGATTCATTCCATCAAATGGAGGAATTAAAATGTAAATGCATGATCGATGTCATAGAGTTCTGTGTACGAGGTCTGTTCACAAAGTATCGGATCTTTGGCTGGGAAATATACATTTACTGACCCACAAGTTAGAAAATAAAGGTGAAGGGCCCTTGTACACACCTTATGGGCATTGGGAATATTGTTTTAGACTCATATTTGTATAGATCAAAAGCCACTCGATGTCTAGGCTCTGTCGACCTGGAATCCTAGGTCAGTTTTCAAAATCTACCTCGATGAGAATTCAGACCCATCGATCACCGGGCCGGCAGACCTGCGTCTAGCCACTAAACTACCACGGCTGCCTATCTGAAGGTATGAAATCATAAAACCATTCAACGTCCTATTCTTGCAACTGTACAAACTCCTCACAGCCGCTCCGCCTTTGTTAGGACGCATACCAGGAAGACCTATTTGGGAATGCATTACAGAGTGGGCGCCGCGTTCCGCATAATGCCCTCTCGTAATTCAAATCGAGACCGAGGTCAACATGGCAGTTTTTAAACATCCAGTGTGCTGATGCCGAGGTAGCGGGTTCAACCCCTACACCGGTCAGCTGGACTAAAATGTTGACTTCTCATCCTTGACTTGGGGACGTAAATTACAAGTACCTCTGAAGTAGGAGTGGGTTCGCCTGATGGCTACAGACACTGGTAGCATCACGAAGGCGATCGATAACCTCCAGGTGGTTCTGTGTGGTTATTGTGGGGGGTCTTGTGGTGTGTGTGTGTGTGTGTGTGTGTGTGTGTGTGTGTGTGTGTGTGTGTGTGTGTGTGTGTGTGTGTGTGTGTGTGTGTGTGTGCACTTGTAATGCACTGCCCCAAAAGTGTCTAAGAAAACGGCTAACATGACTTTCGCGTTACTGCTGCATTCTTTTCCCGAGGGGATTGAGGATTTTGGGGGGGGGGGGGGGGGGGGGGTAAATATATCCACAAGTAACGACTGAAGCTTGGTTTCTGGGTCGTAAAAGAATTCCACGACTCATCACCAGTGTTCACGTGGTGAGTACATCGAGATCGCCGTTCGCACATTTCAGCACGTCTTGCGAGGTTTCCAGACGGCTTTGCTTCTGCTCCATCTTTAACAACTTCGGCACGAATTTCGCGAACACTCTCTGGATGGCCATAATAGCACTCAAAATGGAGGTCACAGACCGATGCTTACAACACACCACACCCGTGATTCAGCCCATCTCGAGATCATCGTTCTTTCTCCCTACTGCTGACACCGAGCAAGATGGGCTTTACAGCAGCGTACCACTCTCAGCCTCGCAAATGTAGACCTGGATATGGCCTGAACATCTGCAGGCGTTGCTTCGGTTAATATGTTGACATAGGATTTAAAAAGCGTGACTGAACCTTTAGATGTCTCCGGCTTGATGGTTGTACTAGAAGTGTACACACGTTGTTCGCTAATTCATTAAATGGGTGTTTTTGGGGGGAAAAATTACTTCTGAGGGGAAAAAAATGTACTTCCACGAGGAAAAAATAAAGATCCGATACTTTTTGAAGAGACCTGGCATAAATTGTTTCATGTGTCACATGGCACGATGTATATCAAATGACAGGTGCTGGTCAATTGTTCTGAGCATGTAGCCTGAGCGACAAACTCAGCTTGCTAGTTTCCTTGTGTTTTCTTCAGGCGGTGGGTAAAACAGTGAACGATAAACCCAGTCCTAGAAACATGTCTTCAAACAACGGACCAGCAGAGAAAGACAGCTTAATGTGACCTTAAACATAGCTTGCATAGCTACTGAATGTGGCATGGTTTGTTGCTTTCACTTGTATTTAGCTAGTTTATTTCAGTTCTTGCTGTATTTATTTACATATATAATTGACCACGTTTTCTTTTTCCACTTATTTTGATGTATCTATGCTGGAGTGGGATTTGTTTTCGGGCCATATTAACGATTAATCAGTAACTTGTTTTTTTTTATTTGCAAACCTGAAGTAATTAATTTTATGTTTAAACAAACATTACAGACATGATGCAATATATTGTCTCTGTTATGTTTAAACAAACATTACAGACATGTTTGTTTAAATATAACAGAGACAATGTATTGCATAATTATTACCTGGCTTATATCACATTGGAATTATAGTAATGTTCAAGAAAAAGAAATACCACTATATGACGCCTAGGTAAATGGGAACATTTTTAAACAAGCGAATTGTACATAGGACCAGCCATAACATTTGACGTAAGATGCCTTGTAGCGACCAGAAAAAAGGTAGCCTTGCTCATTGGTTTTTCTGTCTGCCCATGATATTCTTTGCATTTTCTTCAGAAACCACACGAACACTGCCATTAGATGTCTTTCAGCTTGTCTGCTCATTGTTCACGTTTAACATCCATACAAAAGTACAGATTCTATGTAACACTTGAACACTCTTTTTTTCTTTTGAGTACATACCCACCAAGTGCACCATCGAGATCTAGCACCATATACCCAATATTCCTGATGGCATGAAACAGGGCCCATTGCTTCACATTCTAATATAACTCTTCAAAGATGTAAAGTTCCAGTACTGGCATAGCACTGCCCGCAGGTTTCTGAACCGGCCAACAGCAGAAGGTGGACAGATGTCTGTGGCAGCCTGGCTGATGAGTGTTTGTGTCCATCTCTAGCTCAGAAGTCACCGGAATTTCTGCAGCATAGGTCTGTGAATGTTGACAAACACCATTGGCTTTCTAGTGTCACACATCCTTCTGGGGTTTGGGATTAACAGATCGGATACCCAACTGGATGAAGGTGAAAAAACAGGAAGTCTAGTGAGCAAGGTCGGCACGTTAAGTGGACAAATGTAGGCTGTAATTTGGATGCCCTGATCAAGTTGTTAGAAGAACCTGCAGCCTGCATGTTTGTTGGTCCACCTTGTGTGTTCTCATTAGGTTTCGTAGTATTCTTGTTTCGTTTTGTCCGCTGATAATGACTTTAGTTGAAACGTTCGCTTGCATCTGTGTATTTTTTTTTTCTGTCGTCGAGTTTCCCGGTTATATTTTTTGTTCATTCAGATG